>VYZT01012457.1:411014-524981 GCA_013400735.1 Pomatostomus ruficeps
TAATAAAACAGGGACTGAGTTTGCCCTTGGGGTAGTCAAAAGAAGATGAACATTTGAAGATAGTTGAAGAAATATTTTCTGGCAGATCATCTCATGTGAAAGAAGGGAAGTGGAAGCAAAGAGGAAATATGCCTAACAGGAATAGAAAAGAGATTTGTGTCTTGGGACTTTTTTTTCTGTGCCAGGACTTCTGTGATGCAGGTCTCTCCCTTCTTACCATCCTCTAAATTGCTCCCTACTGGGGATTTCTTACTGTTATTGACGACTCTCACACGGATATGCCTGAGCAAACTCTCTCAAAAACTGACAGGCCAGAAAGCCTCTATGGCTCCTGTGAGTGGTGAACTTGGAGCAATGCTGAAGAGAGCCAAGAGCCAGAGAATGGAGGAAATTGAGCCACACATGCAGGCAGATGAGGAGAAAAGAAAGCCTCTCAAATACTGTCTTAAGCATCTGTCTCCTGCTGCAGCAAAGAGGCAACAAACAGCTAGGAAAAATCATGACATGCTGGAAAATTCAGTTTAGATACTTTTATGGAAGAGGATTAGGCAAGCTGGTGATCAGAGAGAAAACACCGATTCTGACATGACTGTGCACAGACATATTTCTACAGAAAGGACTGAGGGTAAAAGTAAAGGACAGAATATCTACTCTAGAAATAAAGGTTGTTTAATCTCTTTGAGCCGAAAGGAAATACAGTGTCAAGAAATCCTTAAGCTTGTTCATTACTATGAGAAAAACAACAGCCCCATTTTACAGAGAGATAAACTAGTTGCCAATGGAGTTCCTTGCTGTCATCACACAGTAGATGTAACTTATACCTAGGCATGGGTCACATCAGGTCATTCACCTGTGAATTTGTGTGTCAGCTATTATGAAAATACACTGATTACAAAGAAGGACTGTAGAATTCACTCAGCAGGGGAAGATTGCAAAGCACTCATGGCATCCTTCTCTAGCCAGTCCATGGCAACATTATTCTGTCCAGGCAAGGAGTTCCCAGAGGTTTGCATGTGAAATACCTTTATTCACAGCCTGTAAAAGAGGTTCTAAAAACTCTGATCATATCCTAGAGTTACCTTGTTTTGTATCCCCCTCATGAAGGAAACAGTGGGGACACCATCTATTTGTGCTTTTCACATTGTGTGGCTACTAATGTGTGCACAAAGTGGGCAATGGTGGGAATACAACTTTCTGGGTCTTTCACTGTTTTCCTTGTGTTTTGAACTCATTCTACACTGTGTTAATAGCAAGATACAAGGTGGCAGAGACTCAGACAAACTGATTACCTGTTCACGTAAGTGCATCTCTGCATGCTACTTTTTCTGCCTCTGATTCCTATAAAGTGTTTTTTCCCTGAGGGATTACATTTTAAGTTGTGTTATAAAGCCAATGCACATTTCCCCAGTACCCATATTATTTGCACTGGATTGCAGCAATAGAGAAAACTCAAAAGGTAGACGTGCAACTAAACAATTCAGATGAGACACAGACCACCACGAAATATATTATTAAGTAAAATGATGTTTGATTTGTAGCCGTGAGACCAACTCCTTTTGACATTCAAGGGAGCACAGCTATGGGCTGTCTTGAAAGCCTCCACACATCGATAATTTTTCTGTTGCTAGGAGGAAGGGTTTTGAAGTGGGAGGAGAAGCAGAGACCCTCTAGTCAACAGAAGGATCCTCATGTAAGGGTCAAGAGGGAGCAGAACTCAGAGAGAGAAAAATATTCAGCTGACCATACTGTACTATTCTCTATTCACTTCAATACCTGCACTTAATGATATGCTTTAAAATGAAACCTCAGGAATGTCAGGAGTTTTTTTCTCATGGTGACATCCCATATAGGTGGAATCTCTTGAGTTCTCCCTTTAAAATAGAAAGATGAATAAAGACTTGCCTTGGAGAAATTTCCTCTGGATTTGAGCTTGTTGGTGTGTTGTTTACTCAAATGATTTATGGACTGGAGATTAGTGAAGTCATAGCAACACAGAAATTGCCAAGTGAAAATAAAAACAGCCCTGTGTATTCTTATTGAACATAATCAAGGAAGCAGCTGACAAGTAGGGCTTTTTTTCCCTGTTATGCAGAGACTTGGTATGAGACAAAGCAGATTTTTGCCTTTCAAAACTCTTTGAGCAGTGTCTGGCATTCTAATAACTGTCATGATAAATTTGACTTCACCAGATAAGGGGGTATTTTTTATCTTGCCACACCTTATATATAACCCTCAAAGACTTATTTCCTTCTGGAGAAATTACCATGTCCTTCCAGAAGGCAAGGGCTGGGAAAAGACTCATTCCCAGCACTGCCAGACTTGCTCTCAAGTGAGATTTTTCTTTCAGTAAAACTATTGAAGGGCCATGGATCTGAGCTGAGCACCTCCAAAGACCACATAGAGGGCTTGCGCACCTCTGAGCAGGGGCAGCACTGTTTAGGGGTGGATGAATGGCATCTGGAGGACTGCAGAGGGCCCACAAGAATACCTTTTGCAGGTTCAGATGCTCCCCCTCCCCTTCTGAAGCCTCTCCTTTCTTTTCTAACCACAAGAGTGAAATGATTATTATCACTAAATGTGTTATGCCACTGTAGCACATCAAAATGACAGTGCTGCCTCCCCCTCAGGAAAAAAAGGGCAGAATAAACTTTTCTTGGTTACTCTGTTTGTGGGTTCAATCACTGTATAAGACTTTATTGCTGGGCCCTGCATAAGAGGACTCCCTCTTATTTTGCTTTTTCTGGTTTTGCTCAAAGATGTACACAATAGGTTGATGTTTGTTGTGGCTGGACATTCCTGCTGCAATGCAGTTAATAGCTCACTCCACAGACACCAAGCTTGAAATCTGACTTCAGGAGATCTTTACCTTGGTGTGACAGGGAAGTGGCACCTTGATGGCATCTTTTGACACGTTCATGAATGAGAGAGCAAGCAAGGTTTTGGGATCACTTAGACTATGGTGGAATTATTTATTCACTTGTATGCAAAGGGAGATTCCCTTTACTTAAATCCTGTTCTGACAAAGTAGGTAAGTAGAGAGGAATGAAGAGTGTCTGTGGGCCTGGAAGCCAGAGGAAGAATAGATAATGGCATCTATGAAAGCTGCCAAACTCTAGCCTAGTGCAAGATCAGGGGAGACGTATGTCAGGACCAGTGAGAAGAGTAATTTGTTGAAGTGGCAATTCAGGGGCAGAAAGATCAGTCCAAGAACTAAATTGAAAATGTACATCAATATCTTGCTGGTCCTTCCATATGTAGCTGAGTAAAAGCACATCACCTGAAAAGGGGAGAGGAAGGACAATACTTTTGACAAGTTCGGAGTCTACAAAGATTTCTTCAAGACAGACAAATGCTGTGGTACTCTGAGGAACCGTCAGGGCTTCAAAGTCAAGAATCCTGTTGATTCTTGGGCCTGTAGGCTGTCAGAGACAAAACAACAGTCCTTGTGGGGATGCACATAGTGGATCACCAAGAAGATGGCAATCTGGCAGAGATGCAGATCTGGTAGGAAGCAGAGGTGTGTGCCCAGACTGAGCTGTAATCAGACAGGTCACCTTGCGTGTCTTAAAATCACCATCATAGAAGGTAACCAGAAGAGCTTTCCCCTGCTTTGTAAGCCTCCATAAAAACTAGCAGGTCCTCTGATGTGAGGCTGTTGTGACAGTGGATTATCCCTGCTCTGATACTTCGGTGCTGTGTGGGAGACAGCTGTCTCCTCCATCAGATGCAACACTCCTGACCTCGTTGGGCCATTTGCAGCAGAAGCCGACATGCACAAGTGCTGTCCCAGACAGGTTACTGGGAGTTCATTTCCTACCACATAGCATTTCCCTGTCTCACACTGTGGTTGTTTGGGTCTCGCTGCCTCTCCGTGGGTGGAGCCCTGCCAGGACAGCTCAGAGAAGTGACACTGCTTTTACCCAGTTCTTATTGTAACAAGAAAGAATAACATCTTCTTTACTCAGTGCTGATGCAGTGGAATATTGCCAAACCCCTGGAAAGCCTCCAAATCAGCACATTTCTCCTTCCCATTAAAAACTAATACAGTACTACAAAAACAGAAAGCACTGGTGACAAAAACATATTTTTCCCACAATCTGAGATCCCAATTTACATGTAAAATAAACGTTGAATACAGATTTGATTCACTTTTTACATCTTCTGACGGTGTATAATAGGAATAACACCTCTTTTAAAGTAAACTAGAAAAAAAGGTAGACTTTCATGTTCTGAATTAAGATCTCAGCTCACAATTTTGGCTTCCTCAGCACACAGCACTAGTTTAGTTCCTAATTTCCTCTCGAGTGACTTAATGGTACTATATTGCTTAATTATAGCAGTTGCAAACTCCATCCTCTAAGAAGTATCACTGGGACTCAAACATCTGCAAGATTTTGAAGAAGGAAGATACCACATAAAATACCCATTTTTGTATTATTTTGTGTTTATTAGTCTGTCACATATAGCAGAGCTACTAAGCAGACGGAACAAGAAATCATTTATGTAAGAATTAATGGTAGGGAAATATAGAACATTAAGTTACACAAACGTTCTCTCTTCTCCAAAAACTCAGGCTACAGAAGAGACCACTTGCATATAACATGAGGTTTTAAACAGTAAAATACAGCTGGGCCAGAGAGCCTAAAGGTGGCCTATATCTACCAAATCATCCTAGCCCACTCCTCCCCTGGACAGTAAGCATTGTTCTCAGCTGCTGATTTATTGCTGTTTTGTCATACCTTCTTTTAAATGTCCCAAGCAGAATTCCCCTCAACACAAAACTGGTTTTGATGAGGACAAATCAGAGATCACTATGAGGAAATAGCATTTTCCTGGTCAGAGTCTCCACGATGCTTAAAACCCTAAAGCCTGATGTGTAGGAAGAAATTTCAAAATGCTTTAATATAGTGGTTGTTGCTATAGGAACAATTTCCTGGGCACCCATACACCCTGTGCATTTGTCTCACTTGGTCCCTGGCCACCCAGGGAAAGAGGGCCTGTGGGGCTGGGAACAGAGAATGTGGGGGACCTCATCAGAGGTAGCACAAGGCCCTGTTGTTTCATATTGCCTTCTCTGGAAAAGGTGTTTAAAAACAGACAGCTGGGGAGTGCTGGTCAGTTATCAATGGAAGAGAGGAAAAGAAACATCAGGATCCAGAGAACTAAACAAATCCTGATGGAGCTCCAGTGAACAAAGGAGACCCAAAACAATTTGTGTTCTGCTGTCTGAGGAGCTTGGTCTGTGTGACCCACCTGCCCAGGTGTTTCCTGAAGGCATCGGTTTTTCCAAACTTCATTACGAAAAATGTTAACTACTGATCTTAAGAGTTTTGTCTGCACTTTCTGAAAGTGATCAAACAGACAGCAGCTAAAGAAGTCTTCCATTTTCTTGAGTTTGTTCTGGCTTTTGGAATAGTTGGATGACAAACTCATGGAAGAACAAAAGAAAGGATGTTGGTAATGTAGGGAAAACTTAGCCCAAGACATTTCCAGAACTTTGTTGTCTCTCCTCGCTGTGCATTTTGTCAAATTATTAAAATGTTAAAACTGAACAGGTAGTGCTTCTTTTTCCCATCATCTTCCCCAAGCACAGTGTTTAAGTGGCCTATTTTGAAAGGTGGCTTTTTTTGTCTAAGCTATGGGTATGCAATTGCCGCGAGGTCAATGAGAGGTCAGGCAATGCCAGTCAGCCGGGAGGTCAGGCAATTTTTCCTCTGTTCCCTGGAAAGAAAATACTTACCTCTCAGCAATCACATTTCTTGTGGGAAGGAAGAGGAATCTGAATGGGGAGTTAGAATTTATGCATGCAGTTCCTATTAATTGTTAGGTTGGGTTGTGGGTATTAAAATTTGCCAAGACTTTTTAAAAAGTGTACACTGCTGTCAATAGAACAGCAGCATGATTCTCCCCTTTCAAAATGCAAAAATGTCATAAATAAACACACAAATCCCCTAAAATAGCTGATGACATCTAATCCCCATTGGTCTTCTGCTTTGCCAAAACTGTCAACTAGACATAAGGAGCCTGTTGCTGCTGGTGCCTCTGTGTTGGTCTTTTTTGCCTCCACTCTTCTCTCCAAAGACTTTCTCTGGAACAGCTAACAGTTAGCATAAGACATATTGAATAACTGTCTTCTGAAAAACAGTTTCAATTCTCTTTCACTCCTTAAGAAAACTCAGGATGGTGAGGAACTTACATGCTGCCCTTTGCAATTTTTAATGAAGACACCTAAATGTTCTCAGCATTCTCCAGAACTGGATTAATCTGCCGTCACAAGAAAATATTCTTGTATATCATTAATGAACTCTTTAACGGAATTTTGCTACCTTCTTGTTGCATATGTCCTTCAGGCATCTTGTCTGTTTTTCCTGGTGGCTTTGAAAGGCCAAGGTTTATAGACTTCCAACTGAATATTGAGAACCACCAGAAAAGCTAAGAAAGATTTTAGGTTGAATCTACTTTATTCACCAAATAATGATATTTCTGTTTGACCAAAGACATTTCATAACAAAGCTAAGATTGAATGAATTGAGCTGAACAAGTCTGAAATTTTTGAAGACCTCTAAGCAAATATCTACCAACTTCCAGCAGAGTTCTTTCAAGAACCTTGAAAGTGAGCATGGCATCCTCTCTTTCTTAGATGGTGTGCGTCTTCTGCAGATTGTTTAAAATCATAATAATTAACTGTTGTCAATTTTAATCCTATTAAAGTGAGTGGAAGAAAGTGTTACTTGCTTCTAGGCTTTTTGCAAAAGTAGTCTGACATTTTTATGTGGTCTCTCTTAAAAGTCATGCAAGTGGCATCCTGGAATGTGCCTTGAAACAAGGTAAAAAAAGGGTTGTATGAAGCATAGGCATAATGAAATAATAAATATGAATTTCTAGGCTTTCACACTTTTCTTTCATTCTACTTGATACATAAGGACAAGAATAAATGTTTTCCTCATTTTTTCTGGAGATCACTTTGGCGGGCTAAAGGAGAACACTTCAGAACAATCAGATTTATCAGCCTTTAATTTAGATGCTGAATAACAGACATCTTTTCCTCTAGGAAATTTTGGGTATGGTAAAGAGATTCTACAAAAAAAAGGTAGTAGCTTTAAATCCTCTAAATAGGAGTATGTTACCCTAATTTTTGCAGGTTTAGTTTCTGTCAAGATTCTGACAGAAATACCAGCTCTGCAGTCAGCTGCACACAATCCTGAAAAATCAAGACAGACACAGTTTACCCATTAGAACAAAAAGTTAAGAACCTTTAGCCCAACCCAGCTTACTAATGGTTTGTAGGGGTAACAGACTTCACATCATAAAAACAAATAAATCGATTTAACACCCTCCCCTCCTCCCCCATTGTTGCATGTTTTCAGGTCAGTTTTTACTCTGTTTCTAGCTCCCACAATAAATACATATTGGGTGCTCAGTGCACACATTTACTGGGTTTTTTTGCCCTCTCCCATTCAGTCTCTTGCCACTGACTTTTCTTGGTTTCCAGGTTATATTAAGGCTTTCGGCTCTTTGGCTGTAGGGAGAAAGCTCAGTGCAGACATGGAGCTTAGCAAGGGAGGGCTGTGAATAGAGTCAGCCAGAAATACTGACAGCGAGGCAGAGGTGGGCAGCAAGGGACAGAAGAAGCAATTGACTGCCAGCAAAGCCGAGGATTAAAAGCATATCATTGGGAAACAAAACCAGCAGAATATGAGATTCTCTGAAATGCTCTCTGACGTAAAATCAGAGCCCCAATAAAGACTGAAATAAAAAAGTTCTGACTTGCTCTGTTTTATGTAAAATTCCCTCTTTACCTTTCAGATGCAGATCAGGTACAGGGTGTTTCCTCTCCTTCTGTTCTTTAAAAGCCAAATTAAATCCATGGTTGTTTTATGGAGAAAATTGTAAGCTAGGGGGGTTTATAAAAAGATCCACAGAATGAAAGTTTTAGTCTTTTGACAGGGAGCTAATAGGAGTGCTGCACAGCCTCAGCTATTGCAACCTTTCTCCTGCAATAATTTTTACTGACCTCAGTTCCAATTCTATACTCATTACTCGGGCAAACTGCTCATTGTTTTCACTGGCAGCTCTGCCCAATATGAAATTCAAGAGGAAGCTTTGAAACTGCAAAGACATCGTAGAAATTGGTAACCATAGGATTGATTTAAAGCAAAAGCTGGAGCAGTGGTACTGGAAGGTGTCTGAGAGCTTGGGACAGCAAAGACCTCCGTGGCCAGACACCTGCACAAACATCCCCAGGGCTGACCTGGATGTCCTGCCTAAAATGCTTGGAGATGCCTGTGACATTAAGAGCTATGTGTTAAATGACTGCAACATGAATACCGGCTGTGCACAAGTAAAATCTGCAATAAATGAGTGCCGTGGCATTCCTGAATGTAAAACAGTGCATTGGGGCATAAGTGATTTGCATCTGAGAAGATGTGTCTGGCATAGAAAAGAGTGTAGTAAAGGATTGTTCAATAGCTCCTCTCGAATTCAAGAACCCATCAGAGAGGAAAGGGCTGGGGCCAGAGTGTTCTCTGAGGCTGTAACCCCTGGATGAACAATCTTCCCAGCACTTACAGATTTCGCAAGTTTTTAAGGAGCAGCTCTTAGCAGGGATACATCTTGCTTCCTTAGCTGGCACTTGTCTTAGCTCTTCTGATGGAAAAAAGGAGCTACAAGGAGAGAGCTGGGGCGGCAGCAAGGTCAGAAGTGACCACAGAGCATCCTCCAGATGACATAGCCTGCAGGGAGAGGGCCATGTCAGAGGAAAAGCTCAAGTGAAGAATGGGGAAATGGAAAAGCTTTTAAGAGAATATTGAAA
Organism: Pomatostomus ruficeps; assembly: GCA_013400735.1. NCBI lineage: Eukaryota > Metazoa > Chordata > Aves > Passeriformes > Timaliidae > Pomatostomus > Pomatostomus ruficeps. The sequence goes on from VYZT01012457.1 coordinate 419,827, forward strand.
TAGGGAAGGGAAGCAGTAACAGCAGAATAGGCACCACTACTTCCAGGGCTTTTTGGTTTCTATTTTGAACCAAACATTTCATCACTGATCAGGCTCTTTATCTGTCCAGGGACCACCTCAGTTCATCTGCATCCTGAACCAAGGGTCATGGAAAACAAGGACATGCCTGTTACAAGGGCATAAGCTGGTCCTGCAGCTCAGTTAGGTTAATTTGTGGTGTGGGACTCAGTGCCCCACAGCTGCCCAAAAAGTAGGAGCAGCAGAAGTAAAACCAGGACTGGAGCTTGTGGTTGTACCTCTTCTCCAGCAATGCCACTGTTAGGTGGCAGGATCAGGCTCCTTTTTGTCTGCTTTTAGCTTTGTGCATTTGGAAACATACATTCCCTGTCCTGTCTGGGGCTCCCAAGAACTTCAGGGTGGTGCAGGGGAATACTGGTGGGAAATTAGGTTGACAGAAAACACAGTGCTTTTGAGAAAATTGTCCAGTTCTAGTAGCGAAATATGACAAAACAGTTGTTTTGTGCAGGAATGTGTCAAGGTTGTAGCATGGCATTTTCCCATGGGGGAAAAGCAGTTCCACATTTCTGAACAGTTGTACCCAGGGGCAAGGAGCAATACCTGCCTCAAGTATCATGGCCCATCTCTTCAACTGAAACAGCTTCTTTATCAGCTTTCCAAAAGCAAAACAAATAACAGCAGCATTTCACCTATAGATGTTGCTTTAAAGAACTATTTTATAAAAACCTTTAGAAGAGGGGGATCCTTTCTCTGCACCACAGATCACAGAATCAGAATAGTTTGGGAAGGGACATTTAAAGACCATCTAGTTCAGGGCATCTTCAACTAGATCAGGGTGCTCAAAGGGTAACCTTACCTTGTGTGTTTCCAGGGATAGGACATCTGCCACCTCTCTGGGCAACCTGTTCCAGTGTTTTACCACCCTCATTGTAAAAATCTTCTTCCTCATATCTAATCTAAGTTGACCCTTTTCTAGTTTCAAACCATTACCCCTTGTTCTACCACAACAGGCCCTGTTAAATGTGGACCAGAGGGATATACACCAGATGGCTTCTCCTGGGTTCATGTGCTCACCTGCAGTGAGCAGTGTGAGGGACCTGTCTTCTCCTGCTTTCCAGTGCCAGCTGCACATCCCTTGGGGAAATGCAGAGAAGGGTGTGAGTGGGCTGAGGGATCCAACCAGCTAACACCAACCAGCGGGGTGGGATTGGGAATGGGGCACAGGGCAATGCACCTCCTCCATGGGCTGGGCAAGGGGACAACATTAACACTCCCGTGTGCAGAAGATGAGAAAAAACCAGATGTATACAGAGATACCAGCTGTGGGGAGGTACTCCACTTCTGCAGTTGTTGTGGATATCCTACTTTTACAATTTTTTCCCATTGTTTTTAGAAAAAAATCAGAAGATAGGCAAAAAGGCCATAAATATTGTGTCTTTTGTTGAGTGAATCAGACTTGCTTTTACTCCTATTCCTCTATTCTGAGTTTATTATCAAGCCCAACAAGACTACAAGTGCTGTCCACTGCAGTAGCAGATTAAGTGATTTGGAGTTTATCACTGCAAAAAAACCTATCAGTTACCAGGCCACATTGCCCTTGGTGGGACAGTGATTTCCTATTTCTTCATAAGGCAATTGAGTTTTCCTACTGGTGACTCCTGCTATTTACTCCCTAATAACCTGTTTATAGGCTGCTGGACAGCTGGGAAGAATGAAGAAACCAGGAAAATGTGTAAATGTTTAAGACAGCCAACAACACTGTTTTCTACAAAATTCCTACTAAAAAGTTTGCAACGTTTATTTGTTCTTTCTGTCCTTCCTAGACATCAATTTTCTCCCACAAGCTCTTGATTTTATTTTCTGTAAGCTTTGATGTACTTTTGCGAGCACCTACCACTGCTTCTTAGACCTTAGCTTCTTAACTAAAGCCATTTATTGATATAGTACATCTCTCAGTGAAGTAGTACATCAATAAATTAAAGATTAGTTCAGTGTGTCAGCTCTCCCAGACCATCCTGGGAAGCATTTGCCACCGTGGAAGACTGTGGAGGCCACACAACATCCTCACATAGGCAAGATAATAACTCTGGGAGATTTAAGCTTTCACTCCATGACATCTCCTCCTGCTAAATATTTTTGAAAGTCACCTTTTAAACTAACTCATGGATTCTGCTTGCTATTGAAGAAACAGGTGGCATTAAGTTTGTAAACTATATAGAGAGGAGTCCAAACCAATTTTCAGCTGTCTATGACCACATTTTGTTTCTCCTGCTCTCTGATCCGATTTTATGCAGTCTACTTGTAGCGATAAGGAATTTTGTCCTATATTTATATGCATCATGTTCCCTGTGTGACTCAAGCTCCTACTGCACTCCTGACAAATGTGCCTGAAAAGTTTCATTGCACTTAATTGTTTGCAAAGGCATGGACTGAGGTGCATTGCTGCTGAAGAGGATGTCATCAGGTTTATATTAACCATTTCTGTGAGACACTTAAATGCTCTTTATTGCTATTTCTGCACTAGGACTCCCACATTCCTTGGTGTTTATTTCAGGATTTTGCACTATTTACTTGCTAAGTTTTATGCCTTGACCTTGCAGTCAATTTATAGGATTATACTTCAGACAAGATTTCAAAATGGGAGGCAAAAAAGTAGAGATCAGAGCCAATGTTTGCATTTCTAAATATATGCTTTAGGTAAAAATGTTCTGATAGTAGAACAATTCCCATTAATTTGATTTTGGAGATGCAGGGTAGTCTTCATTTCTGCAGATAAAATCTTCCATTTCGGTGCCCCGTTGAAGCCTTGGCTTCAGTCCTTCCAGCATGAAAATGGCACCTCATTGTTTGAACACATATTCACCTTTTTGTGCATCCCTTGATGAAAATGGACATGGGATGGCAAACTAGAAGTGTTTTGGGCACACAAAAGCCTTGGTTAGTACAAAAATGTTGCCCTTTGGTTCCCTCTGGTATTTTGAACCAGTTGCTTGAGGAACATGACTTTTTCTCTGTTTTCTGCCTGCTGGTGAGACAATACAGGTTTCTGCTGAGGCAGCACTAGGGTGCTGGAAACTACCATGAGGGACCAGGGCTTAGCTGTGTTAGGTGTTATTATTAGGAGGGTGTTTGTAGTTTGGGGGAGGCCTTCACAAGTTGTTCCTTTCTGCTTTCCATTATTGGTGCTGAGCTAGTAAGAAGTCACTGAAGTCTCTTGGCTGGGTCCAGGAAGCATCTGAAACAGAGGAATGAATGATTTGTAGTAAATAGGCCTTGTAATGAGCATTTTGTTGTGCACAGACATCCACGTTAACATGTGAACATGGCCATTTGCATGAAGAGCTGTCCTTCTCCAAACCTTTACAGGGCACAAAATCTTGTTTGTGAATAATGAATATAAACAGGGACATGAAGAGGGCACTTAGATACCATAGTGATGAGTATAGGATAATGGTACATACATGGCCAGATGGCTTCACACAGCAAATTGGAAATGAATGAATGAATGATTCTTGACAAACCCATCCCGAAAACATTTCCTGATTGCCTAGCCCAGACTATACAAGAGATAACCTGTAAGGTCATCATAGAAAAACTCTGTAGCTATTTATATGTTTTGTGGCAAAATCATTAGCAGAAATACATCACTCAGGATTGGAGCCTTCGGGAGCTGTAAGTTTTGGTGAAACTTTGGACTCTAAGGATTGTTGTTATTATCCGTATTGCTTGTCAAGTGCAACCTGATGACGACCAGAGAGCCTCACAGGATGGAACATGTGACATGCCCAAGCACATGGTCACACAAAGTTTTTGAGTCAGTCATAGTGACTGAGGTTGTTGTACTAATCCTTAGCTGCTGAGGAGTGCTGGAGTCTTAGGGACCAGCAAAAAAGAAGAAATGATAGTGTTAATTGCCTACCTGGCATTCAGCAATGGCCAGGTTTTCTCCCATTGCTGATGGACAAAATAGCAGAAAATTACTTAAAAAGCATGAGGCTTCTGGAAATTATATTTCTGTCATCCCTGCACACAGAAGAGAAATACCTGATGCCATCCTACTTGTCTCAGGAGGTAGTTACTTGCGCACTTAGCTGTAGAGGGATGAGACAAATCTCAGCTCCAGTGGGGAGTTTGCCTCGTGAAATTACCTCAATTTGTAGATAATCTTCATCTGCTTGAGACTTCTCTGAGCTAAATTTTTCAGTTGAAAATGAGTATACTCACACCGAGAATGTAGTAGATACTTTGGTCTAAGTCTCTGGGGAGATGTTCTTGGTGTGCCCCAGGTGTCCTCCCAAGGAATGAGTGAAAACCCTTATGTGTGACCCCAGCAAAATGTGCTGTACATTCCCTGTGTAGACAAGATGGAATGTTGGAACTATTAATACCTGCCTCAGAGAATTACCCACATTAGCCCTGGTGTTTAACTCTGTAATGTTTCCCAAGAAATATGACAAAGAACAGTACTTGTACCTGTGTTTCAGCAAAGCTGGGGTGAAGGAAAAAAGAGTAGCAATAGTTACACGCAGCGCTGACTCCTCTGCCACTGTGCAACTGTTTGCTGCAGCCATCTCGTATGCATTCACACACCCTGATTACATAATTAGGATGTAGACATTTATATGTGAGGCTTTGGAGATCTATCCAAGTAGGTACTTCTACTATGTAGTTAAACATGTAGTAGTTACCAGTCACTAGGAACTTTCCCCTCTACAGGCCATTGGTGAGCTTTTGTTAAAGCAGAAAGTAAAATGTAAAATGTTGAGCAACCACCTCTGACTGACACTTGGGAAACTCAGCTGCTGCTGATTAGTATCCCATTTACAATTAAAATCTGGACTCCTTTCCTAATTTTTGTTGACGTGCTGTTGGTCTGTGAACTCCTAGTAGATCACCTGGATTTTTAAATAGCCCTTGCTTTGACTTCCAATTACCATACAATTAACAATTCCAACAATGCTGCCTTTTAATTTCATTGCTTGTATTCATTTTTCTGTGTGCTCCTAATTGCCATGCTGGCATGTCACTAGTAGACTCTGGTTTAGTACATCACATGTCTGTATTTCTACTTAAGACACAGAAGTGGCTAGTTTATGTATCTGTATTGGATCTGTTCTTGCCTCTGAACAAAGGAAAGCTCTACACAGATTCACAAGCTACTCTTCCCTTTCCTTAGTAAGCTGAATTTACTTGGAAATACCATACTGTGATTTAATTACGGTGGTTTTGGGGCAGAAACACCCTTCTGTGGGAGTCTGTGACAAAGGTCCCAGGGTCCCAAGCTGGGCCACATGGGCAGAGCTGTGCCTTCATGGGTGAAACTGCTCAGGTATCTCAGTCTGTGGTGTGCAGCTCTTGACTGTCCCCTTCTGCATCTCTGGGAACAAAAAGTTTAAAAAACCTTGCAGACCCAGTTGTCTCTTCCTCCAAGAAATGCAACAAGAATGGAAATTGCCCATTGCAATGGAAGCCAGTGAAATTTTCAGGACTTTCAGGCTCTTGTAAGATTCTGTCCCTTCATGTTTGATACTGTTCTAATAGCCTCAAGTCTTCGAAAACTTATGGGGTCCCAGGAAAGCCATGGGGACAGGGAGCTGAGTCAGAAGGAGCAATACCTCATGGAGACCTGCGCTGCCTCTGATGCTGTCCAGCGGCACCCTGTCCCTGCTAGGGAGATATCTCACGTCAGGCAAACAACCAGCAGTATGGTTTGGGAACAGATGTCTGGTAGAAAAAAAACAGGACAGGACCCTGGAAACTGTTACAATGCTGCTTCTTCATTTTAAGAAAAGAATTACGTTAAATTGTCTATCACCACCCAGCTTTGCATGAAATGATCCAAGGGATCCCTTCAGCCCTGTGTTTCCATGAGCTGCAAGAACAGTCAAAATCCACTGCGGAGAGTGTTCCACTTATGATTCGTTTGGGCTTTTTTATTGCTGTATTTTCCCAGGCTGATGCTATGTTACTTTTTTCCCTAATGCTGTTCTTGCTTCATACAAATACTCAGAGCTTTCAGGAAGAGAAGTATTACCTATTAGTGTGCTCAAGAAAGGTATTTAGCTATCCTAGGTGCTTAAACTGGCAATTTGACTGGTATTTAATGGGTGGATGCTTAGACTTAAAATGTTTGTTTATTTTACAAGACTTCCCTAGTAAACCTACCCTTCTTGCTGCTGCTAATCCCTAGCAGAAGGGATATGGGAAGATTACAAAAACTGCCAATAACTTTCAGGACCAAAATTCAGTCTCCTGGTACATCCCTGATCTCTTCATTGCTTCGTTCCAGCAAAAGGCTCTTGATAGCCAGAAGGACAGTGGTTCCTGAAAGGAATTTCAAAAAGTGCATAAAGTTGATATCTGCTTAGAAGTAATACAAAACAGGAGCATCTGCCAGAGACAGGAGCATGTTGCAGGCTTAGTAAAACAGCAGGGGAACCTGCTGTTGACCAGATTTGTCCATATCAGTGCAGGTGTCTCTGCAGTTAATAAGAATTACTATTTACACTTGTTTTCAGAGATTTGGAGACATGGGGATAATATAGATAGCCTGTAAGTCATAAAGAGCAAGTAGATACGACACATGTTCCCATTAATGTATAGTGTTACTCCTTGGAGTTTGCGATATTGAGACATTACGAAGTATGGTATGAAATACAGATGGCTCTGAATCTTGACTGTATTTGTTTAATTACAGCAGAATATATTCTGAGATAGATTTTTATCCTGTTTTCAAGACAAGAAAAAGAAATGAAGAGAGTTATATGTAAACTGAATGTGTTCAGAATTACCGGGACGCGCAGCTGGGTGTAAATGGGATTTACTGTTTATCTTCAGAAAAAAACCCAAAGTGAATGTTTATGCATAAGCAATAATTTTTCTTTGACAGGCTGTGTTCTGATTAGTCAATAGATGCACAGCCATTTTTTTGTTGGTGTAAATGAGTCTTTCTCCATCCATGTCAGCACCACAGAGGCAGATGCAAGGCTCCCACACATGTCTGCCTGGCTGCTCTGGCCCTGAAGGGAGAAACCAGAGCAAGGTTTTGGGATGTAATAAGGGGAAGCCCCTCAAAAGAGGAACTTACCGATCTTCCTACTACTTGGAACCCAGAGAAGTCAGGCAACAGCTACAGGGTCTAGGAGTGGCTATTTTGCTTTTTTTTTCTCTTACCTCTTGCCAGCAGTAGCTTCACCCTGTATGTCCTCACCATCCTTGTTTTGCTGGCCTCTGATACAGGCAAAGAAGCAGTCATGGCTAGACAGTACAGAAGGGGTGTCGTGGTTTTACTAGTAGGGAGGGGGCCATAAAGATGGCTCCTGTGAGAAGCTTCTGGAATTTTTCACCATTTCCAGCAGAGCCAATCTCGGATGGCTCTGAAGATGATGGACATGCCACTGGCCATGTCTGGGCCAATTAGAAAGGTTGGTTACACCTCTGTGATGACATATTTAAGGAAAAATCAAAACAAAATGTGCACGCAGCTGCCTTTAGTTAGAGAAGGAGGAGGATGTGAGAACATGTGAGGGAAAACAACATGGAGGTACCAAGGTCAATGGAGAAAGAAAGGGAGGAAGTGCTCTAGGCTCTGGAGCTGCGATTCCTCTGCAGGCTGTGGTGAGCCCATGGTGAGGCGGGGTGTCCCCTCTGCAGTCCATGGGATCCACAGGGGATGCAAAGAGATCCACCCACAGTCCGTGGGTGAGGTGCCAACATTAGAGCGTGGAGATGTCAGAAGCCGCAGCAGCCATGGATGCCAGAAGAAGCTGCAGGAGCCGTAGATGCCAGGAGAAGCTGTAGCAGGTGCAGCCCAGTGAGAGACAGAGACTGAGATAAAAGTCCNAAATGCAGAAGAAAAAAAAAAAACTCCTCTCCCTAAGCAGGGGAAGAAGATCTTGGAAATGGACTGACCTGAAACCCCACACCCTGCCCCGCCCTTGCACTGTTGGTGGAAGAGAGGGAGGGGTGGGGAGTGAAAAGAAAGGTGTCTTTTTAAAGTTTAGTTTCTTTCTCATATCCTCCTTCTAACTCTGGTAGTAATAAATTTCACTTTGCAACTTAAGTTAAGCCTGCTTTGTCCTTGGAGCGTTTTCTTCCAGTTCCTTATCTCAACTCATAGACCTTTAAGTTAATTCCCTAGGTTTTTTTCCCCCCTGCCTCCTTCCCTACTCTGCCCAGCTGTGGCAGGGGAGGGAACGAGTGAGCGGCTGCCATGAGTGCCTAGCACTTAGCCAGAGTCAAACCACAACAAGGGGAAATATTAGAGCATCTGCACGCATTTGCCTCCTCCTGTGCTGAGGTAAAAAAAAACCCCAAAAATCCAACAAAAAGACATTATCAGATGTTATGATTATCCAGTTTTGTGCAGAAATAAGCCTTAGTGACTATTCTCCTTTTGGCTTTACTCTCAAGTGTAAAATAGGATCACTTCTACTAAATAGCACCCTTTGCGGCAGGCTAGCTGCATCCTTGTTCTCTAACATAAATTGTTATTTTTCTTCACAATATCAGGTGGGAGCAAGATAAAACCTTCCATCTGGAAAGCTATATAATCTGTAATTCTTTCATGGTTTCTTACTCCATGGATTAAATCCCATTCTACCAGCAAACATGCACGGAAGAAAACCACTGAGTAGACTGCACAGCTGGCTTTTGACCTGGTAGTACAGAGGTTATCTTAACATGTGAGATACAAGTGGCAAGAAACAGCCTTTGGTTTGGGACTCTCACTGGTTGGTCACTACATGATCTGTCACCTAATGGAGGGCCTTGATCATCTGGTGCCCTCTCCATTCCTCCTAGCTCAGGGAAGCTGGAAAGTGGAAAATGGGAAAAAAAGGACAGTCCAACCATAACAGTTTGTTTTCCAAGATCAGGGTGGCAAGAGGGAGGGCAACAGAGGAAAAGCAGGACAAGAAAAGGTGAGTCTTGCAAGAATGGACCAAAGCAGAAATGGGTCTGGATGGGTTTATGAAAATGAAGATTTTTACACTTAACTCACCTTCTGATTTGGGAAACGGCTTTAAAAAAGAAGTATGTAGAGCATGTGAGCATGTGTCTGTGTGGAAGAAGGCGAAGGGTCAAGACAGAAGCCTGAAGTACTCTGTTCCATTTGGATACTTACTGCTTCAAAATGCTGGAAAGGGACGATATCTTTCATACTTGATTTTTTCTGAAGTACAAAGCAAATCCTCTCTGTATTAAACAGTGAAGAGCATTCTTGAGAGTAAGGACCCTTAAAGACTCTTGTGTTTTGTTTTGTTTTTTTCCTTCTGGGCAATGAATGACTAGTCCCTTGACACCACTAACTGTTTATGTAGAAAAGCTAATTTCACTTCTGCCAATAAAGTTCTCTTGCCAGTCTGAGTTTCTCATTAAAATTAATATTCTTATTGTATGTCCCTGTCCTTTTCCTTGCTGAGAAAGAAGCTAATAATCTTTCATTCAGGGCCAAATTCCCACTTCTTCCCCATCCCAGAGCAGAGCAGGGGGAGAAGGTAATTGCATATGGAAAGACACATTGGCAGGAACACAGTTCTTTGGAGATGTGCCTCATTTCATGGTTAGGAGAAGTATTTCTGTGGCTGTAGGAGACCTTAGTTCACTTCTCTACTGGAAAAAGCTTCAAGTTTGTATCTCATGGGGGAATACCATAACTAACAGGCCAGGGACTGCGGGGGATTGTTCCCAATTTGTCGCCAGTGAAGCAGCTCAATTTTGTATGAGAGAATTAAGTAGCCAGGGAGAGCAAGTATGGAGGCAAGGCAGGGGGATTAGGGCACTCACTTGGGATGTTTCAGTTCCTGCTCTACTTAAAATAAAAACTTCATGGAGTCTTTAGATGAGGAGAGGTGTTTTTTCCCCCACTTGCTCTGCCTGGTGTGATGCAGGAGCTGTTAAGGGAATATTTGCTGGAGCACTCATAAGAGGTGGGGAGGATAAGGTGTTTTGAGGGGTCTGTTGGCACATTTTGTGAAATAGGTGGGACCATTGCAGCATCCCAACTGTATGATGCTCGCCCGTGCGTGGGGATACGTCAAGCAGAAAGGGGAAAACTGAGAACCAGATAGATTTTGGCTTAGCCTGAAGGAGAAATTAGAACCCTCTGTGGCTCTAGCCTAAGAGGACTGTGTGTCTAAGCAACCATGCATACCTGAGGCTTAAGCCTTACCTGCATAGGTAAACCTGAAATCCTTCCACCACACCACCGTGGGAGATTGTTCTGCCTTTACACACACAAACAACATTACCACTGTGCTGTCCTCATGCCTGAGGGAAAACTCCCCTTTCCCAAGCAAACTAGTTCACACTGGCGTTTTCCCTCTGTACTGTTCAAGCTAAAAGGCTTGTCAGGGACAACAGGAAGGATAGAAGCATGGCTAGAACAAATCATCCCATCAGGTGGAACTATAATAAATATGAGCTTCAGCTTCCTTTCCTCTTTTACATCTTTCTGCTGCCTTTTGGGCTTGAATTTTGAGAAGGAGGGAAACAAAAGGGTGGTTTAGTGGGTATCTTAGAAGTATGCTTGGAAGTAAGACCCAGTCTTTCAAAAATTGTCTAGGAAAGCAATTCCTCACAACATGGAGAACATCACTAATACTAAATGCTCCTTTAATTGTAATTTTGAGACACTTGCTAATCTTGTAAATTAAAGATTTATTGCCTGAGAGTACTCAGATCACAACCTAACACACATTTAGCTGCTTTGTTCCATCCTGTTTGGAGTCATTCCAGAGGCTAAGCCCCCGTATTAGAAACATCACCAATGCAAAGATTGAATGATCGATCAAAGCAATGCAGATTATGAATTCTCCTATGCAGTCTTCCATAAAAGGGACCTAGAGAAGCAGCTATGGTTTTTTCTGTTTATTTTTGGCAGACAGATTTATGTCAAAGATTCCCTGAAACTGTTTTGTAACAACCTGTGTCCTTTATTTAAGGAGCTAAATTTTACTAGGGTAAATATTTTTCAAGTCAATGAGAAAATGACATAAGTAAGACAAGACACAGAAATGAAATGTTCTGCACAATTCGTCAGGATAGATCAAAGATAGCAAAGGGAAAAGGTATTTCTAGCTTCAGAAACTTCAGAATAAATAGACTGTTACCAATGCAAACTCCCTCAAGAAAACAAAGAGGATGCACTTTTGCTCTGTTTTGAAATTAATTCTAAGTCCAAGGAATGGAATACATAATGTGTGTAATAATTTCAATGTGAATCCCAGGGATATTAAGCATTAAATCTGGGCTGAGATCTCGCATTATAAAAATTACTGAGAGCATGTCATTAACATACATCATTCAGCTACTTACTGTATTTGAAGAGCCTATGTTTATATAAATACATCAGAGTAATACTTTGCATTCCAGGGCGTGACCAAATAATCAAATTACAAAGAATGAAGTGGTTAGGGCTTGAGATAGCACGGTAAACACTACAACTCAAAGGATCCTCTGTTGTGGATCAAACCTTGCTCTCCACAGACTATCCGCAAAATAAAGGAATAAATAGGTGAGACTTCAGGGATGTCTTTTTCAGACTCTGTAGATATCATCCAAGACTTTTACACAAAGATCAAACCCAGCAGTCCATCAGGAAAGAAAACAAGACACATCAGGTGCTGCTTTACTTGTTCAATTTGCCTCTCAGCCACTCAGTTTGAAATGTGGCCAATTATTGATCATACTGTTTTCTTCCTCACAAACTTGTCTCTCCTTATCAGTACAGAATATCCACCCTGTTGCCCTACATCACTTTTTATGTTTCTGGGAGTTTTTCCTACTCATGTGTATGTTGTTCTCTGGATACTGAAACTAGGGAAAAAACAGTGTGTTTAAATCTGGATTCATCTTCTGAAAACCAAACTTTTCATTAACTCGTGGAAGAATGTTGTCCTGAGTTTTGCAGTTTTTCAGTGTTTCTCTTTGCTGTAATACTTTCTCACGCATGCTGTTGTAAACATGGCCATGTTTTTGCTAACTGTCCTTGTTGTTTTCATTCCATTCTCCGAGGCGGAGACATGTGATGGATTTTTCCTTTGACCAGTGTGATTGAGAGGTGGTAATTTCTACCTCCAATCCACGGTGATTTCTAAGAACATATAAATAAAGGTCAGAGGGTTCTGCCCTCTCCTTTTGCTCGCTCTTTTTGGACCCTCCTTTGGCTCTCTCATTTGGCTCTCTCTTTTGCCTCTCCTTTTTGGCTCCTCAGCCTGGTTCGGGTACGTGTGTTTGTGTCCATACAGTGCAGGGACATCAACAGAAGAATTTTGAGAGGAACATGACAGAAGATTCTTTTGAGCCTGGCTCTTTGTATTTAAGTTCTCTGCTAGAAAACATGGATCTGTTATCACTGATCCTCTTTACTGTATTGCATCTCATTGTGAAGGTGGGAAGCTTTGTGACTCCTTTAGATGCGAGCAGGTAGCCAAGTCTCTAAATAATTCCAGCTAGGAGGGGAAACTGGTGATGTAGATAGTATATTTGATAAAATTCTGTTTACTCACATACATGTAGTATATTTAAATAAATCTTGATTTCTTGACATGAGAAGGATCCAGAGACAGGCAAAATTCCCTTGCTTGAAGCTTCTTTGCAGCTCCCTGTGAAAATAAAACTATACTTTCTGCTGCTCTCGGGTTGATTTGTGTCTTGTCTACTGGTTTTTACCCCTGCCCCCATGTTTCTCAAAAAAACACCACGTAAAGCATCTTTTCTGTGTCACCTTTTTTCTCTTGTAGGTGAAAACACATGTTTACCTACCTCTTAAAGTTATCTTAAAGGCTGATAGCTAGGCACAGCGGTCTGAAAGAGATGACCTGACCTACATCCTTTCCCTCACCTCAGATCACTGAAATGGTGACACCTTGTTTTAGTCAAAGTCATGATAAAGTTTTCCCACATTTTAACAAAACAAAATTACAGAAAGGTTAAGCTTTCCCACATTTATAAATTTGTTTCAGCTAGCCTGCATCTTCAAAAGAAACTTCCAAAGATCGTATTTTAAATACACTTTTCCTACTCTTACTAGGTATGATAAACTCTAACTCACGTATTAGTTCATCTATTACCTTGGTTACTTACATTTCTTCTTCAAATTACAGAGGTCCCAATTTCAGAATCTGTTTTTCCAGTTTTGGATGCCTTCACATTCCCCAGATATTATCTCCATTTGAAATCAATTAGGAGGTTCTGTTTTGAATGTCCCAAATCTCTAGTCTTTTTGGCTTGTCTGGTCTAATAAATGTAAGGTTTGAGGCAACGTCTACAATTCCTTCACATTTCATCAATTCTATTATACTTTCGAACCCCAAAATTCCCATTATTGTTGTTAGCTGTCCAGCTTGAAATGAAAATGGTGTGCTGCTCCTTTTACACAACCATGAATTTTGCTTGTTCAGTTTGATGTCCATCCATTCCCTGAGCTGAAAGAGAAGTCCTTGGTGAAGCAATGGTGGTCTGCCCAGGTACTGTGGTACAGGAATAGCATTCCCCAATTCAGTGTTCCCTGTGACACATTCCAAACTACGTGCTGTTCACACACTCCTCGCTTCCCTGTCGCTCCCCTGCACTGGGCCAGAGAGGAGAATTGGAAGCACAAATGGTAAAGATCATGGGTTGAGATTAGAACAATTTACTGGAAACAGCCATGAGATAAGTAAATGAACAGTAATAGCAGCAATATTATAGCAAGGTGTACAAAAGGCAAACAACTCACATGGGATTCCTCACCACTGTACTACAAGGAAAACCCTGGCAATACCTGACCACAACACCATTGACTGGAAGACTCTCCCTTCTCTTGCCCCTGGCAATGGTGTGAGGTGGTATAGAACAACCTCTGGGTCCTGTCCATACTTCATTTCACAGGCCCAGTTTTCAAATGAACTCAATATTATTCTCAGTTTCATTTTACTGGGCCAAATTTTTCATTTTATTATTTTTCAATAACATCATGAGCCACATTTGTATTCTCTTTCCCTGTTACAGAACTCCACTTTGAAAATTTGTAGTGACTGTCTTTCATCCCTGTCACCAGAAAAGGCTTCTTCCTCTGGTCTACAAGTGCAAGAGGAGAATCACAATTTCCATGGTAAACTTCAGAAATCCCTTGGAGTGCCTTTGGCTGCCATTCCCTGACCTTAGTGTAAAAGTCTAAGTCCAACTGAGCATCTTTGAAATGATCCCTTTCCAGTTTATCCTTGAAAGCCCTCACTGTCATCTCCACATGCCAGGAACTCAAGTTTCTGCAGATTCTCTTGCAGTTCCTGTAGGATTTTCACTTTTCTTTTTATTTTTCTTCTGACTTTCAGTTGGACCTGGATCAGATCAGATCTGTGGACGGTTTTAATCAAGAAGCAAAGGTTTGCCTGAAGCCTGTTTTTGGGAAATCAGAGCCGTGCCACTCTCTGGGCATGGTTATTCAGGCTTGCTGCTAGAACTCCATCTTCCTCTCTGTATTCATCAGCTTTCATTCACTCCATAATGTTATACTTAGTAAAGTAAATATCAGACAGAGTTTTTCCTAGGGTATTTGCATTACTTGACTTCAGAAAGTCCAGCCTCTCCAACGGGACTTTTTGACTTTGGCAACCAAGCAGATGAACTGCAGTAAATGTTTTTGTCTAAGCTCTCTGACTGGTCCAATTGAAGGTCCAGATGGCTGGCTATCATGATGGGTCTGGGACCAGACATTTCTTCCTGGAGCTGAAATTTAGCCAGTGAGTCCTTGCACCTCTTCATCCCTGCTAGTGGGTTGCCAGCTGGTGACTCCCTGCCTAGAAGCACCTATGGCAGTGTTGTTGCCTTTTACCTTTTTGTGTTTATCAGTTCAGACTGGAAGTTTAACAGCTGGCCTCCTCAATTTGTTAGGACATTTTGTAGTCCTTACTCTAACAGAAAGTTCACCTTTGCCTAGAAATCACTTCAGCCATTTCTGGGAAACCTCCAGATACTGCTATAATTCCTTTTGTAAAGTTTCCAACTCTTGTTTTAGCAACTTCTGGTCTTGCTTTAATTCTTTTTGGTTAGTTTTGATTTCTGAGAGCAGATTTGTTATTGGTTCAAGAATATGAGCTCATAATTTCTCTGTTTGAATGGCATCCCAATGCTGACACCAGGCTTTTATCTTGTGATCTGACCAGATTATTCCAATTAGAATGAGAAATTGATGAGTGAGATACTTCAGCTACAATTCTGATAATTTATAAGAATGTACAAAATTCTGCTTTTTTAGGAGAAGTGTTAATCATGCACAGATTTCTTGCCCACAGCCCTTTCTGCTAGAAACCTGTCCAAAATAAAATTCCCACTATTATCCTTCCCTTGGGGCCCGTGGGAAGGTCACAGATCCGCATACCAAAGACAGAAACACCTTCAGGAGACACTTGCTCCAGTCACAGAGAAAGATAAGTATGCCTACCCAAAGAGTGACAGGACAAAAGTATAATGTTCTGAAACCAGTGACAAACAGAAAAAGGTCTAAATAAATAAAACCCATGTGATGGGGTTAGAGGTGAAATGCATTTTGCTTTTCGTGACTATTACAAGATCAATCCCAAAAGTGAGCCTATTTTGGGCCCCTGCATACAATAGCAGCCAGGAGAAAGGCTTGTTCCCTAAGACAGGCACAGCAACTCTGAAAAACTGCATTAGACCGGTTTAGATGGCTGCCTCTTATTTCTCCTTGTGCACCATCTCTTCTGCATAGCTCCACCTCAGCAAATCCTCTCTAACTCTAACACTCCCAAGTTTCATATGTCCTATATTCAGATGGAGGCATGCACTAACCTCCTTTTACAGATATCTTAAGTGAAGGACAACACTGAAATTTAGGCTTAGTACTTATCACCACACAGACAGAGCGTTTCATCAGCTAGCTGGCAAAATATCTGACAACTGTTGACAGGATCAAGGAGTCAAGATTGTTGGCCAAAAGGGCTCATGAGTTAACAGATCAAAACAAATTAGAATCAATGCTGGGAAGAAAAAGGGCTCGGGAGCACAAGTGGTGAGAATATCAGGATAGCACTCCCATGGGTTTTAAGGCAAGACATGGAGGAAGGAGATGGGAAAAGCTAGCTCAAATGACATGAAAGAAGGCAGAGAGCAGAGTGGAAGAAGGGGTCACAGGGAGCACTGTGAGCAGCAGAGTCAGAGAAATATGGGATCAATGAGGGAAACAGGATGAAAGGAGTGCAAAGATGAGATTGTGAATGTTCCCCTAACAAACAATGAAGACAGATGCAGTTGATACAACACTTTTCTTCCGATTCCTAACTACAGTTAAGGATTAGTGCCTATTCTGTACCAGGACAACTGCTGGTAAAAAGCACTGCTTAATATAAGCGTTGTAAACTTCCTTCCCCTTGGGAGAGGACTATCAAAAGGGCTGTGTAGGTAAGGCACACAGAGGACTTCACAGGACTGTGGTGAGAAGTGAATTCTTAGAGCAGAATTTCCCTGCACAAGATGATTGCTGTCCCAGACACTGACAAAATTCCAGTTTGAATGCATCTGCTGGCCTCAGCTATTGCAGTTTGCTACAAGGAGACACAACATCTCAAATTAATAGATCTACAATGATGCAGAAGGTTTTTTTTTGTTTTGCTCAAAACACACATCTTGAGTTCCAACTAAGAAAAGACTGAAAAACTGAGAAAGATTCTTCAGGGTGAAGATCAGGTGGTTTATAAGATTAAATACAAGTGAGAAAAAAGTGGCATCTGGAGCAGTAGTTGGACTCACTGCAAGAAGAAGGAAAGGTGAGGAAAAGAGGAAAGGTCATTTGGATTAACGAAATCCAAGGTCAGAAAAAAAAGGTGTGATATACTCTGGTGATTATTCTCTTGACCAAAACCACAGGATTGCACACACAGATCCCTGAACAGCATGTTTCTGAGGCTGGGCCAAGTATCTGGAAAGATGACTCCCCCTCTTAACCCTTCTGATGTATTCATGGCACCACCAGGGACCATGAATGGTACCACCATGCCGCCCCAACAGCCCCAGTGAGACATCAGACATGCATCCCTGATACCCAAGCTGATCTTTCTTCTAACGCCTCACTTCTTTTCCTGTCCTGTGCACTGCACAGTGCTCTTCACTTCCCACTAGTCTCAGATATAGCTGTTGTTCCTTGCCCTCATCACACTGTGGCTTTTTATAAGCACTGGCATTTCCTTGCAGTCTCACACAAGCCCCTTCTTTTCCTTGCCTGCCCCAGTTTCTGAATCCCTCCCCAAAGGAGAATTTGTAGCATATGACTGTGGATCAGCAAGCAATTCCAGTGTCTGTGACTTGGGTTTCTTCCAGAAGTACCTATTTTGTCATCAAACCATTTCCATGGGTTCTTTAAGAATAACCAGGTCCAACCACTAGCTAAGTGCCTGGATACAACTCTCACCATGTCCTTGTGGAGTTCCTCATATGACTATGAGATCAACATAGTATTTTAGTTTTCTTTGTCTGTGAAATTTTTTTGGTAACACAAGTTGATGGGGTAGAAAGGGCATGTGTATGTCCAAGAATAGAGAAATTACATCTATGAACTTTATAGACCATAAGAAAAGTAGGTGAATGGTCTGAAAGGTTTAGTGATGTGGGCAACAAAGTGCAGGACTGGCTGCCTCTTTGGAATGAATTAACAGAGAGGAAGAAAACAGAGGTAAAGCCCATGATAGTGCATGAAAGGATGAAAAGGAAAAAAAAGAGAAACTGGAAAAAAAAGAGAAACTAGGAAAAAAGAGCAACATGTGTGTATGCAGAGGGGATTTAGCAAATTTCTTTTGTTAGATAGCTTATTACCAGAGTGTCAGAAAATTATGCAGACATAAAGTTACTTACACAAGAACATTTACAATATAAATGCAATTTTCAGTTCTGGGTTTCATTATCTAGTGGGTAATAGCTCAAGTATTCTAAGATGGATTTTAATTCTGTCTAGCATGTACAAGTAAATGACAATTTGCAGTGTTTGGTGCAATGGAATGTATGCTATTCAGATGCCTGTATAAATTTAAGTTTTATTGTCAGCCCTAGCATAAACAAGGTGCCCTACCTGTTATCTCTTCATAGAGGATTCTCGTTGTGTTCAACCTGAGTGCTGCAAAAAATATAAAGTCATTACAGCTTCTGGATATTTTTCTACACTTTGGGGTTTTCATAACGATTCAGAACCATTTTCAGAGAGTGCATGCCCTAAGACCCTCTCTGTCACTTACAGAATGCTACAAATTGACTCTATCACTTTACCCACTGCTGTAAATTGGCTCTGAGCACACATAATGTGTCAGGTTTGCCTACTCACTTTCAGTTTTCACCCGCCTCTACTGGGCATATCTAGGAGTAATGGGATGAAATTGAGCAAAGGAAAATTTAGACTGAATATCAGGAAAATTTTCCTAACAGTGAGATCTATTAGAATGTGGAATAGTCCCGCTGGAAAAGTGATGGAAACCCTGTTGCTAGAATCATTAAAAATAGACTGGAAAAAAACCACAGTAAAAATACAGTAGAAAATAATCTGCATTGTCAGGGGATGGACAAGATGATTCCCTAGGTTCTCTCAGGCTCTAATTTCTAGGATTTTAGGAGCTGAGCTCCATCAGTATTAAATTCCCTGAATGCCCAAGATCATCTAATTGAAACAATAGAAAGTTTGCTCATAGGCATGCCAGGGAGAGTGCTCAGTAATGATCAGGCTGCATTACTGCTGAGAGTGTATCACTTGATCTGCACTGTACAAAGAAACAAGGAAGGAGACAATTTTTATCGCAATTTACCCTTTGCTAAAGCTGTTCTTGTAAGTCAAATATGCTGCCTTGATTCAGCATTGCTGATGTTATAGGCAGTGATCCTAGAAGCAGGTAATAATGAGTCCAGATCACAGTTTGTCGTGGTGGAGTTTTGTATCAAAAGCTAATCACATGTGTTCAGAATCAAAATTTCCCCCTGCAACATGCGTACTTTCTACCACAGCTCTGTGCTCCTTCCATAGCACACACATGCCATGCACTGCCATTTAATTTGTCTATGGAAGGCTTGCCTGCATATTGAGGGATAACAGATCACCTTCACAGGGAAAAGACACTGATTCTGAATTTCTTTTCTCTAAAGTGAGCTTGCTAGTAAGATTTCTCCATTCTCATTGCTCTTGATATTTCACAATCAATGTTGAAATCTCAACAAATGAAAAAATTAAAAACAAATTGCCAAACAAATACCAGGTAGTGTAGCCATACCTGAAGCCAGCACTACTTTCTTACATCCAGCAATAACAGTCACATCCCTCCTTGCTTTGAATAGGACACCAAAAGACAGGGAGGGAAAAATGATTTGTCAAGCTAACCTTGCAGAAGAACAGGCTATCTTACAGCTGTCTGAAGAAGCCACAAGTTCAGAGAATCCTTTCATTTTTTTTTCAGGTGGATTGCTATGATGATTTTCTTCTCCCTTCTTGCAATATTCTTACATCCCTGATGACATGGCTGTTAGATGTGGGTGCTTTTCTGGGGCCAAACATGAAGACCCAGAAGGTGAGTGAGGTGGAGCACCATTCATGTTCTTTTAGCACAGGATTCTCCTCTGGTCCTGTGCACGTCCTGGAAAAGCATGCTGGAAAGACCTTTCGCCTCATCACACAGCAGGCTGTCTGCTGGGAAGTTATGTACTGTAATAGATTTGTAACTTTTATTTCCAGGGCCAGCCAAGAGAAGTACATTGGGGAAACTGAAAATAACTAAAGCAACTGTCTTAGTTCATGGCAACCGATTCCCAGAGTTCCATTCTCAGCTTTTAAAAGCAGCAAAACTTTAAGGCTCAGACTTCCAGCCCTGCTCTGGATGCTATGTCTCTGCAGAGGGGGTGGAGGATGTCGTGGTTTGACCCTGGCTAAGTGCCAAGCACCCACGGCAGCTGCTCACTCGTTCCCTCCCCTGACACAGCTGGGCAGAGGAGGGAAGGAGAGGGGAAAAAACCAAGGGAATTAACTCAGAGGTCTATGAGTTGAGATAAGGAACCGGGAGAAAACGCTCCAAGGACAAAGCAGGCTCAACTTAAGTTGCAAAGTGAAATTTATTACTACCAGAGTTAGAAGGAGGACATGAGAAGTAAAACTAAACCTTAGAAGACACTATTCTTTTTCTCTCCCCGCCCCTCCCTCCCTCCCACTAACACTGTGAGGGGAGCAGGGTGTGTGGGGGGTTTATGTCAGTCCATTTCCAGGATCTTCTTCCGCTGCTTAGGGAGAGAAGTTTTTGTCTCTGCTTTTGCCGTGGGGTCCCTCCCACAAGAGACAGTTCTCTGTGAACTTCTATGGTGTGGGTTTTACTCGTCCACAGGATGCAGTCCTCCAAGGACAAACTNTGTGGATCCCATGGACTGCAAGGGAGACATCCTGCCTCACCATGGGCTCACCATGGCCTGCAGAGGAATCGCAGCTTCAGCACCTGGAGCACATCCTCCCCCTCCTTCTCCACTGACCTTGGTGTCTCCATGTTGTTTTCCCTCACATGTTCTCACATCCTCCTCCTTCTCTAACTAAAAGCTGCTGCATGCACATTTTGTTTTGATTTTTCCTTAAATACGTCATCACAGAGGCGTAACCAACCTTTCTAATTGGCCCAGACGTGGCCAATGGCATGTCCATCATCTTCAGAGCCATCCGAGATTGGCTCTGCTGGAAATGGTGAAAAATTCCAGAAGCTTCTCACAGGAGCCATCTTTATGGCCCCCTCCCCACTACTAAAACCACAACAAGGGGAAAGGGCTGCAGCTATCTAGAGGGTCTTCAAGTGCTGCTTGCAGTCAGGATACCTCTGCTTAGCTGCATGCCTTGGTTTGGCAGTGCTCTTGGAGAAAGGGGCACTTGGGATGCCTTGGGGGAGAAGGCAGCCCGCAGCTCCCCATCCCCTTGCGTGGCTGTGATGTGTTGCAGACTCAGTCCTACAGATTCAGGAGCCCAGCAGGTGTGGGCAGCCCTACGGCCAGCCTGGGACCCTCGACTGCACAGTTCAGACTCTCCTCAATGCTCACAGACCTCCCCCAGCCATGCCCCTGCTCCTCAGCCAGCTCCATTCCCTAAATGAAGGCAGCCATTTCTCCATGTCGCCTTCCAAAGTCTGCAGGTTATGGTTCTCAGCAACAAAGCCTCAGGGTCTCTCTCCTCCTTCGGGGGCTGCTCTTCACACGTGCGATGTGCTCCTGTGCACGCATCATGCAACATGTGAATGTGCCCACTGTTTGAATAGGAACAGCTATAATGTCCTCCTCCTCTCATTCTGAGGACTGGGAGGGTCTGACGAGAGCCCAGAGGTATCAGGAGATAATAGGACAGCCTTGTAATTTCTGACCGCCTATCCCTAGCTGATTCAGGTCATTAGAGCTATTTTGTAACGTTCTCTTAATAACCTTGCAGACGCTCTCCCCCAATGCTAAAATCATGCACAAAAGGCCAAGGTTTAGGGAGATGAAGACAATGCTGATAATGAGTCCCTGATTGACTAAAAGTAAATACATTTTTATTCAGAGAAAAGGGCATTTGTTACCACAAACATTTCACCTTCAGCACAAATAGGAGTTGCGCTTACATTTACTGAGGGATTATAGCAGCACTACAACTAATTACTTCCCAGCAGCTATTGGCCTCAGGTTAGATGTAAGTTACTTCTGGCAATCTGTGGTGTGGGTTCATGTAAAAGGGGACCCGTATTTTCATTGTCTTGATAGAAAACAGTGCAACAGTGAGGCATGAGTGAATACACTATGCATGATGCAATAAAAATAAGAGCTTATTACAAGGAGAGGACTCAAGGAGATCAAACAATTTTAGTCCATCCCACCATTTTATGTTATGAGGGAGGTATTAATTATTCTGTTTGCATTTTGTGGATGGCCTCAAGTAGTACATTTATCACATAGGAAGGTGCACATTACTTGCTGGAGATTTCAGACTCAGACTCCTTGATTACCTTCACTCGCACAAAATCAGTTGTATATTCCTAATGTGACCCATGCAAATGATAGTATGTTTTCGATCAGTAAAATGTTATTTATCCCTAAGTTATTTACCAGAATTTTGGTGTGAGATATCTGGGTTCTTTTCTGGAATCCCAACACAGTCACATCTCTGCTATTCTCACATGAATCTCTAAACTCTCTACCCTTCCACCTAACATTTTTGCTAAGTTGCTGGCAAGTGATGAGATTACTTTAAAAATACCTATTAGGATTCAAAGAAGGAGGTTCCTCCGGGTCCAGGCAATGAACTGCTCTGAAATTATTGAGTTATTCATAACTTTGAGCAGCTACAAATTACTGCTATTAACCAAATCCTGTAATTACAACAACTAGCTAGGTTTTGTAGCATAATTTATGATACAGATAGCTTTTAGTGCATGTCTTAGAGAGTTAAAACTCAGGGCATGCAGAGAAATGGCTTTTGCAGTACTGTGAAAATATGTGTTGTTTTCTAAACTGGGATCTGATTTAGATGATAATGAAGAAAAAATATCCACTTTGGATGACGGACAAGTCCTTACTCTGATTAAAATAGTTCAAGAATGGTGTCTTCTAGCCTAAGTGAATGTTCTCACCGGATGGACTGATTTTCACCACGACATGAGGAAAATCCTCCTTGGAGGCCTCTCACCAGAAAGTTTGTTTAGATAATTGGTCTGTAACATCAAGAAATTGCTGACTGACACTAATTAGTCCACTTGAGACAAACCCTGGAGTGACTGTTCTCAGGGACTGTATTATGGAGCAAGCAGAGACCTCTGCACAAGCATCCAATAGCCCCGTGTTGTCACCCAGCAGAAACACACCACCAACAGACTGGCCACTTCTTACACTTACAAAGCAGGAACTGGCACTGCTGGGTCCCCTTCTGTCTTGAGCATGGAAAAATAAAGAGTCCTTTAATTGCAAAAACAAACAGATATTCAAGCTGTTGGGTTTATTACTCTTAATTTCTACAGGTCAGCACGTAAAGTATTGCAAAGTGCTTTCCATGGCTGGATGTAATAACTGGGTATGAAGTTGTTAATTTCTGTACTTCCTAGCTGCAGTAACGACAACTCCAGCCTTTGTTTTTCTAGTAGCCATACCCCATCATTCACCACACCATGAGAAGGAAGTCTTCTGAAGGGTATTGAAACCTGAGGTTTTCCTGCACTTGTATTATCTTTCATATAGTCAGTAAGAGGTAAATAGCCCTACATCCAGTCCAAGCAGGATGAAACAGTGATTTATATTTCCTATCATGTATTTTTGATCTTTCTGTTGTAAGAATAACACTGAGCTTGTTTAACAGTAAAGGTTGATGTATGTCTTTTTCTGAAAGCAATATTATAAAAATGGTACCTTCTTACTCAGCAGATTTGCTCTTGTGTATTGTGGACCATTGCTGCCTGTGTTCAGAACTAAGAAGTTTATTGTTTTCAGCCCTGCAAAACCAACCCTCTTCAGGACAAGTGAGCTTGTTCCTCTTAATTGTATGATTAATAAAACTCTGTAATCCTTATCAGTTAATCAGCCAGTCAGTGAACACACTTGTTGTTAACAAGTGTTCCTGGATTTCTCCCTTTTACCCATTTAGTGTCAGCATGAGTGAAATTTCTTCTTGTGTAAGAGACCAATAATGTTTGCACAACAATAATACTTGCATATCTTTGCTGGCAGAGATTTCATGACCCGTGAGTGATGCATTGTAAGGAAAGAACCTTGTTTTGTCTTCTGAGTGTGGCTGAGTTTGCAGTGGACAAAAAATGACAGTTAAATAGCACAAATCTACAAAACCCAAACTTCTGCTAAGGCACATGGGAATTTAAATGGAAAAGAAGTGAGCAAAGAGCTTGGGATTTGGCTGAGAAAGTTTATGCACATGAAGCATCTCTTAAAACTTTACTGAATGGACTATCAAACACAGTTGTCTTTTCAAAAGGACAAACATGAGGCAAGCTCTCAGCACTGAGTGTGTTTTTATTGTAAAAACAGCTTGTTTGCTTAGGTATGGATTAGCTTTCCAAAGGTAGAAAAACAGGAAAATATTAAAACACCATCCATTACTGCTGAAGCTAGCAGGCAGATTCAGAGCATTTCCCCTTTCTCCCTCACACTGTTCCTCAGAAAGGAATCATAGCTTGTGAGCAAAGTGATTCAGAAGCCAGCATCTTTCCCATACCAACCTAGAGCAGGTGCCCCACTGAATCTGGAGGTAACAAATAACAGGGCATGTCTGCATACTTGTTGAGGTCTTCATATGCAGAGGCTCTCTTTGAAGGAAAAGATAAACTTTCCATCTGTTTCGATTACAAATATTGTCACTGCTTTTATGATCTTCATTAACGACAACTGTTCCAACGCCACTAATCAATAGTCCTCTTACTGTTATTTCCCATTAGGAGGTTGGCCACTGTTGCCTATGTTGACCAACATGAGGAAGGAAATATTCCTCAGCACATGCCAGCTTGTCCATGTCTACCAGAGACTGACAGGATTTCAAGCCCCAGTACCAGAGAGAAGCTGAACTCAAAATTTGTAAGGAAGGGTTAATACACTGGAGTTGTCAGGTTCTCTGGGGAATCTGGATAAAATCCTTGGTGGATTCCTGAGTTTTGAAGAAGATCAGAGGCCTACTGCTAATACATTTTGCCAGGACCAGCAGGGATGAATCAGGGTTTCCTTACTTGCCCAAGCTTGTACAAAGGTCAGTTAAAAAAGGCAAAAACCTCTTGTCTCCCAAACTTAATTACTTGTTCCCCGAACACTTCTGCCCAATGCAGAGAGACAGCAAGGCAATTTGGAGGAATGAAGCTCTTAGAAGGACTGACTGGCACCACTATGTATTTACACTGCGACTTCTCAAGATATACACTTATCACAGTCTGAAGTGTGCCTTAAAGAGCACAGAAGCCTCTGTGGGACCCCTCTGCCACCACACACCGTGAAATTCATCTGGATGTGATCCCCACAGCTGCAAACCCATCTTCTGTTTCCATTACACATTCTATTAGTCTGCCATGCTTCCCCTTTAGCACACATCAGCATAGCTCTTTATTTTAGCATTATTAATTTTTGACATGAAGTCACTCTAAACATGGTAAATAC
The DNA here is from genome assembly GCA_013400735.1 of Pomatostomus ruficeps. Classification (NCBI taxonomy): domain Eukaryota; kingdom Metazoa; phylum Chordata; class Aves; order Passeriformes; family Timaliidae; genus Pomatostomus; species Pomatostomus ruficeps. The sequence goes on from VYZT01012457.1 coordinate 444,955, forward strand.
AGAAAGTAATTGGTATGTTAAACAGGGAAAGCATAATGAGTCTCATGTACAAACGCGACTTGCTCCTGCTGCAGAGTCGGACTGAAACAGAATACAAAATTGCACTGTCAATTTCAGCAGGAACTTCTTCACCAAGTCCCTTGGTTCACAGGCAGTGCCTCGACCTCTCCTGTTATTCTGATACATCCAGCCAGAGTTTAATGTCTGAAATGACTTTGAAGCGTTCCCAGTGGAACCAATTTTCACCCTCTGTGAATATAAGCCCCAGCCTTCCAGCAAAGAGTTTAGTTTGGTGATAAGTTAACATGTGAGGCCAGCCTGAGAATAAATTTGACTGTTGCCCTAATGGTAGGGCTTTCACACTGTAACTTGTGGTGACTACATAGGGCTTTTTGGGAGAGACATGCTCTTCAGACTAACACTGGCTGATGGGATATTTTGGCAGCGAGATGTTCTGGGTAACCAGAGAGGCTGCTGCAGCTTGTCAGCACTCAGGGCAGATCTTTGCTAGGAGGAGCAGATAGGGAAGTCATAGCCCATTTGAGTCCATGCCTGTGGTGATGAGGGGTGATTATGAAATACAGGATGAGAGTTTTAAGGGTACAGATGAGAAATGCTCCTCTAAATTTGGTGAGAAGTCAGTGGAACAGGGAGGTATATTAGAAAGGATGAGAAAAAGAAAAGTTAGGAAAAAATATACCAACCACTTTTATATAAGCTACAAAATACAGCTTGTGTCTTTCTCTTAATTTTAACCTTTATGAAGATTCCAAGTTTCTTGTTTGCCTTGGAAATTATAAACACTAACATAGTTATTCCAATTGTTAACAGTTTCAAATGCAATAATTTTTCTCCAGAATCAAGTGTGAAAGATCAGATTAAAATTATTGTACAACCCAGAAACAACAAAACACATATATGCTATTTGAGAAGCTGTTTTCCTGCCAGCTGGAAGGAAAGCTCTGTGCTTTTTCTTTGGTGGAAATTCACAAATAAAAGACAGATACACTCAGCAGCAGGATGGGGCCATAATATTTGACCAAGAATGAAGCTGACATACATCAGCAAAACACCCACAGACAGCAGCTTCAGGAACCTGACCTGTCTGCTGCTTTACCCATGGTACTGCATAAATAATTAATCGTACCTGCCAATGTAACAGATAACACCAGGTAGTTCTCTGCTTTTTGGTTTTTTACGACAATCCTTGATCTTTTTCTGTGTTAGCTGTCGTAGAAGAAGAAACTGAAAGAAAGAGAGCAGACCCTTGTTACTTGTGTAATAGCCTACCAGCTTTCTCAGGTTATTCTTGAAGAGGGGTTGTTGACAGGCTATAAAATATCTCAGCAGTTCCTGGCAGGAGAGAATCAGAAGAAAAAACAGTATCTCCCTTAATCTGAGTTTGGTGTGTGAATCAAAAAACCACATAGATACAGTTTTTGCTTGGAACATTTAAAATAGGGCACTATAATGTCCCATAAAATAGGTATTAGGGAACAAGCAGAAGTTCATAGCAGGACAGATTTAATGACGCAACAGTTTCTTTCAATTTGGTTTTATGTTTGGGTTTCAGAAGAATCCTGAAAACAGTCTAGAGACAAAATTTTTCTTTTCTTTTATTTTTTTAACACTTTTGTGATGTAATTTAAGAATGACATTTCATTCTGGACAAGAGGCCCATGGTATAAGGTTGACTGCTGAGACCTGAAACACACATTCTGCAATTCAGCAAGTACATAAATAAAAAAGGACAAGTAGTGCTAGGATCTTCTCTGAGGAAATATCAGAGGTAAGTTTCAAATGCTGACATGAAATACTGAATTCAGCTGAGGTACCTATGCATGGTTTAAGGCAAGCAGCCAGCAAATGTGAGTCCCTTTTTCTTTGTTTCTCCTTCTAGGGGTTATAATATTACTATTTTGATTTAACATATGTTTTCTGAAGGAGGATGGAAGCCTTGCCCCATGTAACTCACATAGCTCTGTAAAAGAAACCATAAAACTCACAAAAAAATGAGGTAGAAAACCCAGCACAGTGATTTCAAGACTAAGTCCCAGAACCTACATCAATAGCATGCCTTAATGATGCAGGAGCTGGACAATAGCCTATGATCTCATAAGGGATACGGTTTCAACTTGGGCCTGATAAACTCAAGCACATAAACTTGCACCTGCACTTTCCAAGTGCAAACACCTGGCTTGGCTTTATAGAAGGAGTCAAAAGCCTACATTCTCTCTTTCAACAGCTTTTCTAAGTGCAAGGATTGGAGTCTGTACCTGCAAATCACATTCCTGGGCTACTCCTACTGACACCCTAATAACTGCAATCCTTCTGGCTACACTGTCTTCAGAACTTTACTAAATGTTGAATGCATTCACTTTAGAAAAACCACAGAGAAGTCCTCCTCAATCACAGGCAAAGAATCCTGAGTCTGTAATCCCGAGTCTGAAACTTTGCTCCTGACACATCTGTCACACCTTCTCCTCCCGCCATGAAAGGGCTATGTTTACATACCAGATTACTGAGCGCTACTTAGACGACAGTGCAGAGACATTTTCCAGCTCTTGTTCTCAAGCAGAAACCTTAAGCTATGACCTGATCTGGGCTCAGACAGAGCCTCTCAGACCCTTTCTTAAGCTTGTCTGAATGTTGATACCAGTCCAAATGCCCAAAATCTAAGTAGACAGCTTGAACCATTTTTGAATTTTATATTCAAACAGAGACTCTTCAAATTGGGCAGTTCAGTTCATGGGTTTAGAAAGATAAAGAATCAAGACCTGAAGATGACAATTAGGGTTTGTGTTTAGACCCATCATAATTTTGAATGCATGACCAATATGAACAATGGCACCAGCAACGGTGTTTCCCATTTGTCATCCAAAACTACTTCATCTGCAGGGCAATCAATAAAAGTATCAGCAGAAAACACCATTGATAGATGAGCACAAACACATCAGGTGGAACCTCTGAACCTTTCTGAAGTGGCTTAGCAGCTTTTTAGATGCCATCAAAAGCAACTAAAACAAAGCTTTCAGAGCTGGCTGTGCAGGATGCTCCACACAGCTTGAATCACCTGGCTCTCAGTAATAGTCTGCCACAGAAGCCCTAATCAAGTGCGTGTGTGCATTTTGTTTTCATGAGATGACAGTTCCCAAGTGAAAGGACACTTCAGCTCTGATAAAACTTTCCTTCTATTGTCTGAGGTTTGTTTGTTTTCTGGCAAACCCCAGCACTGCCTCTGCTTTCTGTGCAGGCATGCATTCCCCAAGCTTGCGCAGGGAGGCCAACCAGTCTTTGGAGGCTTCTCAGTAGTATTGCCTGAAGCAAATACCACAGCTCAATAGCAATTTAATATTGTAATCAGGGAGCAAACTGTGCAGTTTTGGCACATTGTGATAATTATTAACTACATGTATTAGTGTTGTGATTCTAGTAACTAATATTTACAAAAGGTTCCCTGTGTGGGGAAGACCTTGCCTAGACATGAGCAGTTGAGCTATTCCTGAGTGATTGTCAGTGGGCCTTTAAGCCTCTGCTCATGTTCACTGCTTAAAGATAAAACATCAATACTTAGAAATTGTACTTCAAAAGACCTATTTCATGAATAATGAATTCTCAGGGTGTAAAACCATACCAAGCGCCAGAACGTTTTGTGAATTTATGGGGAAGTTTTTCTGTGGAAAAAAAAATCCTAGAAGATAAGATTAAAAAAGCACATCTCAAATTCCCTAACATAATATAAAGGAGATTGGATTTAAACATTAAATCATTCTTGCTTTTCAGCCTTTTGTATCATGCCATCACATGTCTCTTTCTCCTGCTTTCCCATTGCTATTAGAATTAATGACCTTATGAACCCCAGTTCACAACTCATAGGCAGGGGCAGAGGCAAGCAACAGCAAAATGTTCTCTAAACTCAAAATCTGTAATTGCCGAATTAAATTTCTATGTGCAATTATTGTTTCTAGGCTAACTCAAGGTTGAAGTCAAGTTGCATTTGCCTTTGTGCCTTAAGCAGCTCTTGTTGGTGTAGTCATTTTTCCCCTGGCTGAGCATACTGGTAGGGAGTGAAGGTGGTTGGGTGAGCACATTTGTATCAAACAAAGATGACCTGTGCAGTGAGCTTGACTAATCTTGAACATCTCTAGCATTCCTACTCAGAGTATATAATTGTATTTCTTGCACTGATCGGTTGTGTGCTTTTCCAAATAGGTGGGGACACAAACAAATACATTCTTGACATGGGGTGTCTTCTAGTCTGTGAGTTGTACCGTATCACTGATATGAATATATGCACAAGGAAAAAAAAAGCCATTTATTTTCTAATAGCATCGTAGTTGGGAGAAAGATTTTCTCATGCAACTTAACCTCTGTGTAGTTTCTTCCCTTCAAGCTCACCCACATTTCACACGTTTTTCTGGCAGTATTCAAAGTGCCTTTTAAATTATGTATGCTTCTGGCTAGTATGCCAGACTTGTAGTCTAAGAGACTAGACTTCCCTACAAAGAAGTAATGATTTGACATTGTTTATTTTGCTGCATAATCACATTAGATAGGGCAATGTCATAAAGATGACATGAAACAAATACGTGTAAACAATACATTGCCATTCCTTTAACAACTGCTTAAACGAAGTAGCAAGTCAAATATATCCTTAGCTTCAGGTAGTTCCTATGTCACAGGAGCCAGACATTAACATGTGTTTCTTAGAATTCAGACCAGTACTGTGTGTTGTATTAATGTGGAAGACAAAGATGGCTCCTTCCATGTGTTTGCCATATACTTAACAACCAGGACATGACTCAGGGATGCCAGCAGGAAGTAAAAGTATAAGAAGTGAGGCGGTGTTGGATAACATGGTCAGTGGTGATTGCAAAACACTACAACATATCAAAAAAGAAATTACAGAGGCAGAAGGACAAGCAGAAAGAGACAGAGAAGCCGGAGGAAAATAAGATTTCCAGAAAAAGTTAGGGGACTGAGATCTGAAGTTGTTCACGGGTTAAGGAGGGCAGAGATGGCTATGAAGAGGTCAATGAAGACTTCACCTGACTGCAAGTCACTGGAGACAGATTGAAGGAAGTTTTCTGGGGAGCAGAGAAGGAAATAGATTGGAGAATGACAGGTCCCGTGTGTGTAGGGACAGGCTAGTAGACCGGGGTCGGTTATACAAGTATATGAAGTACATAATATTAATATTGGTGTACATATAGTATTAAAGATCTTGGCAATATTTGCCAAGTAAGTTTTGTCCATATCAAAGGTCAATACAGTCTAAAAAACTTCTATCAGAAGCAGTAAAATGACATGCTTTATATTTACTTTTATATTTTATAGATTATAAACATGAAAAAATATGTTTAAATCTAATCAGATAGTGTAAACCTATATATGTATAAATGCAACTCATCCAAGACTAAATTATAAATCACAATATTTCCATGTATTTCTCCCCAATTTACAATTTTACCTGTTTCACTCCAAGTAGATATTTTAAGATTAATAAATCAGCCACTCTGAATTCCATTATTCTTGCACGTTACTGCAAGGGCACGTAGGCGTAATATTAGTTTTTATAAATTCCTTTAATTAAAGCAATTATATCAAAGATAAGATATGGTAAGCATATTAATATTTTAAGTAAACATTTGTGCTTGTTTTCAGTATTAGCAGAAATAGGAATTTGGCTACAGTTAGGGTTCTTCACTGGTTCTGAGTGCTGCAATAAAGAAGGGGAAAGGTAAGTGCATGCCTACTTTTAAGTACGTGCCTCACTTTTCTAACCTGCTGTGAAAGCAGCAAGCTAAGGGGACTAAGTACATACCTGAAGGAAAGCATGTGCTTGACTGCCTTGCTGATCTGAGCCTAGACGCAGCAGCATGGTGAGGCTTCTGAAAAGGCTGTTGGCACACTCATCACATCCGTTCAGGGGCAACGAATATTGTTTTCACAAGCAACTTCACAACTGAAGGGACCAAGGATTCAGTTAAGCAACTAATTGGCTTTGGCAGCAAAACCAGTTAAAACTAATTTTTTTTCTCTGGAGACTTAATTCTAGCAAACCAGTTCAAAGTATGGTAGTGGTACCACCATAATTGCAGAGATGATGAATTTTGGCCTAAGAAGAAATGCTTTCCAGTGTGCAAGAAGTTATTAAGTCAGGGTCATAGTCAAAGCTGGGGAGTTGTATCCTGTACCCTTTAAAATGTACTTTGGGGTTTGAAGAAAAAAAAAGATCAGGTACCTACCTCAGGTCTTAGTCTAGCTGCAGGTGCCCAAGTTTGCACTTGTGACCCTAAAACTCCTGAATATATCTGGAGGTGCTAAAGATCCACCTTGTAGTGGATTTCTAAAGTTCATGTTCTCTGAACACCTTTAACAACCGTGGCAACATTTGGCTTCTGTGTCAGTCTAATCTTTTCTGAGATCCACAAATTAAAGGTTTTCTCAGTCTCTAAGGGGAATGCTGCTGTAGATACCTGTGATTAAGATTAGAGGGAAGGGGAGAAAAGGGGGAATTACCTCTGTCCTTTCATCTAATAGTTCAGTGATTAAAAACCTTGCACAATATACAGCAGAATCTGGTTAAATTACTCAATAGTTAGCAGAAACAGTTACCACTTCCTCCTTTGTACATATTCTAGTTTGATATTCTTTGATGCAAAGCAAATTATATCATACCAGGCTACACAATGATGTAAACCCCAAATGAATAAACAAAAAAAATAACCTTCAGGAGATCATTAGAATATTTAAATGTTGTGAGTTTCTTGAAATCTTGATCGTTTACCACAGCAAGCCCCCAAATCTCCCTGTTTCTCCATAAATGTTGAGAAAGAAAGTCTGAATACTCTTGCCTCTCGTAAGAAATTACTCACCCTAGGCTAATAGATGACTAGGGCTTTGCAAAGCTAGGATACACTCTGTTGTTATGAAATTGTGTATATACAAAAGACAGTCTGCCTATGAATATTTATAGATGACAGCAGTTAAGGAAACATAACTTTTCACTATAAAATACACACACCTACAAAAATAGATTGTATTTGTGGTGGGTTGGAAGGGTCAGAGGTAGCATCTCTGAATAAACAGCTTTTAGACTAGTTCCCCCCTGCCTCTTCCACTGCTGTTGCCTCTGGCTCTGTTCTGTTTTGTTGGTATTTTTTTGCCTGTTAAGGACAGCTGTTTCCTCGATGGTTGGATCCTCTGTCATGGCCTGGGCTGCCTCGGGCATATCAAGGGACTACCTCCGCTGGGCCCAGCCAGGCTCTCTTGGCTGCATGCATGCGTGTGGTTTATCTGCCCGACGGGCCTGGGCAGCAAGGCAGAGATGCTCTTCTCTTCTCACTTTCTTATCTTTCCCTTGCTACCCCGGCAACAGTGACCTGTATCACCTTGCCTGAATGCATCAGCTTTGCTACCTCTGGGACCCAGTGCAGGCAGTTGTAATCAGGCGTTCTTCCCAGCCCCTGATGTGTTTGAATTTATCACTGCTTACCCTCCCGGTCATTCCTGTGAGTGTCAATGGCACACCATCCAGAGGCGAGGTGTTGTGCCTTCTCATGTCTAGGCATTCATGGGGTTATGCCTGAACAACAGCTATGTCCAACCCTTCAAGAGATGTGCAAGGGAAGGGGGAATATACAGTGCACAGAAGTCTTGAAATCATAGAATCCTAGAATCTTTCAGGCTGGCAAAGACCTCTAAGGTTGAGTCGAACTATTAACTCAGCACTGCTAACTCCACCATATCATGTTTTTAAGTGCCACAGATACTCTTATAAACAAAACAGGGATGGTGACTCAGCCACTTCGCTTGGCAGCCTATTCCTATGCTTGACAGCCCTTTTTTACAAATACCCCATCTAAACCTCCTCTGGCACAACTTGAGGGCGCTTTATCTTGTCCTGTCAGTTACTTCTCCAGAGAAGAAACAACAACCTCCTTTTGCGTTGTTGTAGAGTGATAAGGTCTTCTGTAAGCCTCCTTTTCCCCAGTCTAAACAAACCCAGTTCCCTCAGCTGCTCCCCATAGGGCTTGTTCTCTTTGCCCACTAATACTCTGAGCTCCCTGGTCAGGGAGCTGCTGGCCAAGGTCAGTGCCTTGCTGTGTTTTCAGTGGGGTTCCTGTGAGGCTGTCCCCATCTAGTGCTCTGTGAAGTCCCTTTGCTATTTCACCCGGAGCTCACCACTCCTGAGAAATAGATTTTGCAAATGGTGGTGTTGCTAGTTGAGCACTTCTAATCAAACCTTCCCAGTAAGAGAAGAAGGGGGTTATTTAGCCTGACATTTGTCTGAGAAACATTTCACGGGTCCCAATGAACATCTGATAGTGATGACAAGGATCACAGAAAATGGGGGGAAACAGACAATTTCAGCAGTTCTAGGGAGCATCCTATGTGGACCAGAAAGGACACACTAGGGCTGGCCCTGCATCTCCTGCGATGTAAATTGTGGTAGTCCTGTCTACCATGTGTAACCAGGAGCTCCAACTTCTACATACAAAACTAACATTCAGAAGAAATGTTAAACATTTTCTTCCTGCTCTGAAAAATGCAAAAATCAGAAATCATTAAAATGAGAAGGGTTCAAAAAGCAAGAACTTTATTGAATTATTGTGATGCAAAATGTTTTTGGGAAGAAATCATAATGAATTACAAGTCATTCTGCTTAACTGAAGTGCCAGTAAATTAGGGCTACAGACGTTTAACAAAAAGGGAAGTCAAAATAAATCTTTTTAAAAAACGATCAGCTTTATTTTTAAAAAACTTTAAAAACGCTTTATCCATATCGGATTGCTCTTGGAATATCAGTTTGTTGTCCTGAGTTTTGCAGTTCTTCAATGTTTCTCTTTGCTGTAGTACTTTCTCATGCATGCTGTTGTAAACATAGCCATGTTTTTGCTAACTGTCCTTGTTGTTGTCATTCCATTCTCCTAGGTGGAGACATGTGATGGATTTTTCCTTTGACCAGTGTGATTGAGGGGTGGTAATTTCTACCTCCAATCCACAGTGATTTCTAAGAACATATAAATAAAGGTCAGAGGGCTCTGCTCTCTCTCAGCACTCTCTTGGCTCTCTTGGCTCTCTCCTTGCTCCTCGACCTGGTCGACTGCGTGTGTTTTCTTTGTGTCCAAACAGTGCGATATCAGTTCATGCAAAATTTTAAAGATCTGAGTATATGACAAGAAAATATTTCAAAATCTCCAATCTTGACACAACAGAAAGTCTGTTTTCTGAATAGTCATATATGTGACACAGACAAGGCGCTTTCCATCATTTCACTCAGTTTTAAAGGATTCTTTTAATGAAGATTTTCAAACAAAATATTGCCAGAATTAACATGAGGAAAACTGTAGTATCCTTTCCAGCCTCCTGGAGCAACAAGAAGAAACTCATGTGGCACAGAGGGGACGCTCAGATTGTATTTTGCACTTACAATAACTAGATTTCCTTACACAAAATTCTTGCAGTGGATCCAGTGTGGTGCAGATTGATGAAACATTCCTTGGTATGTGTAGAAATCCCCTTAAAACTAAGAATCTGGAAGTTGAGGGCAGGGAGCTTGATACTGCCTCTGATGATTTTTGAGTCTGAACCCAGCCTGATGCAAGGCCAGATCTGTCAGGTAATATTTTGGCTGTTTCTTTGCCTCTCCTGGTGGGAAGCTTCCTTTCCTTTGATACGTTGGAGGATCTGCAAGGCCAGCTCACCACTCACAGGAGCCTGGTATATTTTTTCTCTTTGAAATGTAGTAGGTGATGGAGCTAGACAGACTGCTTGATATCTCCCAGCATGCAACCATTTTTCAGTTGCCCAGAACTCAGTCAAATTTTAATATTAAAAAATTATGCCTTTTTCTTTCCTTATACCAAGAGAAAAAGTCAAGATTTTGCACATTTTTACAAACTACATACTGAAAAAAGTCTGGTCTGTGAACTTCGGACATTTCACAGCAACGCTCCAGACCTGTGTCAACAGATTCTGACACCACTTTAGGAAAGGCACTAGTTAATTTTGGTTTCTCAGCTCTCTCTTCAGTTCTGTTGTCATAATTAGTAAGTCAACATTTACCCACATCTATCATGAGACCTAGGAAAACTATTAGTTGTAAACAGCTGATTTGTTGAATTTAGCTCTGTTTCCTAATTGTGGTTGATCAACGATCACATTTTAATTTCTATTAATTTTATTCACTGCATAAATTCTTCTGTGACTTGTTAATCTGAATATATTTCAGTCTATGTATTGCTTACAGACTGCATGGTGTATCAGAATTTTTGTGAGTTGTAATTCACTATTCAGTTTGTACGTGAAGGATCAGTTGAAACTCAGTCTATTGTTTCTGGTCTCTAGGTGCATAGTCTTCAAAAATATAAAGTGATTTCGACATGACTTCTGCAGACAGTTTGGAAGCTTTTTGGAAACAAAATTCACAGGAGTATTTGTTTCACTGTCTTTTTTAATATAAATTTATGTACAAACATTTCTCCTACTACGTGTATGCAAAAAACCCTGTCAAACTCCTATTGAAAACAACAGAAATATTCTGACTCAAATCTAAAAGAATCCCATAAAGTTCACTGCGGATAAAATGGGAAAATTATTGTCCAATTAAATGAGTGGAGAGTTTTGGTTAATTTTTGTCTTCCTTGGATTCATGAAGCTGACCCTAAGAGAGATTGTCCTCCTTTCCTATCTTCCCCATTATTCCCCTACCTGTTGGCACCTCACTGGTCTCAGAGACATCTTGATAATTTTTTATGTTCTTCTCAATGGAGAGCCTGAGGGAAGGCCTTTATTTAAAAAGAAACACAATATGGCAATGTGATTTGAGAAATGTAAAAAGAAAAATTGCCTGTTCAGCCTTGAAAAGAGATGACTGAGAGGGAGACCCCATTAATGTGTGTAAGTTTCTAAAGGGATGGTGTCAAAAGGGTGAAGGCAGTGGTGGTGCCAAGCAATAGGACAAGAGGCAACAGGCAGAAACTGATGCACAGGAAGCTCTACCCGAACATGAGGAAGGATTTCTTTACTTGGTGGATGATCGTGCACTGGAACAGACTGTCCAGAAAGGTTGTAGTGTCTCCCTCACTGAAAAACCATGTAGACACAACCTGTGCAATGTGCTCTTAGGATGACCCTGCTAGAACAGGGAGGTTGGACCAGATGACCCACTGTGATATCCTCCAACCTGACCCATTCTGCAATTCTGTGAACGTGAAAAGAAGCTGCACATCTTTCCCTGAAATGTTCAAAAGCCCACCAAACAGAGGAAAGTGTCACACTAAGTACCAGACTTGATGGTGCTTGTGTGCAGAGGGAACATGACTGACATCAACCCAAGGTGGCTGCCAACAGCTGTGCCAGGCTTGCCTGCACCAGCATTGGTGGCTTTTGATGGCAAATTTTGCACATTTCTTTTAGATGGCAGAGCAAACTGGCTGTCGGTGTTGACTGCATTCCTGCTGAGCTGCTTTATGGTTCCCTTGCTGATTGCCAAGGACTTTGGGGAAAGACATTATCTCTCTCAGGGACCCCAAGATGTCTGACTATTGCCATGCACTGGGAAGCTTGAAAACATTACCAGAAATTTTATTTTGTAAATGAGTTGTTTGTATGTATGTATTACAGAATCACAGAATGGGTAAGGTTGGAAAGGACCACAACGCATCATCTGGTCCAACCTTCCTGCTCAAGTAGGGTTGTCCTACAGCACATGGCACAGGACTGCATCCAGATGGTTCTTGAATATCTCCAGTGAGGGAGACTCCACAAGCTCTCTGGGCAATCTGTTCCAGTGCATGGTCACTTGCACAGTACAGAAGTTCTTTCTCATATTCAGGTGGAAATCCCTGTTCATCAATATCTGCCCATTGCCTTGTATACTATTGCTTGGCACCACCAAGAAGAGCCTGGCTATATCTTCTTGACACCCTACCTTTAGCTATTTATACACATTGATGAGGTCCCCTCTGACTTGTCTCTTTTTGAGGCTGAACAGGCCCAGCTGCCTCAGCCTTTCCTCCTAAGAGAGATGCTGCAGTCTCCCCACTCACCCTTGTTGCCCTCCACTGGCCTCCAGGAGCTCCATGTCTCTCTTATACTGGGGATCCCAGAACTGGACACAGCATTCCAGATGTGGCCTCACCAGGGCTGAGCAGAGGGGCAGGATCATCTCCTTTGACCTGCTCTATGTCTCTCTTGTACTGGGGATCCCAGAACTGGACACAGCATTCCAGATGTGGCCTCACCAGGGCTGAGNACCACTGGTCCGGGACAGCTGGTTCACGGACAGCTTGCTGTCCACCAGGAGCGCCAGGTCCCTCTCTGCAGAGAATGTACCTGTATGCGGGTACATACAGACACAGCCGCAGAAGGCAGGGCTGGGCCTGCGTTTTGCAACCTGGTGGATCACTGACACCAACACCTGTGAGTCCCAGGGGACACAAACACGCGGAGCCATTACGAGCATTCGCACAGACGGTGCCTCCACGCGATGGGGCCGCGGCTGTGCCGGGGCCGTGCCGGGGCCGTGCTGGCGGAGCCTGGGCTCTGCCGGGGCTGTGCTGCCGGGGCTGGGCCGCGGCCGCGGGGCGGCCCCACGCCGGGATCCGGAGCCGTTGCCATGGCGACCTCGGCAGAGCCGAGCCGCTGTGCGGGAGCGCGGGTCTGCGAGCGATCGTATTGATTAAACGAGATTATATATATATATGTATGTATTTATAGACATATATATACACACACACACACACATACACATTCGCGTACGGGAAAGCGGCATTGGGGGATCTGGTGCGGAGGGCGGCCGTCAGATCCCTCCGCGCCCCCCGGGAGTGGGTGAGGACCAGGCGTGTGCGGTGTCTCGGCAGGGCGAGCCTTCCCTCCGCAGCACACACCGTCCATAACGCGAATCCTCCGGGTGCCGGGCTCCACACCCCTGCCGTCCTGACGGGGGGCTGAGAGGAGCGCTCGGAGGCAAAGCTGATTTGGTTTGATGATGTTTAGGGATAGCATTCGCCAGCGGGGCAGCACTCGACCCCTGCTTGCCAGCTCTCCTAAAGTCACTGTCAGTGTGAACTCTTCAGGTCGTCCCACATGGATTCCTTGGATGGCGGGTAAGGACCTGCCTGCTGGAGGAACGTCTCCTGTAATGCTCATTATCCTCAGCCTGACCCCGTCATGAGGATGTAGTGACCTCCTCGTAATAACAGGACCCCCTCACTCCCAAGCCGGATGACCTGCGCGGGTTCATGATGCTTGTGTGGACCTCTTGCCTCCCCCATCTCGGGAAAGTGGCACAATACGGTGCAGCAGTCTGCCGGCGGATCTGTTACTAAAGGAATTCATGCATCTTGCATCTTGAAGATNTTATAGACATATATATACACACACACACACACATACACATTCGCGTACGGGAAAGCGGCATTGGGGGATCTGGTGCGGAGGGCGGCCGTCAGATCCCTCCGCGCCCCCCGGGAGTGGGTGAGGACCAGGCGTGTGCGGTGTCTCGGCAGGGCGAGCCTTCCCTCCGCAGCACACACCGTCCATAACGCGAATCCTCCGGGTGCCGGGCTCCACACCCCTGCCGTCCTGACGGGGGGCTGAGAGGAGCGCTCGGAGGCAAAGCTGATTTGGTTTGATGATGTTTAGGGATAGCATTCGCCAGCGGGGCAGCACTCGACCCCTGCTTGCCAGCTCTCCTAAAGTCACTGTCAGTGTGAACTCTTCAGGTCGTCCCACATGGATTCCTTGGATGGCGGGTAAGGACCTGCCTGCTGGAGGAACGTCTCCTGTAATGCTCATTATCCTCAGCCTGACCCCGTCATGAGGATGTAGTGACCTCCTCGTAATAACAGGACCCCCTCACTCCCAAGCCGGATGACCTGCGCGGGTTCATGATGCTTGTGTGGACCTCTTGCCTCCCCCATCTCGGGAAAGTGGCACAATACGGTGCAGCAGTCTGCCGGCGGATCTGTTACTAAAGGAATTCATGCATCTTGCATCTTGAAGATGCATTATTAATGCCTGGACAAATCACATCAGGTGGAGCTCAGCAAGTCCCTGGCACTGCAAAAAGGAACAAAGGCTGATTCTACAAGAGAGAGAAGGATGAGACAAATTATAACAGCTGGGAGTTTCTTGTCAGTAAGATGGCATAAAAACAGATATGCTAAAATTGTTTGCACATAAGGTACATTTATATTTTTACTGAGAAGGAAATTGCATATTGCACTGTGAACAAGACACTTTATTTGTGTCCTAATAAACATCACATTGTTGGGCATCTTTGAAATCCATGGCAAACTGGCCAAGCTTGCTGGCATTCGAATTACTTCCAAGCACAGTTTTATTTAGTATCTGGAAAGGACTATAAAGACTGGATTTGCAAGCAGAGGGCCCGGTTTGCTTCTTATCTCCTTGAAGTCAATGGCAAAACTCCCATTCACTTCAACAGTAACAGGATCAGGCCAGAGTTTTTAGCAGTCTTCCAAAGGGAAGAAATCAATGCTGCTGCCTGCAACAGCACATGGGAAGGCATGGACCCTATCCTCCCGGGCAGAGAGCAGTAGTTCTTCATCTCCCTAACTCTTGATAAGAAGATCTAATCTGTGCAGCACAGGCTTTGATGACAGCTAGTATTTTTGTCCCCATGGTGCAAGTAGCTAACCAGAATCTGGGCCTTGCCGTCTTTGTTGCATTAGGAATGGAAGAGGATGATAGGAACCAAGGACTTCTTTGGGAAAGACCCTGTTTATTTCCAGAGGTTGCTATTACAGCGAAGTGCTATTACAGTGAAGTGCTATTGTTATCAGACAGGAGCAAGCAAAGTAGTTTCATGTTTGGAAGTGTAAGTCTCTTTTTCGGGAGCACTCAGCCAAGAAGAGCTGTATTTTTGTTTCATCCCCTGACAGTGCACCATTCCAGTCCTGCAAGTGGCTTTCCCAATGTCTTCTCTTTTCTCATTATTTTTCACTCCCTCACACATCCACCTACAACATGTAACCCCCCAGCCGTTTCACTCACAACTTCACCCAGGAGAACTGCTGAGTCTGCTCTCTGCTCCTGCCCCTTTTTCCTCTTGCCTTGTGAAGCTGAGCCATGTTCTGGGCAGTGACTTCAATTGCTTCTTTTGCCATTAAATTACAGGACACTTAATTGCTGTTTCATTTAGTCTTAAAAACCCAAACTTCTGACTGTCACCTACGCTGTGTTTTGTGATTGCTATTTCAGCACATAGGTACTTTACTTTTGACTTCAGACTGACTGACTGACTGACTGGAAGGTGATATTTTCTTTCATAAGAGCCTCTAAGGGCACACTGACAATGCATGTTTAGCTGACAAAAAACCCCAAACCACTTTCAGACATCTACCAACTTAATTTTTTTTTTTCTCCCAATATATGATTCTGTAGGATTTCTATCAAAACTCTGTATCTAAATTAAAAAAAAAAAAAAGTTATCAGAGTGCTTAAAAAGCATCTGAAGTAATTTTTTATCACTATACCAGTATGAAATGCATTTCCTCTAAGTCACTGTAAACAGATCTAGCCTTTGGTGTGAAATGGAGAGAGTATTTGTTAGGGATCCACATGAGATAGTAGGAGATTATTGAGATATCTCTAGCCATAACTACAGGGATAATCACTCTCTCAACGCAAGAAATAGGACCCGGTGAGGAGAGGCAAAGTAGAGAAAGGACAAACTAGGCAGTTTTCACTACAGCAAAAAGTAAAAAATGTGTCTCTCTAATTCTTTAATGTATTGGCAAGCTGACAGTGGTAACCTTGTTTTGCCAGAACGAGTCAGAGAAGGGAAGAACGTGACAGAGGGAGTATTGGTGTGAGGATTATGTACAGGCAGGCATGTACTGAGGGTACTATGGGGTTATGGATTATCTACATCCAGCCAGGAGATGGATCTATGAGTAGTGAGAACATCTGCTCAGTGCTCACAGACAACCAGAAATGTAATGTTAGCACATAAAAGTAAAGCACTCAAGAATAACATTTCAAATATTTAAGATACTTTCATAGTAAGCAGGTGAAGCATCATGGCACATGGCACACAGTGTTCAGGATTAACCAAACGCTGTAGAGAAAAGTTAGGTTTTGGGAAACAGGGATCAGGATCAGCACAATCAAAGAGAACTGAAAGCATAGGGGAGCTTCAAGCAATGAGAACGTGAGAAGAGAACCTGCAAAGATGAGGTTGTTTAGATGTGACATCCCTTAAGAAAGGAGTTTTTAGTCAGCATTCCTTGGAATTAAGGAATGGCAGGCATTTATGGTGGTTAAAGAGAGAAGTTTTCACCTGAATACCCTGCAAACAGATGTGGCATTTGCTCTGGTACTAGAGGCCCAGACATAGTTAAAGCACTCTCTTGTTTCCTTCACTAAAACTCTAGTTTGATTAGACCCAAAGTGCATCTTCTGCTCATTGACTAAATTCTGAAAAGAGGATTTTATTTTATTAAATTGCAGACTAATGATTTCAAGCACATTAAAAAGGGGCATTTTTCCAGAGCTCCTTCTGTGTAATCTGTCTGTTAAATAAGAATCTTCCCGACATCCTAAAGGAAATGACATTCTATTTAAACATGTTACCTGCTGATCTACTAAAGAAGCAGGCCAAAAGTTTTTTTTGTTTGGTTTGTGTATGCATGTGTGTGTGGTTGTTTCATGGCTCCTGGGTAATGTTATCCATATTTTTCTGTTTGGAGAATCACTTTTCCCTACACACTCACCAACCAACATGAAACCACCTAATTATATTTTCATAATCCTGATTAAAAACCATCTAAATTATCCTGCTTGATGTACTCAAAGAGTTTGTTGATTGCTTTTTGATGTGTATTAGAGCTTTTTGGAGAGCCACATCAAATGGTTTGCTCCACAATGAAATAAAAAAATCTTGTAATATACATATGCACATCTTTTAAAAAAACATATATAATTTATATTCTGCTAATTAAGCTACATCAAAACCAAGTCTATCACCATGAAATAATTGTGTAAAAGCTACTCACCTATTACAAGAACATTCATTTCCACTTTGCTTTTTTTTTTCAAATATCGATTTTATCTTATACAAGGCAATTCAGCATTTCAAAGCCTCAGAGTCTCAAAGTGTTTTTCCACCTTCATGGAGACCTTAAATCTTGAATACAAAATCAAGTTTTAGAATAGAAAACTCAAGTAAATAATATTTTCATACAGAATATGCGCCTTCTGCATAATGGATCACAAACATTTTAATTTTTTCCTCTGTTGTTTTCACATATTAAATACGCCACTCAAATCTTGAGAAAAATTCTGTCCGCTGCAGCTAAGGGGTTGATAAGAGGAGGGGAGAAGAGGAAAGGGAGTTTGCAGAAACCCTGACCCTGGGTTTGAGACTGATCTGTGCTCTGTTTTACCTGGAGAACATCTCAGTGTTCAGCTGTAGGTTTGGTGCCAGTCTGGTTAATCTTGAAGACTGTGTTGACAACATCATGCATCAGAATTTAATGCAGGTTAGAATTCCTCAAAGCCATGAAGGCCAACCAAGGCCAGGTTGGATGGAACTTGGAGCAACCTAGTCTAGTGGAAGGTGTCCACCTCCAATCACAAAGTCAGCATTCATTAAATAATAAAAATAAAATACTCTACGAAAACAATTAAATAATTCAAGCTCTGCCTACTTGATATCAAATCTGTTGTCATATCAAATATTCATGTGAAATAAATCTGTAGGTGTGTCTGTATGAATGGAGTGGAAATGCAAATATCAATGCTTTGCTACAACTTGACATCCAGCTCTCCAAGACAAGAGCACAGAGCATGATCACACATGCAAAGTGCCCCCTTCAATGTCACCTTCCTCAGCTGCATGTATGTGTGTGCGTGTGAAGACTGTCTCTCCTCTCCTGGAAACCTTTAACATGCTGCCACTTAATGTGTGGTATCAGTGACAGCTGTGGGGTATTCAAGTACAGCTCCATTCATCCATGTGTTTCCAGTTTGATGTTCAGTAAATGTTTAATGATCCTTTTCAATTACTGGACCAAACCGTATTTGACAAGAATGCACCTTGTCTAATACTAGCACTTAGACAGGAGTGCATTTTTTAGATAGCACTTAGCATCCACAATGTTGTCATGATATCTGTGAATGTATTCTCACGTTGATCTTAATGACCCCATTACAAAGGTCTTCTCATGCCTTGCTGGGCTATTGTCTCTCTTTCCTTGACTTTACTGATAAAGAGCTGCCAGAGTTCACCTGGGAACACTCCTACACTCAATGTCCCGAGTCCAAGCCCTAAAGGACGTCAGCTTTGCTGGCAAGGCTATAAGTACCATAGGAGAGGAAGTTCTAAGTGAAACCACTTGGCTGATCCTTTTGATTCTCTGGCTGCATCTGATCTCACCTGTGGCCCATCTGTAGAGTGCATCCCTTTCCTGTGTGTTGTCTGCATCCTTGGCTTCCACAGAGTAGAAAGATTTTAGGTACATTGTGGTCACACTCTGGCTGCTGCTCCTGGGCTTGATGTCCATGGGAGTCAGGGCATGCAGCAGGAGAGGCTGTCCCCTACAGGGGTGAAATGGGCCCAGATGTCAGGACACAGCCCATACAGATGACACACAGGTATATAAAATAAGACAGATGAAGGAATATTGCTATTAAAATGATGTGGCCAAACACTTGGCAAGTAGACAGTTAAATAAGATACGGTGGGATATGGCTATAGAGCTGTGACTGCTCCTTTACCTGACATCCAAAGG
Organism: Pomatostomus ruficeps; assembly: GCA_013400735.1. Classification (NCBI taxonomy): domain Eukaryota; kingdom Metazoa; phylum Chordata; class Aves; order Passeriformes; family Timaliidae; genus Pomatostomus; species Pomatostomus ruficeps. Next base: position 463,722 of record VYZT01012457.1, read on the forward strand.
TACTTTCTGTAGTTCTGAAGTAAATCCACCTTTACTGTTATGCTCGTATTCTCTCCCTCTTAACTACCAGCCCTTCAGGCCATCAAGGTATGAAGACAAATCATCTGCTCGACCCCTTCCTTCACAGTAATGATCAAACAATGGACACAGCAGCCCCTTGATGGGCTTTGGGAGATGCTCTCAGAGCACGCCTAGTGTAGTCTGGCCACACCAAGTTCCTTATGAAACTCTCTGAAGGCCTCACTGTCTTTTAAAAAGCTTGTGGAAAACCAACCATCACCATTTCTATCTTGTATCAGCCTAGGGGTTAGAAAGCAGGAAATCCACGCTCAGTTTCTATCCTCTTTGGAAAGAATTCAAACACACTTCTAGTCATTAGACTATAGGTTTTTCTGGGAATGCTTTACCACTCCTCATGAAGCTGCACCACTGTGCAGAAAAATGGTTTGTATTCACTGAGAAAAGGAGAAAAGGCGAGTGAAAGCATGACTCCCCAGGCTAATGATTAGGCAGCTTTTTCAAAAGTAGGAGGAGATAGGCTCCAGTCGTCCCTCCTGTTTTGTACTTTAGCTCATGCCTGTTTCATATCATGTCCTCATTCTTTCAGTTAAACTGGTGCATTTTGGTATTTTGAATAAAAAATTATAGTCTGGTGCCTACCTACTGGGCATGCTCACAGTGTTCTGCCTATGAAGTGATTTTATGCTGCATATGTCAATGAAGGAAACTGAGGTTTCTCATCTATTTCCATTTATATGAGCTGGGATCCAGGCACAGTGAAAACTTCTTTTTGTCAAGTTTCCTACCTGCCACGCTTCCAACCCCCCGCCTTTTTCACAGTGTCATCTTTTATTAAGATTACACTAGTGCTTCTGGAACAGCCATATTTTATCAGGATCTCTCAAAAGAGGATGAGTCAGACCATCTGATTTTATTTTGTTAAGTTCATTTTTTATTTGCTGAGTTTAGTTCAGATATGAACACATCTTGTTCAATTTATCTTTAATATAATACAGATGCTGGCACAGGCACTGATCTTGGTTACACCAGTGTAAATTTGGGGACGTGCCAGTGGAGCGCTGCCAAGGCCATATTAAAATTTCACTTTCAGCTTGACTAGAACTAGCTTCTCAGGAAGCAGGCTGCTGTGGTGGGACAAGCCCATGTGCCACTTCTCAATAGCTCTGCAATTCTGTCTTGGCAAGAGAATATCCCAGGTAACACAATACAACCAAAGTCAGACAGGGCCAAAACACTGCTTTATGTAGCCTGAGGCTGGCTGGATCACTACTTCACATAAGCCTTGACTGACAGGGATAAGCTGGTGGGATTTAATCAGCAAAGAGGGAAAAATGAAGTAAATTTTGTACGGATGGCAAGAACCATGGATAGTCAATGTATTTATCACCTGGCTGTTTCCCAGAGTCATACCGTAAAACAAAGAAACGAACAGTATCAAACTGGTCCAAACCATATTTGCTTGGAATTAGTACACAGTGCAAAACCTGTACCGGGAAAAAGCAACTGGATGCCATTATGGCTTTTCCCAGAAAACAGGAGTTCTGTGCATTTCCCCCCAGTTTCTTTTTACTGCAGAATGTGTATGTTCCAACAATCTACAGTAAATGTTAAAAATGTAAATGACTTATTGATTTAACCAGCCACCTAAGTACTCTAGTATATCAGTATTCTGATGAATTTTCAGGTTTTGGCCCAGGCAATGTAACTTCAGAAAGCCCAGCTAATAGTAGCTTAGCTTCCTTGAGACTCAGAATGGATAATTTGCGCTCTACATCCAGTGAAAACCTCTGTATTTTTTTTGGTGTTTAATAGGTCTCAAGGCTGCTTGGCATCTCACACTTAAGTGAAGCCAGAGCCCATGGTACAAAATCCTTTTGATATGTACTTCATGCTAAATCACTGATAAATATGGGGCAAAACTGACTCCTCTTCTCTGGCATGAATCATGACAAACAGGGTTGGCAGAATTGGCAGCCTGCTGTGAAGATCAATACCTCTGTAATTAATGTTTTCTGGAACTCTACTGTCTTTGACTCATTGTTTTTCTTCTTTTTGCATGTTTATCTGGTTGTTTATTATTGCCTATGCTCTAACTTGTGAGCTTTGTGGGTTAACGATTCACTTTGTATAAGTTTGTAGTGGCACTTAGGAGTCCTTGGAAACCTCTGCGAAGAAAACCATTAAGGTGTGGGTTTGGAGTCTTTTTGGAGGTAAAATGCCTTTTGACATCCAAGCATTGAATATATGCAGTGCTTTTGCCATCTTATCTTGATTATTTGAATCAAGGTTTGATTTGTCAAATATTTTACAGGTGTTTAATCCTTTCAACAAAAAACCCCACTTTTTAAATACACAGCACACTTTACTGCCAAGAGTACTAGTCTGGTATGAAGCCAACACTATGGATTAATGGGTTCTGCCAGGCCTCCAGGCTTTATGTGGATCTTTTGGGACTGCCTTCCTGAAGGTCCCAGGTGTAGCTTCTTGCAAGGCAAGCTCCACAGCTCTGCAGCATGGGGATTGAACCTCTGGCTTCTCTCTCTTCCCAAATGGAAAACCCAAATTCAGGTCTACACTTCACACCTGCCATAGTAAAAGTTGTAAGACAAAGCTTTTTAAAAGACTGCAAGGAAGCTTGAAAGCCCCTGGGTGTAAGCAGACATCTGCCTGAAATTCTCAGGAGACTCGGGACTTTGAAAGGTGGGTGAACACTGATGGGTGGTGGAGAAGAGATCATGCTTTACTTTTCCCAGTAGAGACCATGCTGGATACACAAAGCCCCTGGATTATGGCATTTAGGGTAAATTTGTCAGAAGAAGGGTCTCTGTGGGCATGGCTGAATTGCTACCAGACCTCAGTCTCATGAGTTTAAGGATCTTTGAACTGTCCTATTATGCTTTAGGACTGTATTGTCCTTGGAGATATCATGCCTTTTGCCTCCAGGGCTCTTCTCAGGTGTGAGCTATCAAGAAGTCCATGAGAGCTTTGGTCCTCTTTCTCTTGCTGCATGACCCCTGCCTGGCATGACATCCAGCTCCATATCACTTGGCTGAGCTGCATCTGTGAGATGGGATGTCTCCATACATTTGATGTCTGAACAGAGAGTGGGGTATGTGCCTTTCGTGTAGCTCCCTTTTGTCCTCAAGATACCCTGCAAAATATCAGCTTCTGTACCTTACCAAACTAGATGGTAAAGTTGTCTTCTCTAGCAGTCATTGCTTGCACCGGATGCTGCAGGACTCAGATGAGATGTGGGGCTGGATGCCAAAGGCCTGGGGGGCTGCAGAGGTTTTCCATTCACTGCCAGTCACTGACTTTGCGCCAACTGCTGGGACCCCCAGGCAGATTGAGAGCCACGGGCAAAGCCCACAGATGGGTCACTCAGGTAGGCACACTGTGGCAGCAAATTTCTTTCTCCAAGAATCAAAAGGATTTAATCTTGTTTGCACTAGAGATACTCTCTTTCAACAATGACAGACCAGCGAGCGTGTGGCTGGGGGCAGATCACTCTGTGGTGGTGCTGGATATTTATTTGACTGTGCTCCTCTGGTGCCTCCTGATGATGTGGCAGTTTTGACCCTGGGGAGTTGGTTCCTTGCATCTCCCAAGTCACTCTTGGTGAATTGAATGACTTGGACACCATTTCCAAGTTACATGGATCTTACACTCAACCAGGTGAAGCACAGCCTCTCTGACCAGGGCATTTCCTAGGCAAATAGTCAAGAAGATCTCTAAAGGTAGTTAAATGTTCTGAAATAGAAGCAAGGTAATATTTCCTTTCTCATCCTCTGTGGTCTGTGGGGAGGGAATAGAGACAGCCACCACTCATTTAGCAAGAGCAATTCAATTTTTAAGAAATGAGAAGAGACACTAAAAACTACTCTATGACTTAGGGTCATTTAAGCAGATAGCACTGAAGCAAAACCTATGATTAAGAGCAGCAATTATTTTTAGATACATTCTTACATATTATTCAAATTCATTGCAATTGGAAAATAATGCATCTATCACATTCTTTTTCTATTAATTTTATTTTAAATAAGCCCTACAAATGTTATAAAGAGTTTGAAACATAATTGCTAGCATGACTACCCTATCTGCAGCCAAATAAGCCTTTTTTTTACTAGACTTCATTTTATAAATGGAATGTGGCTTGAAAGTTTGAATCCAATCCTTCTCTGCTCAGCACTAAGCCATATATTGGAGAGGTACAGCATTTAAATCTTGCCAAGATACCTTTGCAACCAGAAGAGCAAGAGATAGTACAGTTCTGTAAAGGGAAGGCTTAGATTCTGGAGAACAGAGCCAAATCTGTGGAGAAAATCCTAAAACTGCAAATACTGTGGATTTAGATTGATCCTAATAATGCATTTTATTATTTAGATGTAATAAAAATTCAAATGATGTGAAAAATAGTAAAACCCATAGTTTTAGAAGTTAGTGAGAGAGTGAGTTAGCGAGAGAGTTGGAGTATTTTTAGACTATGCTATATGAATGCCAATATAGACGATAGAGTTTTGATAGCTATTCATCTAACATTTGCAGAAAGACATTAACAATATATCACCCTTCACTGCCAGCTGCAAACACATATAATCAGTCACAAATTATGTATTTAGATTTTGGGAACATGAGATGTTTTGTGTAATGCTAATACTGAGACCATGTGTCCAAGGATACCAAAGAGAGTCTCTGGCCCAATCCTGATCTTGATATTTCTATTGACATCCAAAGTGAGAGCCATAGGCAAAGGGTTCAACACTGCCATCTGCAGACTGCTATCAGATTTTCTGGGTTTTCCCACTGATACAGGACTGCCTTTTCACTTAGTAAATCACAACAGTTAATTTGCTGCCCTTTCCTTTCACTGCTGGTTACCCAAAAGCCTGCTGGATATCCTCTGATGGAGTTTTTCTGGGAATGCTACACTAGGTGAGTTTTGTCAAAATAGCTTTTTTCCCCCCTCAAGTCTCATTATTGACCTTTCCATGCACAAGGGGACTCTGAGCAACCAATCTGAGTCAAATAAGCATGGGGCTATTGAAGATGATGTGCACAACCTGTGTTCTAGGATGACTTAGAAGCAGTGAAATTCAGAGCTGATATCTTCCTCTCACTTAATAAAATTCCAGAAGGGAAATACCTTCACTGTCAGAATGACTATGTGAACAGATGAATTAGGATTAATAGATGTTTTTAATGAGCTTTCTAAATTAGTTATAATAGAAAAGGCATTATGGCATGCTTGTGTCCCCAAAATGCCACCCCAGCATGGAAAAAATGAAAAAGACCCAAGACTGGACACAAATGACTTTATATAAATATGTAGTTTGAACAAGAGAGAGAACAAATTAGGAGAGTCTGAAAATCACTGCATGGAAGAGCTAATCCCAAAAGTGACATCAATGGGATGCCTTAATAAGGATGAGGTTTGTCTGCACCAAAACCCATAACATGCTGCAGGAAATCGTGAACTATCAAAAACCTGAATATGCAAGCCCATGTGGCACAGTGCAAAGTTGTGGAGAGTTACCAGTTTGGGTTTTTGTCTGGGATATCCTGCATTGGTACTGCCCTGAACCTGAGGTGTAAAAAGATCTGCCCTGTACTGTCAGCTTTGGAGTCTGATCACGTCACTCCACCATACTTCTACTGCTATTGTGGGCAATATCTGCAGGAGAGATACAGACTCAGGCAATTTCCATTCTATTGCAAGCTCTGGTGACTGTCTATCATGTGACATTTAACAAAAATTGTTTCAGTTCTTTGTTTTCATATCTAAAATTAGGATAAAAGAATAATCATATCCCTTTGTAAAATGTATCTGATATTAAAAAAACCCCACCCTCATATTTGAATCACTCTGTTTACTAATTTATTCTTGATAAAGATTCTAAGTAAGAATTTGAATTAATAGAGAGAATAAGTAAATAGTGAGCGTTGAAATAAATCAGTTTTGGCAAGTTTCACACTCTGTCCATTCTGACATTAAACTGTGTTCTTGCTTCAGAGAGAGTGGTGTAACTTTACAGGAGAATTTATTTTTGGGAGGGAAGAGCAGACCCCAGAAATGAGAGATTAATATTTTCTACATTACAGCAAGGTCACATACAACTGCATCTTCAAAACCCAGGTGTTCTGCACTTTAGGCAGTAGGTGCTCAAATAGATCTCTGCATGCTGCTCTGGCCAGGAGTTTTCAACAGTTATCTTTAATGCTGATCTCTTCTAAAAATACGACCATATAATTACATGCTCAGATACTAAGAATTGTGACGATGGTGACTGGAGGCATGTGTACTGGTTCCCTGCTGGACACTTGGAAATTAGTAGTCCTTGCCTTTACTTCTCAACGGGATTGCTGCAAACATTGGCCTGTCGTTACAGATGGCTTCTTTATTCTCTGCCTAGCAGCAATAGAAAAATGATGCACCCAATTACTGGTGCCACTTATAAAAAAAGTGCACAGTTCATTAGTTTGAATGGGCGTGCAGTTCTGACCCAGTGTGTCATTTACATATTATAATCAGTCATTAGCATATGCTAATCACAACCCTGAGCCTTGCCCTGGCACTTCTAAAAGATGCTGGATGATACTCTGTAGATGCTGGCTATCATTGACTGTGCTCTGAATGCAGGCTCCTGCTTCAAGCAGTAGCCTGGGCTGGTTGGCTCCAAGCGTGGTACCAGGAGAAGTCCGCTTGTCTCTCTGCAGGAAGGATTGCTAAATTAGGTTCAATTGCAAGGAGAGGCTTTTTGAAGGAAAGCGTGTTGCACACCGGCAAAGCATATTTCTGAGGATGAGTTATAACTGGCAACCCTCTGTGATCTGCAAGAGAAACCAGTCAAAAATGGATGGAGACCCACAGACCTTTCCTAAATATGACAGCAGTGTCTAGTCCATTCAGCAAGTAGATACGATCAGGAAAAAAGGCAAAGTGCCAAACCCCTCGAGTGGTAGTTGAAGTTCTGTAATGCAGACCTTGAAAGTTCCCTGAGTAGAATCAAAACATGTTGCAGCTGAATTTTTCCCATGCCCCACACTTCTAAAAATGTTTTGGCCTTGGCTTACTTCCCTTGGGGTCTAGTCTCCAAAATTTCATCTACATTTGCTGCAGCTCCTCCCTGGGTTACCTTCTACCTACCACCACAAAGCAGAGAGCAGGGAACAATGTCTGCCCCTCACATCCTGAGGGGGAAGGATTTGTTTGCCTCCAGCTGAGCCCACTGGAGTGCTCTGGCTGCCTTCTAGGATGGAGTCACTTCCAGAAAGCACCCTTGAGATTCCAGACTGTCCCAGTTGGTTCTAGATAGTGAAGTTCCTTAGATAATTTACCTATTTGGTTTGGCCAGAACCTCTCACCTTTCCTCCCCTGATATTTCTTTTTCCTTGCATTGACCAGGGGAGTAGAGCAAGGCAGTATCATCTGCTGTTCTCATGCCTTTTGGGGAACTGTTCCATTCTCTGCAGGCTGGAAGTTCTGGGTGCAGCAGTACATTTCTTCTGCTTCATGCTTACAGTTGTGTCCCACTAGATGGTCTCTCCTAGCACCATGGCTGTCTGGGCAAGTGTCAAAGGTGAAGTGTGGTAGATACCTGGTTGCATAGACAAATACAGAGCTACCAGTCCTTCCAGCCACACTCGCTTCTCCTGGGTAATGGGTGGAGAGCTCACTGGAAGTGGTGCTCACCATGTGCTCAGGGCTGCAGCTGCGGGACATCACCTTCCCAGCTCCTGGTGCCCCTGCCCACCATTCCTTTTCCCAGGAGAGGGGAGTCACACTCAATACTCAGAAATGACATGTTAAACGCTTATTAATCATGGGATTAGCATTAAAATCACAGGATATTAAAACTAGCATATTATTTGTGCCTAATGGTTCTGGAACCACCAGGGGCCAGGGTCTCCAGGGCTTTTCCTGGTAGCATTACAGATTGCTGGACAGGAGGAATGAAGAGGAGACAGCTCTCACACAAATCTATTGACTTCAGGGACTGGGGTGCAAGAAAACAGACAACAACTGCTGTGGAATTGATTAAAAATTTTGGCAATGCTGCACAAGTTTTTGTCCATGGGCAGAATAAAACATGCTAACAAGGGCTGAGCCTAGCTGAAGCTTTAATTCCTTTCCGTTGGATAATTTTTTTCTGATTCCCCCAATCCAGATCTCCATTCTGTTACACAGAGCCACCCACGAAAACACTCTTTCTGTGCATTTTCATCTTTGACTCTGAATTTGCTCATCCTGAGATTTTACTGCCCACTACCAGAGAGGATAGCTGTTACTACATGACTCTTCATGCAGGTTTCACTGCAGCTGAAGTATCCTGTTTTTCAAACAAACTTCTATCAAGTAGAAGTGATTAGCCAAATTAATGTGAAGTTAATGTCCCAAAGCAGAACAATTTGTTCTCAGAACTTCACGCGACATTTAGCTAACAGCTCAAAGAAAGGGTTCCATTTGATAAAGCGATCAAAAAGAGTCAGAGCAATGAGCTTGGATATGCAGGGCTTGGTATAGCTTTTTCACTACCATAAATTAAAGAATAAGTATCAAATAGTGTATTTAGCCAGGCAAGCATATGTAGAAAGAAAAGAAAGCAACTTAGAAAGTTTCTTCTTGTTTCCATGGTGCATCTTGCAAATGGTAGCTCTGCAGGCCACCAGCAGAGAACAGTGCTGGAAAAGAAGGGACTGGTTAGGCTTGGGAAGGCCAAAATGCCAAATTTGAAGTGAGAGCCTAGGTCCCTCAGACCCTGACACATTAATGATACACCTCACTGCTCATCTTTATGCAATAGCCTTTCACTTATGCAAACCTATGTCCAAACCATAAAAGTCTGTTGTAGGATGATGGATGTCTGTTTCTGAAAGGGCTCTCAGAAGAGCCTACCCTAAAGGATGCCAAACACTTGATAGCAATCTTTTTCACAGAATAAATCCAAGGAGAGCAGGACCAGGATGGCAGTTTTTGTGCAGGTGCATTGCCTGAGCTGCCTGGGGAAGCACACACAACACCTGCTCAGGCACTACCTGACTGGAGTTGAACCACTGCAATTAGTCCCTCATTTTAATGAGCACCAGACTCAGTCACATCTTTTTTAAATCACCCCCTGGTGATTTTATCCTTTGAAGTGCTGTTAATCCTCCACTACCAGGAAGATTGTGAGGAAATGGCTCACAGCAGTAGCACTCAGGTGTGCTGGGCACCTTCCAAGACCAAGACAGGTCTGTGTGGTTTCTTGTTCGTGGTTTTCACGGTCTATTTTGACTGCAAGGGGACCCTCTCGGAGGGAACATCCCTGGTTGACTGATGACTGTTTGAACTAGGATGGCCCAAAATGGCAGCATGGCCATTCCAGATGGATGAGTTTAGATTAACAGATAGAAATCTCCTCTTAATTTAACCAAGAGTCTTCTTTGCAAGGACAACTCCAAGTTCTTTAGATTCAGGCTTCACGTTTGTCTTGTGTTCCTAGGATTCATCATGTAACTTTGAACAGCATGGCCCACTCACCTCAGCTAATGCAAATGTTGTATAAAAAGGCTTTCAGTCTTGTAAGTGTTTGGAGGATGACTGTCTGTCTGACAAGCAGAGCTACTCTAGCACTTCAGTATTAAAGAAATCTTGCAAATTAGTATTCCATCAGCTACAAATCCAGCAACTTTGTGGGGAGGTTTTAGGAACATATTCCATGGTCAGTTGATGCATATTGGGCTAGAACCAAAAAGTGATTAAACACTGAGATTAGAAGCCTATGAAATAAGCTGGGATCCCTAGAAAATCAGTGCACAGCTTATTGTAAATTTGATTATGAATTTTTTAGCACTAAGTAGACAAAATTACTGTTAATCACATGTAAATTGAGATACTGGAACTAATCCACCAAAATTAGTGGGATTTTTGCCATTGATTTCCAAAAAGAGCAGGATTGGGCCTGCTCCGAGCAAAGAAGGGGAGGTGGAAAATTAATGTCTTGAAGAAGGAAGACTTACGCCAGGTTTCACTATCAAAATGATGGATGGCTCAGTAAGTAACCAAACCTCTACTCTGTTTCTTTCCCTCAAGAAAGCATCATTAGCTGAAAATCCATGCCAAGCTCAGGAGCCACTTGAGTTTAAAAGGAAAAAAAAAGAAAAAAAAAGAAAAGAAAAAAAAAGAAGTATCAATTTTGTTAGCATGATGTATTAATATCAAAAGTCAAAACTGGAAACTTACTTACTGAACATGTGCTGATGAAATGTTTGGTAACTGGCACAAGGAGTAGAAATCCAGCCTGTAATGGGGTGTGAGTAGAAGGGCTGCGTTTGCTGGAAGTGCTGCTGTGGGATGCTCTGGTCTTTTCTGCCTGCCATGGTCAGATGGCATGAATAATCTGCAGAGACAATGCAGCCTGAAGTCAGGTAAGCATCCTTACCAGGGGCATAGGTTTCTTAAGAACAGCTAATATGTCCAAGTAATGTAGGCAGAACCTCAGAATTAAAAGTAAAAATCAGCTGCATTTTAGAGATAACAAATGCAAGCTAAAGAAAGATTTTTTTTTTACTATCTAGAATTCAGCTTTAGTTTGTATTTACTTCCTGTAGCATTTGGGAATACACAGGTATAGCTTATGAATCAATTATTGATGGTGCTGTAGTCCCCTCCATGGCAGGCCAGAATGCACAAATGGCCTTTGCACTTTTAAGGTACAACCATCCAATATTGATCACCATTTCCTGCACTGTTTAACCTCATGGACAAATCATTACCAGCTTACATATATGGAAGCAGAGATTCCCTAATTCTCCTTTCTCCTTTTCCTGGACTTAGCACAACGACCAAGGGTAGAATGAGGAGAGAAATTAACAATCACTCTAAGCTGCCTCTGCACCATGTTCGTAGGCTACTGGAGATCCTTGGCAAGAATTCATCTTGAGACTGGCTCTGCACTGCTCTAACTGAGCCCTCATTCCTGAGGACTCATTTGAACAACAACAGCCATCGGCCAAGGCTTACCAGTCATGCTGTTCTGTCTGCTTTCTCTTGTTGCGTATGCCAAAGCCTGACGGAAGTGTCTTTACCCAGCCTGAGAAATCCCTTACATAAGGTAAATTCTCCAGAGGACTTTTATGCATGATTTACAGTATCATTATGCTATCATGCAGCCATAAAACTCATAAAGTCCCGAGCACTGAAACCAAGGCTCACACAGATGCATGTTTTCCTCTAATCGCTCCTGTGTCTCCAGAAAACGTACAGGTGGAACTGCCTCTCCCTGCCTCTCCCTGCCTCTCCCTGCCTCCACAAGCCAACATCCCACCCTGGCAGGTCACAGTGTGTTGCTGACCAGCTGCACATTGCATGTGACGCCCCTGAGTGAGAAGAGGGCTGCAGAACTCCTGGCAGATGTGGGTGTACCTGCGATATGGCAAGGTGACAGAGGTTGCATCCAAGTGCCATGGCTCTTCCCTTATCATCTGATGCTAGAAAGTTTTCTCCTGCGAGTAGATAAACCGCTGCACAGTCTCAGCTGTCAAAAAGAGAAGCAGCCTGAGAGTCTTGGCAAATGTGAATTAAATGTGACTGCTCAGGTACTGTGTTATGACAAGCATATTTCCATCCATTATTTTCAGCTACCCAACAAGAAATAATTTCAATATCATTGGCTAACTCTATATATTCACTCATTTGAATATAATGACTTCGGTTTCATCTGAAGACTTAAAAGTCTTCTGGGCAAACTGGGTATTTTTAAAAAAATCTTCGTGAATCAAAAAATTTAGTAGCCATGGTTGATTTCTCATTTTGATGGGTACATTGCTTTCTTAGCTATCTCTCAGGCAAAGTATATCACCTGAAGTGTGAAGTTCTATAAGCACAAATTATTCCTGATACTGAGATGCCTTCTTTTTTTCCCCCTAATTAGTAAAGTTAATTTGATTTAAATGGCAGTTCTGCTGAGGTACTGGTATTTATTCTACTTTCAATACACGAACATTCTGAAAATATTTTCAAAATATTAAATGAAGCTATAAGTTTCCTGTGGTCAAGCAAAAAATAAACCCCTACAAATTATTACTTAAGCATATTATCCCCACACATTTTTGAGAGGGCTTGCTTGGCTTTCTTAACATGCTTTGATTTTTTAGGACTAATGACTTCTCTCATGTGGCAGAAAATTTCAAGTCTCAGCTATGAAGACCCAAGAAAAACATAAGCCTCTTTATGAGATACATGTTATCCTAAGAGTCTTTTTCAGTCTGGTGTGCTTGCAGACTACTGTGGGTCCCAGCACTCCTACTTTGGGGACTAGGAAGGGTAAGCAAAACCAGCATGCCCACTGCCAATAGGTTTTCATTTGCTGCGCAGAGATCCACATCTCCAGGGATAAATCCTTAAGGGTCCACAAATTGAAAAATGTTGAAAATCACTGCCCTAGGAATTGTGCTCGTACCTTGGAGCTATCTTTGCTAATTGGGCAGAGCTGACAAGCAGGTCCAATATGGTCAAGAGAGATCCCCAGATTATTAACAACATGATGGCATCTGGAAGTTTTGTAGAGCAATAGAGGCACAGCTCTAATGAAGCACTTTTCCAGCCTCTTGTATAGCCCATCTGTTACAGATTTAGCATATTATATATAATGCCCTCAGCAACTGACTTTGATGTATGTTCAATTGTGAAACTTCTTTTGTAACTAACATAAAGAAATTATTGTTTATTATCTGCTAGGTCCTTAGAATGGAATCTCGGCAACAGTCACCAAAATAAGTGATCTATGTTTTCTATATCTATAAAATATTGGTATCAGATGGAATTACTCCCTTATTCAATGATCACTAAGTCATGGAGACTTTTTCTGGATTTCACTAAAATTCTAACCTTGGCCAAAATCTGCATAAGACAAAAGAGACATGTTAAACTTGGGGTACTGAGATTTTAGATGAAAAATAGGAAGCAATGTGGTGCAAACATAACTATGTTTCTATTGACAGAAAATGATTTATTGTAAGTATTAGAACACATTTTATTGCAAAGTATTGAAGCAGCCTGGTCATTTTTATTCCCCTTTGCTTGGTGCAGCACAAAAAAAGGGTAAGGGATGTGTTCTGGATAAATTCTAGTTTGGGAAGTTACATTTTGCTTGACCCTAAATTCACCCAGCAGTGCCAAAAAAGAAGGAAAAAAAGCCTCCAGTCCTAAATAATTCTCTGTTGCTGTAATTCTTAATCAGTAGGCACATCTGATGGCTTCCTTCAGTTTTGGGAAAATCAAATCTTTCTTTGCAGGGCTCTTCATTAAGTTATAATGCTTTCATTCCCTAGAATGAGAAACATTCTATAAATACAAAATAACTGCTTTGAGAAGCCTATATTTGTTTCTAAGCTAGTCTACACCTTCAGTACCTGATATTAGTGTAATATAATCTCCTCTTCAAATTTGTTTCAGTGTTTGACTTAGTGAAAAATTCCTTCCCTTGTTCTTCCTCAACCAGAATTTTAATTTCATTCACAGAGGACTTGTTTGGATCAAGTGTGTGGCAAATTGGTCAGGATTTCAGCCTTTGGCCCTCAGGACTGCCTTGGCTCCTCAAGGACAGTTGCCAAAGCAGCTGCCAGGATGCCACTGTGCAAAGGAGACTACCCCAGGTTCCTGACAGTGACCTGCAGAACCTGGTAGAACATTTTGCTGGTCCAGGGGCTGCTCAGGCCCAAGAAGTGCTGAGCTCCATGGACTGGAAATGCCTGTTTAAGGTGAGGCTTCAGCAAGTGGCTTTCTTCCTGTAGCTGTGTCAGGAAATCTTTTCCTTAAGCTTTTGACAGGAAGTCTGAATTGCTGTGATCTCTTGTGCTGTTCCCCACCATATCCATCCATGCTCCTGTTACAGTGCTAGGAGCAGATGACAAAGGAATGTGAGGGCTGTGTGCCACAGGGTATCAAGGGCCCATCCAGGCCACCTGACCATGTGCATGTGCTGTGGGACATGCAGGTGTCAGAGAGGAGCGCACAGCCCCAGTGCTGTACTGGGCACTCACCAGGATGCCTTCAGCAACTCTCATGAATCTGTCTTCTTAACGCCAATAGTCATCAAATGGAAATGAAAATGAAGTGTTGTTCATATTTCCACAGAATGAGGGCTAGCAAGTCTTAGGACTAGAATGCCCTTCCAAACTTGCTTTAGATCCAGTTTTAATTTCCCTGAAGCTAAGTCACATTAATATATCTCCATGTTTTTTCCTTAGTTATGCAATTTAACAACTTTATTGAAACTTAAAAAATAAGAATAAATGATGCACTCACATCTTGGTTTTTGTGTGTGTGTTTTTATTGTTTACAGTTAAAGCAGGGCAGCTTTGCACTGGAAGAAGTCACCAAGTCACTCACTATGCTGAGTACTTACATTCATTTGGAGATCACAGACTTTAAAATTACCCAGTTTTGATTTACAGACATAAATTAGTAATAAAAATCTCCAATTGTTTTAAATATTTTGCATTGATAATTAAATTGTAAAGGCGGCTATAAATGGATGGGAAGAAGAGAATATGTTGCAGTTAATATTTATATGTTTTTCTGGCATCACTTATCTGCCTGTAAATTTTTTGAATACAGGACAGGACCTGATAAAGTTCTTGTCGTTAATAAAGAAGCTCTGTGCATCTCCCATTTAGCCCAATGCTAACATTTAAAGCATCTAAAAACATATATTCAGTTTCTTCCTTATCATACTTCTTTGCTTTCTCATGAGAGAAAACAAAGGCTTTTGCTAAGTAGGGAAAAAGGAGAAAAAAAACAACATAGACTGGTTTTAAAATGTCGTGGACTGGGTGACAAAATGAGATTCTTTACAAACCAAGAAATATGTCAGATATTAATGCATAGATTTATAAAAAAGAACAACACAAAAATGTGTGTATAGTCTTGTGTGGCATTTCTTTAGGTTGAAAGTTCATAAATTAATATTAATCCCAAAGTCCAAGAAAACTGCAATAGAGATGTACTCAGGCTGCTGACAGTTTCTGAGAGAAACTTGCAAAGATCAGTATCATAGATTTTGATGTGGGGAAGGGTTTTGCAAAGAGATAGTATTGACTTTTAAACATCCTCTCCATGGGCAGTGGCAAAACAAGAACAGAAATTGCTTATGACATGCCTTAAAGCTCAGCAAGTTTTTGAAGGGATCTGTTCATCTGAAACAAAGCAAAAAAAAAATCACTGAGTTATTGATTTTTACTCCAGCATAAAAACATTTTATATTTTTTGGGGGTTTTTTTAATATTTTTTGGGTGTTATTCAGTGGTTAATGCACAAACAAACAAAGATAAATGAAGTCATTCACTCTCAGGCACTTCAGAAGTGAAATGGTACAGTGTTGGTGATAAACAGCTAGTCTTTACACAAAGTACATTTGCTTGCTTTCATAAGAAGATTACAAAAAGAGAAAATTTTATCCAGTTCACTAATTAAATTAACAAGTTGAGTGAGTATACATTAATAATACATAAATGAGATGTTTTTCACCTCCATCATGAACAAATTTTATGAGCTTTTAAATATTTATTATGGTGGAGTCTCGATATGAAATGTAGCTCCTAGGACCCAATGTCAAATTTAGGGCTCTGATTTTCCACCCAGGTTCCTCCAGTCCTTATTGATGTCAATCACAATTCCCACAGATGCTATTAGTTAAATAGCCTTGTGTACAATATCCCACAGTAGAGTGGCAGAGTGCTGGAATTATCTCCAATGTGTAAGTGTCTATCAATATTTGAATCCTCTTCATATTGCTGGATCTAGCAGAACACTGTGTAAGTACATCCTGGCTGGCTCAAACGGAATGCCTCTCTAGCCCAGCAGCCTGTGGTTGACAAAGCCAAATAGGGGATGCTTAGGGAAACAGTACAAGAAAGTAGGAAGGAATCAAATGATGTTTGTGCTGGGATGTACTCTTAAACTCTGATGTAGAGGTCTCGGGTTGCTCCGTTGCTTATTGTCCACATAGCTTCCTACAAAGTCAGCAGAAATAGTAGCATATGGGCTGAGGCTGCATCTCACTAGTGTTTTGGTTGAAAGTAGCAATCATATTTTTGCAGAATTTCCAGTTGTCTCCTTTTACCATCTACTGGTTTGATTCACAGTGTGGCTTTGGATTTCTTTGAGAGCAAACTAAATAAGAAACTCTCGCCCTGGTTTGTATTAGATGCCCTCAAAACCCAGATGGAGTCAGGAGGCTACAAATAACTGACTGGTGCTTTGAATGGCTTTGAAACATAGGCATGATAAGGAAGTTTAACCCAGAGGACCAGGCTGAATCTAACCTGAAATAAAATCCTGTAATTGTATATAGTGTAAATGCAGAGACTTCAATACCTATCTCTGAGGCTATGACTGAGAGGGCAAAGCTGCAATTCTTTCTTGAACTACTGAGCTGCAAACCAGACTTTTTCCACTATATTTGTTGAAAGACACTTTTGCGTAAGGAACTCTATAAAAACCTGTACTGATGGGAATTCATGAACCCATATAGCAGCAGCTAATATTAAACAATATTACCTGCATATCCATCTCTCAGATATAATTTTAGAAGCTGCCATCTTGTTCACTGAAATAAAAAATTAGCTAAGAAGTATAAAGCAAAAAAATGAAAAAGGACAAAGCTTTTTTTCTCTCAAATTTCTCTACGCTGTTTACCAATTAGTTCCTTTAACATTGAATTTATTAAAATTCTGGATACTTTCAGTGATAATAATGAGTCAACTGACAAAATTAGATGAAATAGTATTTATACAGCAGGGCAGTGGGTTTCAGGTACTGGTTATTACCTAATAACCTGCTTCAGAGAGGACAAAATAAAACCACAGCAAAAAGGGACTGCCCAGTTACAGAGTGGCTGCAAAGTCCTCTTTCCATGATGTGTAGTCACATCCTGGATCTCAGAATTCCCCTGTGTGGCATCTGGCACGTGTGGGAGGGTGTACGTACAGGCACAGTAGCACGTAACCATCTAGAAACGAGCTGATAATGCAGGATGTATTGTAAGCTCCTGTTGCTCTGAGCAGCAATAACTAGCTGCCTGGCTTAGGGAATTGCAGGGCACCAATCACTGTAGAATCTAAGTGCCAATAATGCTTAACATTTATTTTACACTTTACAGAGTTAAAGTGCTGTAGGAACATTAGCTAATTAATTATTGCATCTCCCTTGTGAGGTGGGTCGGTTGGTAAGTATTAGTCCCATGTTACAGATAGGAAAACTGAGATGCAGTGTTTTCCCCTTTTATTTTTCTATTGTATTCTGTAAAGTTCCAGACACTCTCTAGAGGAGTTTGCTGCAAGTTACTTGCCCAAAGTAACTACTCAAGTTGAGATCCTGAGCAGTAGTATAAAATTTGACTTCAGGTTACCTCTCTCTTGCTCAACCCTCCACACACAATGCAACCTGTTTCTGGATGGTAAGGAGACTGTTACATTCTACACAGACACAAAAAAAGCAAAAAAAGAGCAGAGCTAGGGCAACAAACCCAGTACTCTGACAGATTTGCTCAGTCCAGAACGCCAAACAACTAACCTGAGTACTCTGCTACCTCTACTACAGGTTTCCCATATAACACCAGAAATAGAATAGATCTGCAATGCCTTTAAAACAGGCATCCAGAGGCAACTAAAGAACCTGGCAAGAAACGTGAGCTTGCTTCTCAGAACCTGCTGCTTGTGAAGCCCAGAGCAGTGACAGGATTGGATACCTGAAAACTCAGTATTTGTCAAATCTTTCCATACCAATCAGCATCCAAGCCACTGAAAGTGGCCCTAAAGTCCAAACACTGACTTTTGTTGCATGAATACATGTTCTAGCAGAAACTGGATTTCCATTTTGGGGAGTAGCTCTCAGGGTCTTGCAAGAACTTGTTAGAATAGCCAACACCTTCTCCATGTTGGTTATTGTTGAAAGAGGAAGGAATCCATCCTTTGACAGCAAATGCAGAGTCCCTGTACTTTGACAGGTACAGGTTATGTTTGCAACTGGGAAAGGATTAGTCCCAAAAACCTAGCGATCACAAGTCAGGTTACCAAATAATCTGGTTTATACTGGATTATTATTTGCTGGTAACCTTTTGGTAAGTCTAGATAGTACTTGCAGCCTCACCTTGCAGTTGTTTGCATCGAAATCATGATTTAGCTTCTTTCATTCTTAGCTGTGAGTCTGATCTAATCACATGCTTCTAACAGTTGATGTTTTAAGGAATCCCCAGGATTCACAAGACCCGGCAATTTCAAAATGCAATTCATAAAGCTAATTGCAATTCTTCATGTAAGTAGAACTAATTACGTCTATGTACTTGACCTTTAAACATCAGTTTTGTTTTCTCCCTGAGACTTTTGTGGTTTTAATTTCTTCACCTCTCTGTTTATTGTTCTTAATCAAATTGTGCCCTCAAGTGATTAAGAACTCAAATTAAGGTTTATACTTTTCTTTAAGTATGTGATGGAAAGAAGAGGGTTAATGCAAACACTTTCAAGGCAATATTTAAAATATTTAAATTATTAGTTTGGCTGATTTAAATACTTCTTCAAAGTGCTAATAGAACAAATATTGTATTACGCTAGTAGACAAGATCCAATGAAGAGAGTTTCCCTATAAAATTATTATAGATAATGTAATAGCAAGGTGCCTTCCCTAATTAAGCAAAGTGTAAATAAAAAAAAATACAATGAAGAGGGCACTTGATTTTAAAAATCACTTTAAATAAGATAAAGTCTAATCAGTAGCATAGCAAGATTATAAAAAAATAATTTAACATTGCATTCTGGCAGCAGCCTTTGAAAAACCACTTCTGGTAGCCTTCCATGGCATTCACTAAGTATTGGCAGCCTTGGCAAAGTGGCAGGAAAGAAGGTGCAGGAATTATCAAATTTAAACATCTGAATCATTGTGTGCTGGTTCCGCCAATCTTTGTGTCCTACCCTTGGGTTCTCCTGCACCGTCTATCACTGCGGTGCTGGGGATTGGGCTGGTGCCTGCAGCTAATGAATACTGCATTGCCTCCCCTCGTTTCATCTCACCTCTCAAGATGGAAATGCAAAATACTGTACATGTACCTCATCCTGCCTCTTACCATCAACGTAACCATGGAGCAGTGTCAAAGAGGGGGAGGCTGGGATGGATGGATGGGCTTGGACTGCTCTCCCTCCTGACCTGGTGCCTCTGCTGGAAAGCTGACACCACTTGCTGTGGGCAAGTTGTAATATGGTTTGTTTAATAGGGTAAATCATGCTTTTATCACTGGAAATAAGATGTGGTGGAGACACGTTGTCATGGTTACTTAGCCATTTCCCCAGAGTCACAACACCAGTGTCCCAGAGGGGACATAATTCTATTTCATGCATATGCATGAGGCTAGCAGGTGCTTTGGCACTTTAATTATATATTTTTTAAATGGCTAACTGTAAAATTGTGACAGAAACACAGAGTAAAAAGGATAAGAAATGGACTTGGAAAGCAGGCAATAGGATTGTCAAGAAAAGGAAAAAATGATCCAGGTTTCTGAAGGCCAATGCCAGAATTTAAAATAAATAAATATGTTCCCTAATTATTTAGGAAAGTCAAGGAGATACCAAAAATTAAAATCTCCAGGTAGGAGAGTATGTGAAAGAAACTTTACAGAATTGATTTCTTCTATGCAATTTTTCTATAGGAAAGCTGCTCAGGTCATGGAAATGGCAACAAGAGTGTGAGAAGGAGAAACAAGATTTAATAAAATATTAAAGATTCTTAAATAATTCAGAAAAGCCCCCCCCCCCAACCAACAATAAAACATGTAACTACAAAAAATATTGGCAAATGATTGGTATCATCAGATCACTCCTTTCATGCCTGTTCAAGAGGTTTTGTAAGTTAGTGCACTTCATTTAGCTGCTGTCTCCCCACATTACTCATGACCCACCAGCTCCTGCTGTCCCAGGTGTTAATTACTGTCCTTCAGTTTTTTTAGCTCAGTACAATAGAAAGTAAACCAGCTTTAAGTCAAAATAACCTATAAAGACACAGGTTTCCCAAAATATCTTCAGATATATCAGCTGCTGTGTAATTCCTGTGTATTCAAATATACAAATCTGTGCATATTTTTACAGGTAACTGATATTTAAACATTGGTTAATGTGTCCAACAGTAAGATGAAATCACAAAATCTGGAAAACCTTTGCATACTGATACCTATTGGACGTGAAAGGTTCATGCTGAAATAACAAACCTTTACAACTAGTTTGCCTTATATGTGTCTCCTTCCACTGAAACACAACTGATCATGTTAGGGATGTTTCGGTCTGGACCAAAGATTTCTTGAGTTGACAGGAATAAACCTCTCCACAGAAGGTGAACAAGCCATGAAGAATTTTTCTGAGTAATGTCCCATGTCTTTTCACTGTACCTCTTATAGAGGGTTGGGGAACCATTATTTAATGTAAAATGTCAAAACTTCAAATCTATTTTTTATTTGGTGGGATTGAAAATGAGTCTGTTCACTATTTTTGTGAGTGACTTCAAGTCAGATGAGGCATTATTTTATTTTGAGGACATTCACTTGGGATGTGAGATGGTTTTATTCTGTTACTTGGATATATAGAATCACATGATCTGTCTCTCTCTTCCTCTCCATTTCTCCTTCTTCTAATCTAATTTTTGCCAAAATTGATATGTTGCCACAAAGTATTTTCCTTTTGACAGAAAACTGCATACAAGTGGATGATTTTTCAGATCTTTTAATTAGTCTGGTTTTATGTTCTTGAGCATCTTTTTTTAAGAGAATCATATCAGACACTGCTTTCATGGGCATTTGGCTCAGCCACATTCAGCAGAGTATTGCAGAGTTGTTTTTAACTCAGGTCACCTCACAGGGTCTGCAAACAGTTTCAAGAAAGAGGGAGGAAGCAGCAGGGGTAGAAAGAAGAATGAGTTGCTTGTATGAAGAAAAATGTTTGTGTCACTGTGGGTTTTGATAGAGCAATGATAACGTGGCCTCTGAAACACTTTATATTTGAAGCAGCTTTGACTGTTCCCAGGTCCTTCTTTCCCCAACAACTGCTATTCTGGAGTGAATTCAGGAGGCACAGGAGCCAAATAAGTCACACTTATACTCAGGGTGAGAAACATCCATAATCAATTGAAGTGTGTACTGAAAATGTTAAGTGTTGTTTTCCCCTGTTGCAGGTTTGCCTAAATGTTTATGTTCTCCTGGGAATGTTTCATGACAAAGCATGTTATGCTTACATGGATTTTGATACAGTCCAAGGCTCAGTGTTCATTATGAGAGTTCTCTTCCAGAAAAAAGAATCTCTGAAAATATCTCAAAATATATTCATTTTTTGAATGCATTGTTTTTCATTCTGTTGTGGACTTGAAGCCTAGGAAGTAACTTAGCTGTTTTCTATGCAATTCTAGACAGCCAAAGTAAGCGCACCGCTGGTATGGACATGTACCGTAAAATGTGTGCGTTCAACACAGCCAGAAGACTAAGAAAAACACTCTGAGATACATTACACTGTTCATTAGATAGAGCAGGAACTTCCTAAGAAGAACATATATACATTTAGCCAATACCTTTGGAGAGAGGTGTATTAACATTTCTCTCATGGCAGTGCCAGACGTTAAATAGAGTTGCATACTGCTCAGGTGTATTAATATTTCTTTCATGGCAGTGCTAAAAGATAAATAGAGTTGCATCCTGCTCAGTCTTAACAGAGATTTCTACAAAGAAATACTCAAAAAAGAGTCATTTTCAGTTGCTAAGACAGCCATTCATTCACCAAAGGAATTCAGGCAAACCTGAGTGGCTGTGGCCACATTTCCTTGTGGTTACAGGTGTACTGGGCACTGCCCAATCCCTGCTCCAACATGTCCCACACTGTCGGCTGGAAGTTACTGCCCTCTAAGCTTTAGCAGCAGAGCTACTCCTGCAACTCCTCCCTGGCATGTGTGGCTCCAAATAAGCCATGTTAACCAGCTGAAATAGATCTTTGCTAGCACAGCTGGGTATTAGTGAGTCAGGTTAGGGAGAGTTCATAGAGCCCTACTGAAAGGTCTGCAGAGGTGCTGTGCTCCAGCAGAGGCAGGGACTGGGCAGCTGGGGTGCTTTAAGGGCAAGAATGCACTGAGATGACAACACCCTGGGGACAAGGAACATGTCCATTGATTCTCCATGCAATTCCTCCAGTAGAATCGTCACGATTCAGTGGAGCACTACAGCATGTATTTGCACATCCCTGAGATGAATGGGATAGAAGCTGAGTGAGCACAGGATGTAAGTTCTGTTGCTTTCAAAAGAGCAGGATTTAATTGTTTTTATATAAGTACTTTGCATAAGGGGCCTTGAGATCCTCCAGCTGCTCAAAGACAGGCACAAGACAAAGTACTTTTGGCTAATCAAAGACTGAATCCCTCTAGCAATGAGAAGGGTGGGCCTCTGTGACACCACTGCATCCCCTTGTGCTCCTACATGGGCCAAGTGGTCAACATGCCAAATACAAAACTTAAAAGGAATGGAAATCTGTTGGGGGTTGGGTTTCTTTTTTTGTTGTTCATCTCTCTGTCTTAGGAATTTTTCTCCATTCTTGTTAATGGGTGGGTGATCAAGAAAGACAAAGGGGCCAAGGGACGAGGTCCTGGCCCTGGGGTAGGCAGGGGGCAGGACACTCTTTTTTCCCCCTGCTTCTCAGGAGAGAGGAAAGCGGCGAGGGGAGCTCGGGGAGAGACTCTGACACCACTCCAGGTTTCGCTCCCTCTTGTTGCAGCTCCTACCTGTCTTGGGGGAAGAAAACCCAGGATCCCTGAGCCTTTCCCCCTCCAGGGAGCCAGCCTCTCCCAGCCATGGTCCGAGGGTCAGCCCAGTCAGCTGGGACACCGCAGTGCTTCCAGCCTCGGCCACAGAGTTGCTGACACACCCTTGCCTGTTTCTCCTTGACCCTGCTAATTCCTGCTTTTCCCAGCCTGCTATCCTGGGGCCCCTGTTACAGCTCCTCCTGCTATCCAAAGAGGGCACTGGGACCAGCTGCCCCTGGGAGCTCATACAGGGAGTTCTTTCTCCATCCCTTCCTGCCGATTGCAGCCGCCATTGTACCCGCGCCCGGACCCGCGCCACAGCGCCCCCTGCAGCCCAGGGGAGTCATCGCACCCTCCCTGCGCACCGGGAACACCAGTGCCCCTGCCGGCTGTGACCGTGACTGCACCAAAGGGGAATTGCCAACAGAGCGGGAAGAGACTGTCCGTGGGTTTATCTGTTCTTATTTGTTGGGGGTACCATTGTTGTTGTTTTGTCTGTCCCATCATATATATAAATATATTAGTAAAGAACTGTTATTCCTCTTTGTCTCATACCATTGCCTGGAAGCCCATTGAATTCAAAATTATACCAATTCGGAGGGAAGGGGGTTACATTTTCCTATTCTAAAAGAGGCTTCTGCCTTCTTTAGTAAATACCTGTCTTTGAAACCAAGACAAAATCCAAACTGCGCTCTTGCATCTGCACCAGCAAATCCACCTCAGGGGCTTATAGCACTGCAGTTACTACTGTATTTAGGCACCTCATGTATTTATCCTCAGAACTACTCCATGGGATGAGGCAGTGCTGCTAATCCTGCAGTTCTGGCAGCTCAGTGGGGACAAATGGGTGCACAGTGCCACAAAAGTAGTTCACCATCAGGCCTTGCTCTTCCATGGTTCAGTCTAATACTCCCATGCTCGAGACCATGTTCCCTCTCACCAAATGCTTTACAGAAAGTGCATTGCCTTGTGTGCACCATACTTTAACTGCATGAAAAGAGATCTGACCTGCCCTAGAAATCTCTACGATTGCCAAAAACCACTACACAGAGTTATTATGAAGCTCTTCTTATGAGAGAGACAAAAGATTGTTATGAGAGATAAAAGAGGGAAAATGTTGCTGGAGAAGCATTGTAGGAGGTCAAAACTTGACACTGATGGTGAGGGGTTGGGGAACAGAAGGGGCTGGGCTTCAGAGGGCACATTTCCCGCTCCTAAGCAAAGGGAAGTGGTGGTTGTTGTACATTGCTGGAATGGGCTGTTAGATTTGCACAACACTTAACAACATCTGATGCTGGTTCATGCCCGAGCTTCTCAGGTGCTACCTTGCTGCAATGCCTTTGGCGGAGGCACCGGTCATTCGCTCGTGGTTCCAGGGGCTGGCCGGGCTGCTCCGAAGGCGCGGGAGGGCTGGCAAAGCTCCAGCAAGGTTTCACCCAACCCACTGATGGTACAGGTGCGCCGAGGAAGGAGAGACAAGCGGAGGGGCTTTCCCAGATGGTATATTTGGCTCCGGGGTCGTGCTAGGGAAGCAGTGGCACAGCGAGTTACAGTTACATAAATACCGACACAAGGGGGGGGGGGAGGATACAAACATCCTATGAGGTAGGGGTGTGGGGTTTGAATTTGGTGGGCTTTGTATAGGATTGTGAAATACAGAGCCCTCCAGGGGGGAAACCAGATGCCGAGGCGGGGAAGGGGGAGATAGCAGAGCCTGGCCATGAGGTAAACCGAAACTGGCCAGAGCACACCGCAACACTACCGCTCTGTAAATACAACTTTAAACTCAACCTCATGAAGTCTTTTAAAAATCTGAGGTACAAGTGTAGAGTTTCGCAGGAGCAAAAATGAAGTTAACTGGAGCATTATGCTCTCCTATAACTGAAAAGTTGAAATAAATAAAACTGGGAAAAATATCAGAAAAAGATCTTTGGAAGTTCCTATTCTACTCCTCTGTCTTTGTAACTCTATGGCATCTGGTCTTGTTTATTCCACCTCTGACATGGGCTTAAGTATCTCTACTGAAAGAAGTACTGCAACTTCAACATGCAATTTCTCCCATTTGATTACAGTCCTAGTTAGAAAGGATTCCTAAAGTCAAGACTGTTTCAACTCATTCACCACAGAGTGGCAGAGCATTCTTGTGCCCTGTAACAACCTTTTACATATCTGAGGACTGGTGTTAGATCCATTCCCAGCCTTTTCTTCTTTAGATTAAGCAATCCTAGATTTTAAAATCTATCTTCCAAAGTCACCTTTTGCTCACCCCTTCCCTCCTCTATGTTGGTTTTTCCCTTTGTTCTTTTTCAAAGTTACCTCCCCTGTCCCTACCCAAGGCTAAACACAGCATTTCAGCCAAGATATCAATTCTGAGAAGAGACAGAGGATTAATTTGTAGTAGAAAAAAATAGGATTTTGGTAAAAATTGCACTGAATACTTACCTACCACTTGCCATGTCATCCATTGCACTGCATGGAGGCAGACCTTTACAGGATTTCATGATAAATACTTTTGTTTTGATCATAAACCACTGTAATTGCAATGCAAAAAATTCCTTATCTTCCCTCTAATCTCTTCTATCAGGTAGAAGAGTGTCAAAACCTTGCTAAAGTCAAGGTGCGTATCATCTACAGATTCCCATTACCCACAAGGCCCATTACACAGCCAGGGAAGAAAATAAGGCTCATTTGACATAGTATGATACATAAATATTGATTTCCAGATGCTTTACTTCTTACAGAATTTTTCCGAGGATTGAAGTTAATTTGACTTCTCCAGTAACTCAATTCACCCTTTTGCTTAAAAAAAAGCACAATATTGTGCTTCTCTAGCTATGCAGTTCTTCATTCCCTCTCCATGGGTTCCCAGGAAGACTACTAATGACTCTGAGAGAGCTTCAGACAGTCCTCTAAGTATCCCATACAAAATTCATCAGACTCAAAGGATTTTTTTAAAAAATGAAGTTAAATGAATATCCTTTACCTATTCTTGCCCTTTTCTGGGGAAAAGTCTTTTTCTTTTTTTTTTTTTTATTTGCTTCTGATTTTAATCATGCCAGCTGCATGCTCAAACTGACCTTTCAATTGATGAGGATGCAGGAACTCCCCTTCACACATGGGCCTACTCTGCATCCTTTTTGCAACTTTTTTGCCTTGTGATTGTTCAGTTGACACTGCTCTTGGCTCACCTCTTACTCCCAATGCATATGAAGAATGATTTCTTCCTACCCTTGGTGCTGCTGCCCAGTAGTGGTTCAGTCCACATTCCAGCTTTTCTTGTTCTGTCCTTATGTGCTCCTGGTAACCTTTCATACTCAGTCCACAGTATCTGAGCATGCCTTCTTCCTTCTGCGCACCCCATGCACATCCTGGTCAGTCTGTCTCCTACTGCCGGGACTTTCTAGCACTGTCAAAGCCGCCTTGCTGCCACTAAAGGCTGCTCTCTCTTGATCAGTTCTGTGGCCAGTTGCTGTGGCCCTCCCACCATGTAAGTACCTGAGGTCTTTTCCTCTATAACTATTTATAAAATTTTCAGGTGGTTTTAGTCTTCTCTACATGCTAGCCTTCCAGCAAGTAAATACTGATCTTACTGAAATAACCAAACTGAGGTAACACCGCTCCTGTTTTCTCCTTGCCTGCTCTCCCTTTCATATTACTATTCAAATCATGCCAATTATCCCACCAAGACTCTGTTATGCCAATTAAGTAATAATTTTTGATCTTGTATTAAGACTTCCAGCTCCACCTGTTTATCCCAAATATTTCTTCCATTAGTATACAGACGTCTAAAGTATTCAGTGGACTGATTCACTACTCCCCATGTCTCACCTGTGACCCTATTTGAATACCAACATCACTGAAATTTTAGGTCCCCATCAGGCTGCTCTTGTTTATGGTAACTTTTTTTTTTCTTTCCTAGTCAACCTCTCCCTCAATCCTACTTTAAAGCCCTTCTAACTAGATTAGTATTTTGCTGGATTATCAGCATGGAGCCAGGGCAGCAGGAAAACCTGAACACCTTCAAATAGCATCTCAGGCTATGGCAGGCAGCGCCCCTTCCTCCCCACACCTGCTTCCCTGATACAGCAAACAGCAAACCTCCTATCTTCCCATCAGAAGAAGGTCATCAAATTTCTCAGCTATTCCTTATTTTGGAGGAGGGCTGGCTGCAAACCTCACATCTGGGGTCAGGTGTGTGATTTCTCCTTAGCACTAGGATTTAAATATTGTTGGCTCCCTGGATAACATGCTTGTTCTTGATTTCCATGTCTACCTTAGGAGGGAGCCAACTGCATCCCTACCTGTAAGGAAGCTGTTTCCTTCTCCACTGATGGTGCTGCTCCCTGCTCTAGGTAGCCAGTCTCTTTGTGCTTAGAGGTGTCCTTACACACAGTGTCCTCGGACCCTTCTGACTCCTTTCTCTAAAGTTCCCCAGCTTGCCACAAAAGACACCCAGGGATGCAGGCACCTCTCCTACCTTCCCCACTGGAAGGGAGAGAGAGGCCTCATTCCTTGTAAATCCAACACAATACAGGGTCTGAGTCATCTAGGACCAGCATTCCCCACCTGATATGCACCTCCCACGTGCAGACCAAAGTCAAAGGTTGTCTTAACACATAGGCACAGCCAGCCTGATCTCACTCCATCCTTAAACTGAGAGGTAGAGAGCTGCTCTTCCCTGGGAACAGGCTAGATGCTCCAGGGGGTATCTTCTGTTCATGGCTGTCAGTATCAGCCTTGGTACAAACCCACAATGAGATAGCTTCAGCCAGTCCTTTAAATATCCTATACAAAATTCATCATACCAAGAGGACATCAAAACACCAGAGAAGGTAGCCTTACAGCTTTCACATCACAGCTAGCTCATCAAGCTGATCTGCTTGGAGTCCAGGCAATGTGACTGCATGTCCCACTGCTTCTCTTCAGGCAGGCATGTTTAAAAAATACTCTTCTGCCTCATTTTTGTAAGTGTAGAAGATGACAGTCCTGCCACCGCAGCCAGTCTTGTGATTTTTTTCCCCCTCCAACTATGTTACAATGAGTATCCATTAGGAAAACACTAAAAGAATGAAACGCTCTTCCTTTTCCTGTTGACTACATGTGCTTTACTTTCAGGCAAAATGACATGTCCCTCCAAGACCTGATTCACCATTCTTTCCCAGCACTTGCTATCGACATAACTTCCCAGGTTATTGTTCTTCCTCTTATTGATTATTACTGCCAATACTCATAAAGCTTATACTAGCATGCAGCTCCTCCAAAGGCAGTGCAAATATCCTCACAAGAAATCTGATAACTCACTCATAAAGGCAGGGGTAGGCGCAAAGAACTAGCAATAATAAACATGGTACCAATTGTACTAGAACTATTGTAGTCTATGCACTTGTTTATCTGAATATGTTGTCTTATAGAGAATGGGGAATTGCTAACATTGTAGTTACTGTTGGAACTGAGTTGGACAGATCAAAGTGATAATTATCATGTAGAAATCCTTATTTTTGATGATAAGGTTTTTTAAGCCTATAACAACACACAGCTCCAAATGCAAAAGCTTAAAATTGCCTCTTCAGTAGAAGCAAGGCTTTGATTTCATCTAATTTGACCCTTCCACTGCACGTATAAGTGCACTCCAGTGTGACTAGAGATAAAAACTTTGAAATTTAAATGTGCAACTTGCAGCTGAGGTTGAATTTGCGAGCTAGGACACAGAGTACCTTTTGATGAGCAGCAGTTTTCATTACAGCTGTCAGAAAATACCTCCCCATTAGGAAGCGATGAGTACATTTAATTCAGGTCCAACCCTTCCAACATCATCACTTACAGACACTCTTCTGCTCTGTGAGTGAGGTTCTAATAATACACTGAGCCATGTGGGACACACCAGGGTGATTAATGCTTGGATGTGAACATGTACTGCACAGAGTATATATTTCCCCCTTAAATGAATATATCTGGTTTTCATTGATATTGAGGTAGATTTGCTCTGTACTTGCTCACACGAGGAAGCCTAGAACTGTGGGATCTATCATTCAGTAATAGCTCCTGATAACACTAACACTTGGAACATGGCAAAGTAAAAAATGTGAATTCATATTCACTTTTAATAAACTGGGGTAATTAGTCAGTTGAAATGCAATAGAAAGTGACAGCCTGTGACACATAAAAGACTGCAGACTGACAAAGACAGAGCTATTCTTCATTGCACTAACATCCGTTTCTTCATCAACATTGAATTTTTTCAGTCTCTTGGCATTTCAATTACATTATAAAATGAAGGGCTAAAATCCTGTCTCTGCATTTTTTCCTCTCCTCTTTGAAACTGAAGTAAAGAAAGGAGAATAGAAGAGAAAAACCCTCTCCTCAATTTCCTTCTGTATCCCCTTGCTGCGGTGCATTCCATGGGGGCACCGAGCATCTGTCTGCCGTTTCAGGGGATGTCCGGGCTGCTCCAAGGCATGGGTGGGCTGGTGAAGTTCCTGTAGGGGTTCACCTCGTCCACCGATGGTACAGGCGCGCCGAAGAAGGAGAGACAGCGGAGGAGCTTTCCCAGATGGTTTATTCAGCACTGGGATTGTGCCGGGGGAAGCACTGGAACAGCGTGTTACAGATACATAAATACCAACATGAGAGGGTGGGGGGAGGGTACAACATCCAATAGGGGAGAAGTGCTAGGTTTGAATTTGCCGGGCTTTGTACAGGATTACACAATACAGAGCCCTCCAGGAGAGGGAAACAGATACCGAGGTGGGGGGGAGGGAACATAGCAGAGCCTGGCCATGGGACAGACCGAAACTGGCCAGAGCACACTGCAACATTCCCTGGCGTGATGTCAGTGGGCCACGGCATCCACAGTACCTGTGGCTCATGCAGGAAAACGTGTTCAAGCCTTGACTTCATTGAAGTGCTGCTGGGACTGTGAAATCCCACCTAAGGGAACTGCCTGGAAGACAGTGAAAATGGGGCAAAATAGGTAAAAACCTCAGCAAAAACCTTTATGACTAAAACAAATGTAACCATGAAACTCAAGATGCTTTAAACACTCCTTTGTGCTTTGCTGGCAGCACCAGTATTTCCCTCTGCATCCCAGTGCCCAGCACCTAAGGAGTGTCTAATGGGCCAGCTGGGCAACTCATTTCTGACAGAAAGGGATGTCAAGTTTCCACCCCACCTGCTTCCCCTTTTCCCAGGGCTTCCATCCCTAGTTGGGCTGCAGGATGCTGGGAGCTGGGGTTAGGAGCCTATTTGGCAGAGCAGTGACCTCTCCCACCAGGGATGCAGTCTCATGGTACTCCAGCAGAGCAGGGCTGCCTCCCAGCTCATCTTTTGGGAGCAGCAGCGAGTCAGATGGCTCTGCCCAAAATATTCCTGGGTTTTAGCTCCCTCTTTTTCATAATGATTTTTGGTAAGGTCCTCATCTGGGGACATGAATGGTGCTGTCTTGTAAATGGATATGATGAGCAGTTACAATTGTGTTATTTCAGTATTTGGTGCAGTTAAGCCTATATGGAGAGAAACTACACCTTTTATTAGATCACCTGGGACAACAGTCAGAAACAGACCAGATTCCAGGAACAGGAGTCCTTCCTCAGGGCTGAAACAGCCTCACTCAGCACCTTGGATCAGCCTAGTGACCAGAGCACTGCTACTCTTCTCACTCTTCAGGTCCTCTGGAAATCTTACCATAGGCCTCCAACAGAGGAAGAGAAATGAGCAGAAAGTATTTTTACATTAAGAACAAATGATATTTAAATCCTCTTTTTAAATGACATATGGGCATTTTGCTGTGCAAAGCCTCAGCTTGTTGACTGGTGAAAGAGAAATGACTTACCTCCCAGGCATGCCATTTTGTTAATTTTTGTATATTGTTTTGAGAGGCTCAGATAGAAGGCACCAAGGCTGAGCTGTATAATTTTCTCAGAAGCCTCATGGTCTCATTTGGTTCATTTATATGTCAAAGCAGCTTTTAATTTCTCAGTTGTGGGGCTCAAGTCTTAAAATACACCAGTAGCCAGAAGGTCCCCTTTAAGTACCTGAATGAAAGGGTCAGGTTTTCAACTGTTTCTAGTCTCCTGCAGTTCCTATTGTTTTAATAGAGGTGTGCTGTTCAAAAAACTTAGCTTCCAGATGTAGGCATGAGCACTTCTACTGCTGCTAATACTTCACAGCACAGTCACTACTTCTATCACCCCAGTAAAAAATGGATCTAGAGGGGATTTGTAGCCTAACTAGCATCCATGGAAAAATGGTGATGATCGGAACTGCCTCCACTGCTTACCTGTGAGTCTTTTTCTCTCCATGAAAAAGAAGTAATCTTTTCAGAAGTGAAATAAGCAACCATATATATTGAATAGATCTTACAAGTCTCAGAGAGGGTAAAAGACAAGAATATGTTAGCAGCATTATTGGAATTATTCATTTGTGAACAGTTTTAATAAAAAGTATTGCCCCGAGGTGTTCCTCTCAGTCCTTCCATCAGTCCCTGAGGTACTCTGCAGAAGGTGCAACCTGAGCACTGTGATAGGTTGCTGAAGGCATCTTTTATCTTTTCCACTCTCTAGCTGGACTTCTTATTTCTGACATCTTTCTTCTATTGATAATAAAGTGTGTTTTGATAACTGGGTAAACCAAAATTCTGGATTTTAAGCAGGCAGGGATATGAACATGAACCAACACTTATAAATCTGAAATTCATTGCTTATAAATTTCTTTTTTTAGTAAAATTTACCTGTATGAATTAGTCTTTCAAAAGAGTCATGAACAGATTGGATCTGAAGTGCAGGCCAGTTCCTCAAGTGGCATAAAGTATTGACTCGGGTATCAACACTGGTGAAACAAAATAATTTTGCACCAGCTGAGGGCTCTGCATTGTTGGTTTTTTTTAAACTCAGGGAACTTTTCACAGATAGGGCTTTATTCTCACCTTGTTCAGCCAGCAATATTCATGGTCAGAAATAGAGCATTCTTCTGCCAGGTCACTACAGAAATGAGAAAAATGTGCAGATGATGATGAAGTCTTAATCATAGTTTACTTTTAACCCTTAGATTTTGTTCATTACCTCTTGAGTTACTCATTCTAGCAAATCACCTTGACTCTGGCAGAAAATATAAGGGAAATAAACGGGAGCTTGTTTTCACCTTAAGCGGCCAAGTGGTTAAAGGACTGGCATGTAAACAGCTCTGCTGCACCTATGCTGTATTATGGAGTCCAGTGGGATTTAGCTTTAATCTTGAGAGGGAGTGTGAGGGGTTTGTTTTTCACAGGGGCTTTAGCCTACAGTTAAGTGCAAACACCTGCTGAAGTACTGGTAATTAGTAGGTAATTAGTAGCTAATGTTCTTAGAATTTAAAAAGAAAAGCTTACATAAGTAATTACTTACTATTTCTTATAATGTGCTGCTTTTCCTGAGATTTCATATCCCCAGAACATTTTCCAGGTTCCTAGGTTCCTCAACATACTAAATTGTTTATTAATTACACACGTATATTGCTTGTAGAAAAAATAAAATGCATTAAAATGCTGGAAACTGGAGTGAGTTATCTTTTAAATTACAACACAAGACTCTTTGGAAATGACAGAATTCACAGAGGATAACAGCTTTAGGAGGAGCATTAATTTGGGGCTGGGGGAGGAGGATGGTGGTGGCTGGAGCAGTGAAAGCAACAGCTGGGTAGCCCTGAATGAGTTTCTTTTCCTTGGATGGGGGACAGAGAGACACAAAGTGAGAAGCAGCCTTTGAGGTGCATGTTTTGCTCAGGCCAGTAAATGTATAGCACAGCTGTGGACCCCCAACTGGATTCATGCTTTCCCAGCTCTATTCACACATTTCAGGTGTCCTGCAAGTTAGGGGTTTCTCTGACTCTACAGCAAAGTGGTTTGTGTTGTATTTCCCCTCTTGTAGAAGGAGCATTCCTGAATTAATGGAAGAGCTAAAACATCTCCCTTGTCAAACTCTTTCTGCAGTCAGTACTCACCATTTTCATACATGAGAACTCTTTAGGCAAAGCTTTTCTACATGCTTTAGACAAGGACTGGGAGATGATGCAGCTATTGAGGCTGAGATTGTACTTACCAGCTGCCAGCCTTGCTCTTGCAGTGTATGGGACATGCTTTATACAGAGGCAGAGAGCAGAGTGCCTGCAGAGTCCCCAGCTGGAGGTGGGTGATGCTCACCTCGTGCTCTCGTGTAGGACCCTGCTTGCAGCTCAGCATGAGCCCCATCCTCGGTGGCAGTGGGGTACACACACCTCATCCTCTCTGATGATGGTTCTCCTTCGAGGTGCAGTGCAAGCAAAAGCAGGTTTAGTAACAGCAAGAACCATGCAAAGGCAAATGGGAGTCCTACAGAGTAGTCCTTGCAGGGAAGAAATCCGGCACTGGAGGGACACAAAACCTTGAGATCTGCCACCTTCCCTGAACTCGTGCTGTGCAGCAAGGTCGTGGGGACAGCACAGCTCTCTCGGGATCTTCGTGTGTAGGACAGGGACTTCAGGAAGAGCTGACATGGGAAAACCTCCCTGCCTCTCAAGGAATTTCATCAGTTTGAAGGAGCAGCCTTCCAGACAATGGCCCTGGCAATGGTGGGAAATGGTCCGGGAGATAACTTCCTTTATCCTGTTTTACCCTACTTCACTCAGGACTTCCTAAACTAAGAGCTTGTGGGGCAGTCTGGACATGGCTGTGATGTTTTAACAGAACGGTGATTCAATTGAAAATGGAGCCACTCTTTAAAGATAAATCATCAGCTGGAGTCTGTTCTTTCATTGTTACTATTCACAGTTGTTTTGGTTTTTTACCTTGGCAGTGAATAAGAAAAACCAAACAAACATTCACAAATTGGACTAATTGAGATTAAAGTTGCTGATAGGCACCAACTTAGCATACAGTTTGGGCTTCCTCAGGGTTTTAGGTCCTCCAGCATTCTTATTATTCTTTTCCAATCAGTTAAGCTGAATGCAAATAGAAAAAAGTAAAATTAAAAGAAAAAATGTTAAACAAAGGGGAAAATTACTTCAAAAAAACACCAAAGAAACCACCCTATGGTGGGGAAGAGTTGGCTGTTTCAACCATACATAGCTCTTAAGAAAAACACCCCCGTTTTCATGCAGAGTTCTAATATTAGCTGACTAATCTCTTTGAGGTGTTCACCTTGGAAGGCTCCAAATCCAGCCGTACCTTAATAACAACTAATATAAACTCCACTCACACAGAGGCAGCAGGTCTCTGAGGAGGTGCATAAGTGCTAGGGCAGCATTTGTTTCCTGAACAATGGGTCTGCTTTCTCCTGGTGAAGACAAGCCCACCAGAATCATAGAATCATAGAATTGTTCAGGTTGGAAAGAACCCTCTAGGATCATTGAGTCCGACTATTAACCCAGCACTGCCAAGTCCACCACTAAACCATGTCTCTAATTTGTTTTAGATTCATAGACCATTTACCACAACTCAGGATTTCCTGAACTGCAAATGGCATTGCCTGTCAGGACAAATAAAACCCCTGAATGAAGCCATGTGAGGTGATGAAGGTATTTGTCCTTGCAAAGGCCTTATGAAAGAGTAGCTTTGTGTCTCTCACAATGTTCCCTTCAGTGAAAAAGTGCTAGCTTCATTTTTTAATTAAAAATAGTGCATGGTTCATACTTACATGGTAATGATTTGTAAAAGTATTTATGTTTCCTAAATAAGCAGTAATTAAAAAAATTAAACAGCAAATCTGTGGCCCTTTAGGAGCTATTTCCTGCCACTGTGCTATGCACCAGGGATGTGTGAGGCTTCCCAATCATAGCTGGGGACCAAAGCAGATTATTTTCTTCAAAGGCATAGGTCTGTATTTGCAAAATACAAACCACCATCCCTATGCTTTAGTATCATTAGTGGTGTAAGACTGGAAAGGAGTTGTTGTGATTCACTTTAAAAGGAAAAAAAATATCCCTCAGCCTATTTTAATTCCTCATTCTCACAGAATGTTTCACTCAGGATAAGCTAAGTCACTATGGAAGGAGGTATGGTAAGAATATTGACACAGGATAGTCTCATGTTCCTTGAGTTGCAATGGAAAACTTCTTGAAAGAACACAGAAATGCCACACGGAAGTTTTAAAAAGGAAGAGCAACTAATTCAAATTATTTTGAACACAAATTGGCTTTAAAGTACAAACACAACTTGGCCAGGACATTGGATTGATGGTTCTTGCCAAAGGGTTTATGGCATTAAATTATCTAATCTAGCCATGCTTTCAGACCTGAACAAAAGATCAATTCTGTAACTCAGTCTCCTCTGTGAGCCCACTCCATGTGCCCTGGGGTTCCTACGGCAGTCTTACTTAGCTTTTCCATGAAAACCAACCTTGAATAGACATAATATTTTTACTGTTTCTCCAGCATGTACTTATATCTCACCATGAGGACTGAATTCAGTTGCCTAATCAAAAGTTTCAAATGCTATTTTTGATGCCCTGTGGTGTCCAAGACATCCACCAGGGCTGGCAGATGTAGCACATCCTGAGGGAAGGCTCACAGCTTTCTGGAGCAGGAGCTATTTCTTGTCCCATGTTTTTTGGAAATAGAAGGTTTGTGTTGTAACAATCCAAGGTGGTGTTGTAATGAAGTGATAGTACATTTGAATTCCACTGTGATAGCCAGTTTTATTATTATCAAGCAATATATTCTTACTACATTAAGAGTGTTGTTTGTTTTGATTCTCTGTGAAAATTTAGAACCAGATGGAACATAGTTTTTCTGAGGCTACTATGTCTTCCTGGAGAGTTACTGGAGAGATGGGCTGCGTAATGACATTTTGTAGTTTGACTCCTAAAACTGGTTTGATTTCAGGTCAGTCATTTTACTTTCGATGCAAACTGATGGCAGATAGCAAAGCAAAAATACATATTCTTCTCTCTCTGTCTGAGTCTCAACTGATGCATCATTTACCCAGCTGATGTATCAATTCACATGTGAAAAGCTGTGCGCAAATAACACAGGATAATGTTTATGCATTGTAGGCTAATTTTGCTCTCAGTTATACCCACTCCACTCTGCTCCTTTCATTGGGGTTGACAGGTGTAAATGAGAGCAGCTGATTTTTCAGTCTGTGACCTTATAATGAAATGAATGAGATTCTTCAGGGCTTGGTTGCCTATACCATCATCGTCGTCATCATCATAATATAACCGCAGTAATCGTATATGGCTTCATTGATGCCCCGGGGGACTGGCTCAGTTCACTTAATTGGCAACTGGATGATGATCCCTCCTGGTCAAGCTTGCCCTGAGTTAAACCTGGGACAGTGGTGGGTAAAAGCTGCAGCCATACAATGACTCTTCCGTGATGCCTGGTGTGTGAGTGTTACATTCAGAGAGAGCAGAGATACCTCGTGGGTTTATTACAAGGATGTGTCCACATCTGAAATGACAAAAGACAAGTACAGGTCATTAGAATCCCATTCCAGTCTCAACAGCAAGGATCTCAACTCAAGAGGGCTGAACCCCCGTTTCCCCCATGTCCAGGCACAGACAGATGAATAAATCCATGTCAGGGAGCAGCAATGCCAGGTTGCACTCAGTTATCCTCTCCCAGAGCTCTTGAAGTCTTGAAGATGTTTTCTGAAGTTTACAGTAAACCTACACACAACCAACTGGACAATATAAAGACAAGAACAGGCCAAAGAAGGGGCAAGTTGTATGCATCTTAACTCTTAGTTCTTGTGTAATATTCAGTGTAGCTTTCTGCTTGGTTTAAACATGTTATTTGGAAACATCTCTTGCTAAAATATTTTTTATAAAGACTTATGGCTGCAGACACATATTCAAAACTTTTAGGAACTTTAACATGTTTGCATAAACAGAAAAGACTCACAGCCTGTGAGTTTTCAAGAGCTAGGTAAGATGAGAAATGGATAGAACACTGAGAAAAGCAACACTAACAAATATTATGAAATCAAAGAGATCTCCTTTTACTCAGCTCATGATGTGTCATATGTTCTGGAGACTGACAGTTTCGGTATCCTGGTTGTCTGCAGATCATCTAACACAGAATCATTGGTTCTTCACAGGACATCTGCCCTTATAAGAGTCTGAAAACAACAGTGGATGCCTGATGACAGTCATTGTGTAAAAACTAGAAGGAAGCAAAATATTTGTTTCTCAAGCAAATCAGTTGATTATCTTGAAAAAACATTTCTGGAACAGAAGCAATCACCTGACTAAATCTAGCAATCACCTGCTCTTTAGAGGGTCTAGACGTCTGAGCAAATCAGACAAAAGAAATGATGGGAGTTCCAGATGTGATGAAGGTAATAAAATTCATAATTCCTTAGATGATTTCCAGGTCTTCCTAATAATCCTTGCAGTCAGGGAGCTCCTCTCCTTGTTGACTAGTATCTTTGCATCATCTTTATGCTTATATACATGACTTCTGAACTTACTGTGTATTCATGTATGTATTTCGCTGTAGTGGGTAGATAACAGTGAAACGCCCAGTAACAACATATTATAATGATGGGAGCAAGAGGAAAGGAAACACAAATTAATGTAACACTTGTGCAAGACTCTGTGTCTCAAAAACTAGTTAAAAAAATTCATCTGTGTTTTTTAGTTTACATTATGCAGAACTTTTTATCTGGGGGTGGCATCCATATAGGTCATACTGGTGTCACAATTGCAATGCCTAAAATGATTCCGGTAGAGAATGTGTGCACCTTACAGAGGCTGTAGCAGCATCTAGTTGTGTTTTGTTTGGTATCTTTTGTTAATTAAGGACATATCTTAAGTCCAAGCTTAGTTTTATCACTTATCTAAGTGACAAGATGTAACAAGGATGTGACCCTTGTTTGACACCAGCTCAACAAGTCTTTCAGGCCCAAAGATCTGGCATGGTGGGAAAGACATCTGAAGAAGTGAAATGATTTAACTACAATTGCACAATAGATCAGTTTTGAACCCTTTTTTATTAAATCTAAGCAACACTTCCTCACTGGCCTTTCCCCATAAGAGGAATAGTGCAGAGGGGGGTTTCGACTTCAGCAATGGTTGCCACAACAAGTTCAGATAACGAGATGTTAATAGTCTAAACATGTAAAATAGCATGAATACTAGCCTGTACCAGGGTTTCCCTGTCAGTATAGTATGCTGCGCTCTTGGGTGCTCATTAGATGCCTGTAAATGCCTGTCAGAATTTATTTCCTGTTTTTTCCCCCCCATCTCACTTACTTGCACAGGTCTTGTCTCTTCAACCACATAATTCAATTACTGAGCATGAAAATATTTCCCCCTGTATTCAAATTGTTCGATGGCTGATGATGGTGTAAGGTGCCATGATGGAGTGCACTCAAGGAGCTCTTAGATGAGGATATATATTTGCATTGCTAATTTCATGCCTTGAGAGGGAAGGCAATGGTTGACTTTGTTGCTTGTTTGATTCATAGATCTGTCTCATTTTACTAAAGATTGATTTGTGTGTAGGCAGGGAGCGGGGCTGGATATACGGTTTGAATTGCTAGCACTTGTACACAAGTAAAGTACTGCTTGTTTTCAAGCAGATACTGAAAAATGGGAAAACAATTGCACTGCAGAAGATTTGTTAAGGTGCCTATGAGGAAGCTCCATGTGTAAAGACCTACACAAAGAGACGCTCTTGGTCTGTGTGGACCAGAAAAGGGAGATGATCCAAGGAGAACGTAAAATGGATAGCTTGAATCAAATGGAAATCACTGATTACACAAAAATAAATGCTTTGCATGGGCTTATTGTTAGCATCAGGCTCATATGATGCTGCTAGGATGAATAAAAGACATAAATCAATGTAATCCTGAAAAGAATAATGTTTCTTTAACAAGTGGTATAAGACTTGGAGTCTTAGGCCAGACCAAGTACAAAGAAGAAAGCTTTACAAAAAAATAATTGAAGTCCCTGCAAAATATTTCAATTTTTTTATTGATTGAAGGCAATTATCCCTTAATTGCATATTTAAATGAGGTATTAGGAGGTTTAACTAAGCAATGCCTCTTAATTGCTGCTGCACACTAGGTGTCACAGATTGTGTTTATTTCATATGTTAATTAAAGAGAATGGGTATTTTATTTTATTGACTAGCGGGCTCTTCAGGCTGCAGTGCTTAGGACCAAGGATGTCTCAGGTGTCCACAGCAGCCTGGGTGTTAATGTAATCATAAGAAAGGTTCTGGTTCTAAATAAAGAGGTATATCTCCATTTCATGGATATTTCCAGCCACTTAGACCATATATAAGTAGCAGGAGGGAGAACCTCAACCCAGGTAACGTTAACTCAAATGATACAGAAATGCTTAAATGCAGGCACAACCACAGCAAAGGTATGCACATCAAGAGCACAGGTATTTTTTGCCTCTGCTGAACACACAGCTCTAAGGCTGTGAAGCAGGATCTGATGCAGCTGAGATTTGAAATACCTGGCATGATTTCCAGGCTATGGCATTAACCTTTGAGGCTTTGTTGTGCAAACATGTGTGGTTCATACCTTGGAGTTAGCAGCCCCACTCCATGAGATTGGGGGGAAGTGTCTGGATCCCACATGGTAGTTCTGAGCTGTTTTTTTGAGATAACTGCGCAGGGCAGAGTTTTCTTAAAAAAAAAAAAAATCTTGTCTGACTAACTGTTCAGCTGCTGCAAGAGTGATATACAGGCAGAGCCAAACATTAAGGTGGGGTAGAGTTCTCCTCTGGTGTGTAATGCGTGCCTACTACGTATGTGATACACAAGGTTATACACCTTAGGCTCTGAGAGTACCCTCTCTTTCTGTAAGATAAAAATAATCAGCCAGAGTGTTGAAAAGGCAAGAGACAAGATATCCTGTCTAATCACAGGAGTACTATGTTGCATCTATATGGAGGGGGCAGATGGATGGATACTGCAAACTGGCCAGATACGAATGAACCTTCTCTGGGACAGAAACCATATAGCTGTGTTAGTGAGTTTTGTGCCTGAGCTAATAAGGCCCACTGGGAGGCAGAGCGTGTTAATTCAGGAATACTGTAACACTCATGCCGTCAAACAGCTTCTGGATCACAGCAAGTGTAGCTCGGAGCACGGGCAAAGGGGACAGAGCGCATCTCACCAGTGTGGTGGGGCTGGTGAAGAACTGGAGGTGGTTTCAGGGCATATCAGGCCTGTGCCTGCTCGGGGCTTGAAGGAGCTCTCAGAAATACTTGTAGGGAGAGGCGATCTGGAGTTGGAACCAGAGGAAAAAAAGATCTGCCAGAATGACTGGGGGGGTGGGGAGCCTATCCTATTACGAGAAACCCAGAAACAGCGTATTTTGTCTGGAAAAACAGAAGCAGATGGCAGGAGCCTGAGCAATCTTCAGGCACAGGCCTAGGGCAGCAAGCTGCATCCTTGTCTGAGGAGGCAGTGGCTGGTTTGCAGCAGGAGCGACAGCTTCGGCCACGCACCACATCTTTATAGAGTCCTCACAGGAAAAGATGGGGTGCAAGTGGGAGGGGAAAGAAGAGGCAGGATTCTCCAACTGTTTCTGGGGGAAGGGGTCTTGAAGGAGGAAGAGGGAAATTCACAGACCTATTCCCACTCTGCCCAAATTCTTCCCCCCTGGATAAACCCCAGGGACTCTTCCCAATTTCTGACCAGTTCCCACCAGTTTCTGATCTCTGCCTGGCACCCCTTCAGCTGGTCAGTGTTAAAGAGAAGGCTGTTTCTGCGTTACTAAGTATTCACAGCAGTGGCATTCATTTGGAGAGGTGGTGGGTGCTCAGCACCAGGAAAACTGGAGACCCATGACTACAAAAAGGTAAAATTCACATACAACTACATGGGCATACATTCATTTTGAATCAATTCATGCTGGAAATTGGGTGCATCTTAACTCAAGAGCAGAGCAGTGAGGTTCAGAAATGGCCCTACGGCAGTAGAAACAAAAAGTGTTGTTATGATAGAATTGAACTGGTTTATTTATTGAATCACCAGTTAGTGCTTTGGAGCTGGGTATTACTAGGGAAGAGCTCTTCCAACTCCATGTTCAAATATAATATTCCACAAATTGTGATTCTGGTTTGTTCTACCTTTTGCTGAACATATATGGGAATTTCAAAGAAGCACCAAAATCCCATGGCTGTTCTTTGAGCACAGGGCATCTGACTCTTTTTTGTGTTTGGGAAAAAACAACTGGAGTCACTAATGATGGGATGATATGGACATAATTTCTGCCTTCTGTCAGAATATGAAAATGTAGTGCCAGAGTAAGAACCATCAGCTTCAAGTATTGACTGGACTGTTAGACTGAACAGTAAATTTGCTCTCTTTTAAATGTGTTAAATCCAACCCTAGATTAAATTTAAACTACTTTGCTACAGCATAATCCACAAGGGATACCCTGACTTTCCACTGACTTTAATGGAGCCTCTACTGAACAATTAGAGCAAAGCACAAAATATGCAGTGTGGATGTAGAGACGAAGTGGTTAACAGCATTTTTTTTTTGTTGGCAATTTCCCCTCTTAGTTTTTACTGTGTCATTATAATTAGCAAAGCCCAAGGGTTCAAATCTAAGCTAAAAAAGGGCAGCAGCATGATAGTTTGTGTGTCGTTACTTCTGCTTATTACATCTATCATTACCATCTCACCATGACACTGGGCTTCCCCTTCTGGTTTATCATCTCTTTTCTCCATCACCTATGTCTGCTGAAAGCTCTTTGGGGCAGATCTGGTGGTTTGGTGTTCCAGAACTACAACAACGGGACTTAATTCTACATAGAGGCCTGTAGGAGCATCAATGCAACTTTTTTGGAAAAGCAAATACTGCTATGCCAGTTTGTCCTCTGGTGGTCCAACAGCTGATTGTTGTAGGGCCGAAAAAAGGGCTGAACTTTTCACAGCAGGATGTAACAGGATGGGCAGGGAACACCTCTGCTCTGCATCAGAACACAGCATGCCATACTGTGGACATAAGAACACACCAGGGGAGGTGGTGCGAGAACCCACAGGAAACAGAGGAGACTTACGTGTACTTCCAGCTCAGTTTTGAGAGAGCTCAACCATGGATTGATGAGACTCTTCAGCAGGACATTTCCCTCCAGTAGAGATGGTCCAGGCACAACTGCCCCAGCAGTATCAGGGTCTTCATGCTCTGCTGGCAGTGAGCCTTTGAAAAGTTGAAGTATTTTTGTCTATCTGACATCTTTGGGCCAATGCAAGAGTGTGTGGATGGAACATGGCAGCTTCTTAATGATTAAATGGGAGAGAGATCACACCGGAAAATTTACAGTTCCTTTTTGGCCAGAAATCTGTGGAACAATGTGTTGTCCCTTGCTGGTCAAAGACTTCTGAGAAGCCCGTAATTTACCCCATCATGTAGGAGAGGTTTAATATTGCAACACACAGCACAATGGCTTGAAGAGAACCAGACGGGTCTTGACATCACCAGCCTTTTCTTCCCTTCAATTCCCCAGCGTGGTTG
Organism: Pomatostomus ruficeps; assembly: GCA_013400735.1. Classification (NCBI taxonomy): domain Eukaryota; kingdom Metazoa; phylum Chordata; class Aves; order Passeriformes; family Timaliidae; genus Pomatostomus; species Pomatostomus ruficeps. Next base: position 505,972 of record VYZT01012457.1, read on the forward strand.
CTATTGTTTGAGCCTCATTGCTAATGGCGTTGGAGAGGGATCCAGCATCAGTCAACTGCTAGGGCTCTTGTGACTATATCATTATTTCTTCTCCTAGTCGATCTAGGCAGGACCATGATCAAAATATTGCAGGCTGACAGCAAACTTCTGCTGCCATGAGAGGAGCTGAACTGCTGTTTGTGAGGGCAGGATGTAAATTTCAAAGTTAATCTGGTTCCCATTTCTAGAACTATTTAATTGCAGCACACAAAGCATTCGCAGTGCACCAGGAATTCAGTCATTTTATGCAGGTCAGCCATACGATGAAAAATTTTATATCAAAATGTTTAACTTCAAAAAGGGTTAGATTCAATTTCCTGGTGAAGGCTTGAGTCAGTTTTCATTTTAATCTCCCCTGCATTCCTGCCCCTAGCTAAAATGTCATTGTATTGTCACGTTTGGTTGTAATAATCGTAGTCATTTGGCCAGCAACAAAATCACAGGCCTGAACATTTCTGATGTTTTAATCCAAATTCAGATCCAGATAAGTCACCTGTCCCATCTTTGAAATGAATAGAGTCATTTATTTGCACCTGGATCATCAAATTAGGATGCAGCTCTGTCCTCTGAGGTCCTTGGGTCTATCTTACCTTATCTGCTGCTCCCCAGAAAACATTTTTCCTGTTTAGGGCAGCTGCTCAAATGACTGATTCTGAAGCTGTTGGAATAATGTGGACTCTTGCCCCATCAAGAGAAACCAGTGGTGTCCCATTGTTTGTGTATTTCCTTTCGTAAGTAGTCCATGAAAATGCTTCCTTAAGTCACCTAAGGAAAATACTTCCAAGAAAAAACTCCTGTCTTGTCTTTAAGAAAAATATTTGGACTCGTAAAATGCATTGTACTATGAAGGATAGTTCCAATTTACAGACTCATGAGCTTATGAGTGGAATAAGCCTCCATCCTTATCTTTATGTTACAGCAATGGCACCCACATACGATAAGTCTTCGCTGGCAGAATTTTGAAAAAGTAATTCCAGTGCAGTGAATATAAAATAAATGCTATCAAGGAAAAATATTTTTTGCTCCCCTGGAATAGAAAACATTATTGAAACTGTTGGATGCCTCAGGAGTCTATTCATGCAAAATCTATTTCTGCAGTCAAAATATATTCTATTCTGCAGATATTTTTTTCAATATGTGACAGAGACTTCAAGACAGAAAGAAATAGCCATTTTGGCCAGGAAAGAACTGGCATGTGGTCTGGTTTTAGGTGAGTGTAGATTTTGCTTGAAAATTATAGTAATTATGGGTATTTGTAAACAGTGATTTTTGCACTTTAACAGCCTAATCGCATGGTCAACAGCTGGAAGTTGCTCTATGCAGATACTTACCTAACACATAATAAAAGTCACCCTTTGCTGCATTTCCACAAAGAAACAAATTATAGCACAAAAGAGACCTGCCAAATGCAATCGTTCATCCTCTTCTGTTCTTAAACAGAATGTTTGAATATTCTGAATATTTAAAAAAGGGATAAAACAAAAGGAAAAATACTTTATGTATATCTAAAACATGTGTATAAAGAAAAAAAAGGAATGGAAAATGCTGATGTATACCTACTACTTAGTCTTTCATTGTAATATATGCATTTCCTTTGCATTTGAAAGTTCCTGTGTCATGCATGCTACACATCTATTCCTTTCATTTTTAATTCTATTTGAAATACGTATTTTTAATTTCTCCCTATTGTTTTCTCAAACGGTTCCATTACAGCAATTTAAAAGTATATCCAACAAGCAAAACCACACAAAATGACTCTTGTCATATTGAAAATCTTGGCAACCTGATGAAGAATTTTCTATCTAACTGGAAGCAACAATCAAAAAGGAAAACCAGAAAAAATCCAACCCAACCTTTCCCCATGACTTCTGGGAAACACTTTTGTTTAGCATCCTGGTCCTCAGGTGTCCCAGTCCAGGCACAGTTCAACCAGTTAGAAGTTGCACTAACTGGCATTGGTGGTTTACATTAATCTTTTTCTTGGCACTTAGGAATGCCTAGGAAATAAAAGGGCAGTTGCTGTAGCTCTGCTGAGAAATGGCAGCTTCAAATCTTTAATTTGTTTGTAATGAATACCCTTTATCCTTAGCCTTTCTAATAAGACACTGTCAATATAATTTCTAATCTTCTGCATCTTTGTCCTTGTTTCTTTGGTGGACATTGGCTGACAATTGTGCTCAGGATTTTCTATAGTCAAGTTTTCCAAAATGAGTGATATCGGTGGTACACCCACACAACTCCAGCCCTCTCTCTTTCTTGCCTTTGTAGTTGCTTCCCTTCAGTCAGCTCCCTCATCTCCTACAAGATTGTGTTAACAAGCATTGAGTTATATAAAATGCACACCCGTGGGTTAATTTGTGTCTGGAATCAGTGAGTTTGTGCTGTTTATAATGTCAACACTACCTACTGGAACTCAAGGGTAGATTTAGTCTAAAACTTGCAGATGAAGAAAAATGTCTGCTAGGAAAATACAGAGGAGAGAAAACCCTGAAGAACTCCAAAGCCTCCATAAGAAACTCCATTTTAAAGGACCAAAGCAGAACCCAAAACTTGGCCCATGGGGCTCTGTCCCTGGTTCATGCTGGTTTGGTGGGGCAGGGGTGGGATGCCAGTTTTGTGGGATTGCAAGTGGGACCTGAGCATGGTCACTAAGTCCCACAGGAGAGAGAGCCCAGAGGAATGCTCTGGCAATGCTCTAGCACAGAACAAGTCGACTTCCACATAACACAGCCTGGTATCTGAGGCTCTCCTGCATATCTGGGGAGCCACAGCTGCTGGGGGAGGCTGGGTGAAACTGGGGCAGTAGTGAAGGTTGTTCTCTCTTTTCCATGGTGTTACAGGGGCTTCCTGACTGCTGACCAGGTTGAGAGACAAAGCGCTCATATTGCACTTACTGGTCTTACCCTGAGGCTCAGTCTTACCCCTTGAAGTCATCCTCCTTTCCATCAGCACGCACTTGGCATATATTTGGGTTCATTTTGCTGTTTTTGCCACTGTATATGTTATTCTTTGTTAATTTATGAATCGCCGTGAGTCTTTGGCTTGGCTCTTATTAAAAACTGTGCATTTTAAAGGTGTTTAGTTCTTTCATTGCTAGTATTAATCGCTTCACTATCAATTCCCTATTCCCATCTGTTGTTTTGAAATAGCATTATATATTATTGTGCCTCTTCATTGCTTCGGCTCTCTGTCATAGCTGACTGCTTGTTTACTTCACCCTCTGTGGAGCTTCCAAAATCCTTTTTCTCCCTTTTTCTCATGGCAAGGCTCCAGCTCCCTGAGTTCTGGTGTGTTCACCAGAGATGCTGCTGGATAACCTTTAGGGCGTCTTGCTCCAGAGTTTTAACATCTCTCTCAGTTTGTCTCCCTCTTCCTCCCCAGCCACCTATCTTGTCTCTCTGCTGAAGGCAACTGCCCTGTGTAGCATCATCTTCATCAGTGTATTTGTACCTGTAGCTCAGCCACCAGCCTGGCATCTCAGATGAAGCCACCAGCAGCAAGAAGAGGCAGAGGTGAGTTACTGGGAAGCCTCCACTGACTCCATTCACCTCTGACAGGTCCCCCTCAGGTTCCACATAAGAACCCATGGGATTTGATTTGGTAATTTCATAGAAGAGTTACCTTGGATGTTGCTGTAATACTATAGAATCTCATTTATAGGGTTTTTTTCTCCCTGCTTATCCTTTCCTTCTCCTATAGCATTTTTGTGCCCTTTTCCTGCTTAATTAGCTTCCCAATTTTATTACCACTTTTTTCCTCCCTGCTAATAGCAAGATTGTTTCTAAGCTGTTTTGTCAATTCTCTGATACACCTATTTTCTCCTCCTGTCTTCTAAACAACATATTTTATCAATGCTTCCAATTTTCACAACATCAAATGTAATTTCTGCCTACATTTCAGGCTATTTAATCCCTAGCACCTGAAAAAACAAGGTATTTATGCTTTCAAGGGAAAATAATGCCATTAATAAAGGGTTGAGTATTCTAAATTTATGGGAGGCTGGTTTCTATCCAGTTGTTCTTGCCCAATGGATGGCTTATTTTTTCTCCTACAGCAGGTATATACACACTGTTTATCCAAGAAAGGGAAGTTCTCTATGCTTTAAAGATTTCATTTTGCTAGCTGAATATGCCAAGCTCCAGCTTCTTTAGTACAACTAACAGCCTGTTTCCTAAGCACCTTAGCACTGTTCTCTACATAAATTTCAGTTTGAACTTCCGGTTTTTTGAACGTGGGTAGCTACAGGAGTAGACAGTATTTCAGATCTGGTTGCAGCACTGTTTCACACAGTTATCTTAATACTTCCCTGTTACTGCTGGCATTATCTTGCCTGGCATGGGCTGGATTCTGCCTTTGCAAGGGTGGGCCCCATTGGCAACTTAGAGTCATTCATGCTCTACTTTGCTTCTATACCAGCTTAACTCATCTCAGTCATTTTCTATGGATGAGAGCTCCTTTAACAGCAGCTGTGGTAACAGTCCCACAAAGAATTTGCTAATTCTTAAAGAGCTTTTATTTTATTCTATTCCTACAATGCATCTCTTTCTGTCTACTGCCCTCATCCTCTTCTGTATTAACACTTTTTTTTAGCTGTGGACAATCATTAGTATCCCAATCAGAGTCCCAAAAGTAATGACTCTCTCTATTTATATCCAAGTTACCAGGAAAGAGAAAAAGTAGAAATGTCTCAAAACTGAATGTGGAGAATGTTCATTTATGTCCCTCTTTCAGTTCTTTTTGCTGTATTGCAAGTGGTCATCATCATTTCAGCAGGCTCCCACTCAACATTTTCTTCATGCATCCCTACTTTCTCTAGTTATAAAAATCATTTCCCATCTGATACCTTATTAAATGTTTTGCTGAAGCTCAGATAAATTATATCTACCATATCTCCTTTGTCTAAAAAAATCTTTTATCTCTTAGAAATCCTATCAAGTTAGTCTAAAACAACCTACCATTAGCAAACCCAAACCCTTTGGTAATATTTTAGTCCATTCCCAGTTTGTCTCAATGACTTAAATTACTTCTTTCTTTCAAAATTTGTTCCAAAGCCTTCAGACATTTAAGATGAGACTAACTTGTAATTGTGAGATTTCTTTTCTTCTCTCACTTAACTGTAGATACTACCTTTACTATTTTCTAATCCCATTAGTAGACAGGCTCATCACGAATACCTGCAAGTTCCTGTAGTTTCATGTGCCAGTTCTACTGAATTTTGAATGAGATTATCCAGGTCCTCCCAACTGGAGACAATTAAGCTCTTAGATTTTTTTCTGTTGTTTCCAGTTAGTAAAATCTCATTCCCATATGATTAAGCTTTTATATTATTTTGCTGCTATTTCCAATGTAGTAAAACCTCATTCCCATTATATATCTTCCCTTTGCGCTTCTGTTCAGTGTCATTACTCTTACTGAAGTTTGAACTAAAGGCTCTTTAAGTGGCTCTTTATCCTGCAGGTCCATAAATGACTAGGTTTTTTCCTCCTGCGAGGAATACAGCTTTGAGGTCTTATAAGCACCAGTGATTCGAAGAATCCCCCAGCCTCTTTCCCACCCCGTTGCAGAGACACGCGGTGTGTTGACTTTGGCGGCCGGGGCGCGCAGAGCTCAGAGCACTTAGTCCATGCCCTTTTGAAATGAAGAACATTAGTTCCAGCCTCACTTCTATTTGTTCTTCCATTTAATGTAAACTGAATCAACACACAATCACTTGAGCCAATGCTGTTTCTCAGCTCAGGTCTACTAAAATGTCTTCATTGCTTGTCCAAACCAATGGAAAATTCCAGTAATTCTTTTAATATCTTTCTGTAATAAACACAGCTGTATGTATTATTTATAATTGTCTTCACCAGCTACTTAATTTCAGTGATACCAGAATGGCCAGCAATTTTTAGGAGTCATTTTGTCTTGATTGTGCTTAATAGAGAGGGATAAAGAGCCTGACAGGCAGGAGGAATCTTAAACATAAGTGGAGATGATTGGAATTTGTGGAAAATTCCAACCTTTTTAGCCCAAATTAGGATGAAACATAAAAGTATTTATACTAAAAGAAGAATGTTTCCAGGTCAAATGAACTGTTTGAAATGTTTCATTTTGTCTTAAGTCCATTAGAACTGATTCAATAGTCTTTTCATTTCTTTTTCCCCTCTGGCGTTTTGAAATTTGGAAAAAAAAGTGACCTGACAGAGATGAAAATTACTTTAATATTAAATGTTCATATTTTTATTCTTCATGGAAAATGTACTTTTGAAAGGACTTGCTGTGTTGTTTCATACAAGGCAGTGGATTTAAAATATGCTCACCCTGTAACAGAAATTAAAAAAAAATGTGTGATTCATGCGATCAATCCCAGCTAAGCAAACTCTGCTAAATGTAGAAATGTTAGCTGAATTATTCTCACTGTGACCCGGGGCTCTGCTAGGTATATTTCTAAAGTGCGTGCTTCTGCTTTGTAATCACTGCAAGTTTGGTGGCATGTTTCCTGGGAGGGAATAAGAGTCCCTTGATGCCAACGTTACGCTGACTGTGGTAGATTTTGAGGGCTTGTTGTCTCTGCAGAGAGGATGGTCCTAATAAAGAGGCATCTGGGCCTTCTTGTCTCTTTTCATCTATTAAGATATGTCAGGTTAGACTCTGGACAGCTGGATTGTGATGTTTTTGCCCCCAGGGTGTCTTGGGCTAGTGCAGCAGGAGAGCATTGCTATCTCCAGGAGCCAGTGAATCTGAGAATATGTCTCAAGGATGAAACCTGGAGAAGTGCAAAGAATGATTTCATCTTGATTAATTACACAGTATTGATCCTCTGTGGAAAGAGCAATTATCCCAGACACTCTTCTCGCTGAAGTGAAAGCCACCGGGAAAGCCACTCTGATAAAGACGACGAACGTTTTTCCTCCAAAGGGCTCAACTGGTTTTATCCTGAGGGTCTGCAGTGTTAAATTTAGACTCAAAGGGAAAAAAATTTGAGCCTCAGTGTAGATGTGCTAAGCTTATATCAAGTGCAACAGAAGTTGAACAGACAAGAGGCAGGGTTAAAACTCAGCTCCTGTGGGTAAAGTGTGACTCTAACCTTGTGCATCTTTTCATGAATGGCTTTGTCCAGAAATTTCAAAATCTGGAAGTTATCTGTTGAAGGTTGTCATAATGAGGATGTCATTCTCCTTTACCCATTGCCTTGCCATGCTGTGAATATCTCCATAGGCATTGATCTAAAGGATGCCAAATTCTACCCTATGCATCAAGGAAATAAAGCTTCTCAAGCAGGAACATGAATCTGCCAGATGCAGGCTGTCTCAAAGATATGCTGACATTGTCTTCTCTTCTGATCTTGCAAGAAGGTGCTACTGTCCAAATTTTATATATTTTTAAAGTTCAGTATCATTAATCTGTATTAATCAACAAGATGTATATGTCAATAGAATTTGTAGTACTGGCCAAAGGTTAAGTTTATGCTCAAATTCAAGCCCATTCATCTCCCTAATGCTTTCTCTGTTTTTTTTCTCACCAGGCTGCATTGTCTAAAAGGGAAGTGTTTCCAGTCACTGAGGGCTAGAGCCACCCACACCCAGTCAAATCAGTGTAATCCATACCCCTGTGCTTGCTCTCTTTGGTGCACCTGGATCGTGGTCTTCCACCACCCGCTCAGTCTGAGGCTGTTGTGACTCTGCAACCTTCCATGATATAAAAGCCTGAGGATTTCTCACCTTTTTGTCAATGCCATCATTCTCTTTCTGCCCCCTAAAAGTAGGCAAGGAATTTGAGGAAGATCCCCCTGTTAACTATAGATGCCTTCCCTTTGAAGCCTTTCTGGTCACACCAGGCCTGTACAGATCTCCTCAGGGATGTTGCCCTTGAGCTAGCTATTCCAGCACACTTCTCTTTTCCCCTAGTTAGCTCCTGTGTTAAAAATCACTCATGTTAACCATTTGCATTAACAAATCCAGAGAAACTGTTAGATGGTGCCTGCTGCTTCTATAGCATGGCTTAAACCACTGGTTCTCTCGCCAAACTCATTCCGAACCCTTTTTTATTGAGAATTTGTCGTGGTCCATCATCTGTCTTTTCCTTAGTTGTTGAGCACTATGAGAAGCTTTATAGAAAGGTTTATACACTTTGGAAAATCAGTGCCAGGCCAAACATGTGAAACACATTTCTCTCCAAGAGCTGTCCCTACCTATCAAGAAACAAACTGCTCTATTCTTCTGCTCAGATTCTGCAATCTGCAATTCCCGTAGTACCACTCAGAGAAACACACATCTTTGGTGATGTCAGTTTCTTGTACTCAGCCACAGCTGGGATTTTGGGGAAAACAATTTTCTAGGTATGTACAGTATGTGTAGATGACTGGCTTTTGTAGCAGCAAGCTGTATATCAAAATATTTTCCACTTTGGGGAAGTGGGTGAAATTGCCAATGTGATCATAATGCAAGCTATAAAAAGATCAAAGTTGCAATGTTCTGCAACAGCATCATCCATTGAAATGTAGCAGGAGCTTGCTGAAAAAAAAGTTCATGCAATATATAAGACATTAAAAATTCTGTTACATTACTCTTGCCACAAAGATTGTAATGAAAATGGGAAATGGCACAAACGTAACCCATTCTCATTACAATCGTTAGATTGTAATCTTGTGCTCTCCTTCTCAAGAGAATGTTAAATGAGATTTTAAAGTATGGAAAATAAAGGAGCAAATAGAAACTGGAAAGCAAAAAAGGTAAGGCATGATAGACTTCTCCTGCATTCTTATGTTCTTTATTTTTGCAGTAAAACAAGACAGAACAGTATGTTTTCAAAGGAAGATGTACACACACATAGATATACTTCTATTTTTCTTTCTTTTGGAAAGGTATATTATTTCAGTATTTTAATCTTCTTCATTCTTGCTGTAAAAAAAGAGGCCCCCCCAAGTCAAAGAGACAAAGCAACACTTTAGATATCCACTTCAAAAGATTTATTTTAATAGTGTAGAATTTGCCCTTATCCATCATAGTAAGAGGTGAAGGTAACACCTCCCAGCGAGAGGGAACTGTATGACTTAGGAGACTAGCAATTAAAAATCTGTCAGTCACAGGTCTGGATCCAGCCCTGATTAAATAGTGACCAAAAGTTGTTAATATTGTGTGATCACCATGGAAGGAAGTACCTGACCTCACTCTAAGCCCCATGCAAGTATTTAAATGACACACTGTAGCTGTCACTCAGCAGTGCCATTGGTGCTGCCCGCAGAAGACTAAGCATTAAATAAGCATAAGTGATCTCACCCCACCTCCTTTGCTGTGGTGGTATTTCACACACAGGGTTTGAAGCAGGTGTAACAGGTACCCTCCTTCCAGGGTCTGATAAGGGAGGAAAGGGAGTGCTGGCCTCTTCTTAGGCTGTACATTGAGGGGCTTGCAGGGCCTCTTAAAATATTAATTATGGAAAGAAATCCATTGAAGATTCAGAGGAGTGTTACAGCAAAGGCTCTGTTTTGCTTGGAGAGTCAGTGGAGATGAGTGATTGTTATGCACGGGAGGCAAAAGGGCCCCTTGATCACTGGGGCTATGCCCCTACAGACTCCACGTGGCATCCTCTCCACACAGCCCTGCAACAATGCAACCTTATAAACAGCCTTAAAAAACACCTCAATAACAAAAGAAATGCCTTGCAGACAAAAGATTAAAATCTACAAAGGTTCTAACTTAACCCAGAGAGAAGGTAAGAAAGATCAAAGTAATGAGAAATAGTTTAGGTCTTTGCAGTTCTCTTGGAGAGGTATCTTCTAGTCAGGTCCTGTATTTTATGTCCACTTTTTAATTTTTTAATTTTTTTTTTCTTTTCCTTTGCTCATTCACTTTATTTGACATAAGTTTGAGGGTTTGGGTTGAAATTTTGGTATATTTTTGTTCACTCACTTTGGTTTTTGATTACCTATGGAGTTTATGTTGACTCACTTCCCTTCCCTCACTGACCTCACTGACCCAACGAGGTGACCATGGGCTGCTCTAAGTGAAAGCAGAAGATGGAACATATCCCTGTAGACAAATCCTCTGTCATAGCTTCATGTAACCTTTCCTCACTCTTTGATGAATGGATATCCTAGGTAAAGCTTATTTTCTCACTTAAAATCTATCAAGAAATGATGGAGGGAGAAATCTGATATTTCATGGCTTTATACCAGAATGAACTTCCTTTGTTCTTGATGGTTGCAGTCTCCAAAGGTCATATTTTTTTCTTTTCTACATATAGATGCTAGAAGTTACATGTTAATGATCTGTACCAACTTTCCAGCTGAAAAAGAAATCTACTCTTCAAAGAACATATATAAGTATCTGTAACTTCAGGATAACTTGTAGGTTTTCCTGTAATCTTGGTCAAAAGTGTTTACATCTGAGATGAGTTCTTATTTGCAAGTTTACACTATCATGAAAATGTTATATCTGAACTAGAATTCATGACAGCTCTTCTATTTTAACTGCCAAGAGATTTTGAACTAAGAGAAATACCTGTATTACAGCTGGCTGTACTGCATCTAGCCTATGATAAATAGAGCACTTTTAATTTCCCAAGTATCCAGTCCCTCCAACTCCACAACCCACAAAAATTAAAAATAAAATTTTCATTCTGAAGCTTAAAATTAATTTAGTTTCAGTTGTAGTGCTGTAATATGTAGATCTAATTTAACCAGTCAGCAGTTCCTTCCACTGGACATTAATTTTTTAAAGTCTGCAAGTTAATCAACCTGTTTTATGGCTATATGTGTTTTTACATCAAAACTCCTCATTATTTCTTTTTTATTTTTCTGTTGAGTGTCTGGGATAAGTGAAAATAGCTTCTGAATATAAAAGAATCAATTAATGTTTCAATGTAGGGAGGGGAAAAATCATTCCCCAAATGGTTAACTATTTCCAGTGCTCCAGACTGTTTCTCTTGCAGCTCTTTGGATCATGATCTGCCAGTGCCACTTGCTAACTAGACTGGTCTTTACAGGCAGAATATATGGTCAGAAGATGAAGAAGCTCCTTAATTTTCTCTGTTTCATTTTAATAGTCCCTCTGAAACATGAAATTAGTCTCAGGGATTTTGGAAGCTGCATCTTCACACCTATTAGAGAAGAAACTATCAGAGGACACAGGTTTTAGATAATGGATAATGCTGTTTACAGGGCTCTGTACCTGAGAGGAAATATCCAAAGCCAGGTCTTGATTCAAACCAAACCATTTTGATATCACCCTGTAGCCACACTGGAGCTGCTTCAGAGAGTGAGGACATTAGGATCCTTGGTTCCTGCTCCCTGAGGACAAGTGTCTGGGAGAATCTTTCCCTCAAGGGGCTGCATAGAAGCATTTCCCCTGACTGTAGGGTACCACACAGGCATCCCCTTTTGTTAATGCCAAAATGCAATCTTCTAGAGAAAACGAAAAGTGTAAGTTTATCCTTTCAAATCTCTCCTTTGTTTTTGCTTATACATCAAATTCAGCAAAGACAATACATTTGTTCCCTGGACCTTCAACCTGTCGTGGCTCTTTTCTGCAAATCAGTTTGCACCTGTGTGTCTCAGCTGCTGCAATAGCTATAATTCCAATCATAGCCAGCCACTTTAATGGGCTTCTTGAGTCCACTGGGAAGAGCTATCCCATATGCAATGTCAGCTCCCAGCACCTAGAGAAAGCACGGTCTTTCTGCCACTTTTTAAGGAGAGCTTCAGTTCTGTGGTGACATTTGAGAGCTTTCATTATCTCAGTGCAAGAATCTCTGGGGCACACTCTGGTCTCTTAACATGCCCTTGTTTAACGGCACTCCTTACCTTTGGCTGTCTGTGTTCAGCTAACCAAGTGGTGGCAGAAATGTGTATAGTCCCTCTTAAATCATTCTGATTTTCCCAAGTCCCGCTGCAGTTTTTTGATGGAACATATGGCAATGTTATGTCTATTTGAAAAAGCCTTTGCATCATATGTTTATACAACTGCTCACTATCCCTAGACAAAAATTCTTTCTTGTTATTGCCCATTTGCTGACTAAAGAAATTATCCTCTTTATGTATTCTGGTACTTTACCTTGATACCTTACATGTTTAATTATGTAGTCCTTGGTCCATAATCCATATGATTCACTCACCATATAATACAACTCGCATTAATTTTATTTTTTTTAACTCTTGCCCTTTCTTTCTCACTTGCTTTCCTTTGTCAGCCTTTGCTATCTATTTAGTTTTGTGTCTTAGCCTGGCTCCCATAAAGCTTTTCATCCTCAGTAATAAAATAGTCAGTGGGTCTAGTGTTACAGGACTTGTCTCAAAGGACAAGAGCTCCTGGTGGTTAAAGACAGGACCTTAAAAAAAAGAAAACACCGAGCAACAAACCCCAAAGAAAACTCCTGTTATGTACCACATAGGGGAATAACATCACAAAATAGAGAAAGGAATGGGGTTTGTGGCTACAGAAACAAATGGAGAAACAGCACTCTCTGTTTGGCTCTTTTTCTTTCTTCCCCTGTGCTGCTGGCCAGCAACCTCCAACAGCCATGGAAGTAACAAATTTCCAACAGTTTCTGTGGGAAAGAGAGTTCCACATGGGATCTTTCCATTCTTCCATTCTCCCAGTATTCAGCAAAGCAGTAATAATGATTTTTGTCTTCCTTGGGTTAGAGGTGGGTGAGGCCAGAAAAAAACCAGAATCCTTTAAGAGTGAAAACAATTTTTCCCCTTGAGGTCTGTTTTGAAAAAAACCCCAACAATCTGAACATAAAGCTGTATGTGGATTTTTTTCCCTCAGAAGGAGCAATGAAATAGTTTTTAGAGTAATGTTTAAAATGGGCTTTTTACAAGTGAACTTTGTTCCTTTGAAATACTTTCTGTGACCACTGACTACGTCAAATGAAGTAACTTTATTTCAAAGCTTGCAATATTAGGGAAATATGTCTAATATACTTTGGATCTACAGGTAATGGCTTCAATTTCTACTGGTCCTTTGTAGCATACTGTCTCCAGTGCATCTTAATGGGCATATCTAGGGACTCTGTGATCATTTTTTATAGGCTTTCTAGAAATCTGGACTTGTTTGTGTTTGCATTATTACAAAAGGTATTTATTTACATGAGATTCCTGAGCTCTACCGATATAACCATCCTTTTTATTTTCAAGTCAATAATATCAAGTCTTTCTTTTCAACACTTTGTTCTTTGTTCTCTTACTTTAAAAAATAAGTCAATAGGCAAAAATCAAACATGTATTTTCATACTTGGTGCTGCACATCCCTCATACTTTGTATATTACTCACCATACGTAAATAAGAAAGATTTGCTTGTGGTGAATACCCATTTTCTATATATCCCTAGCAGCTTTTCCAGTGCATTTCTATTTTTTGATGAGAACACTCTTCAGCCCTTTTCCTCTTCTTTGATTTTTTTTTTCTGAAAACACTTTCAGGTGGTGGGGAGAGCTGCATGGTGAATGGAATTTATTACATTCCTTCTGATACCCAGGAACAAATGGCCATGTCAGAACACTACAAAAGAAAATATAAAAGTTTATGAAATGCATTTTCTCCTCACAGGCATCCAGGTTGAGCCAGAACACACCAGATAGAGTTTTTCCAGAGGAGAATGGAAGGTGGTACCAGAGCCCAAAAAAGCCCCACATTCACATTGGCTCAGCTGACTGGAAGGACAGGCTTTGGGGTTAGATCCAGAGCAGCTCTGCTTTTGGGGAAAGAGAGGAGGGCTATTATATAAGGAGAGTGTAACCATCCAGCCTGACAGCTGGAAGTGACTGAATACCCAATACTGGAGATAAAAGAGGGTCAAGGAATTTTGAACAATGATTTAGGACCCAGTCCTGGAAACTACTTATTGTAGGTGGACTTCTATCTTGTTCCCTGTTATAGTCTCTGCTGGCAATGCTAAGGGGATGGTGAAAAACTATTTGCATGCACAACACACATGAAGATTCCAGAACAATGATGGGAGTTACTCTTCTGACTCAACATTTTACTCTTCTTTATTCTAGGGCTACGAGACTATTCAGCTTCTCCTAATTGACTTGATGGTCTTGCTGGAAAAAATGAGTTGTAACGACTTTTTTCTTCTGCTGAATTATTTACAGGTGGAAAATATCTGCCTTGCTGGATCTTACCCAAAAGGCACTAAAATGTTTCTTGCAGCCTGATATTATGCTTTTCTCCACTTTTCTTTTGGCTAGCAAAAAAATTTGGTTCAGTCAGATCTGAATAAAATCTTTTTTCTTCCTATTTTTTTCTTCTGGTTTAGGGAGTGAAACAATTATTTACACCGCCCTGTTCCTGATAGCAACCATATGTCTGGACTGCACAGCAATGAGCCTTGCAGTCCTACTTCTGGCAACTGTCCCTGGCCACAATGACATCCCGCAGTGCTCCTAATGGGAGTAGGTGCCATGAAGCTCTTTGTGTGCCATCAGCACTTCCCAAGTTCCAACACCTTACCTAATATGGCACCATTGTCCTCTAGCAGCTCTTGCAGCTAAGCATTTGGTAAGCTGAGTGGCACAGGCAACATTTGGAAGCTCAAAGCCCTCAAAGACTGAGATGAGTCAGAGATTAAAAACACAGGGTGATTGAATGTGTTAGACTGTCAGGATTCCCATCAGCTTGGAACACAAATTTTGTAGGGGATGCAAATAAACTCTATGGAGCTTTATTTGTGTCACTTAGAAAAATCTGTGATAGAAAGACTGTCCCTACAGCAAAGAACTAAGAAACATGCCTGATGGTCTGGCTGGGACTGCTCAAGGAGGACAGATCCTACCTGAGAAATTTAACTTGGTTTGGAAGAGCTTTTCTCATACAATAAGGTCTCTCTTCTGTCTTCTTTATTTTCCTCATTAGGAAAGCAGAGCTATCTTTTCAGAAAAACAACTAATCTCTATTTGTGAAGGGGCTGAAGGTAAAACCAGTCATGCTGAGAAAGCCCCAGTGAACTGTGGTGGAAACACATTTCCAGATGAAAGAAGATATATGGAGCTCCTGAGGGGAAGGAGCGTTTAAAAGACTGAAATTTCGTGGGACATTGCTGGTGAGAGTATGAGGGGATTAAAGGCTCTGTTAGCTCAAAATCTGAAGCCATCCTCCCAGTACTGTTTGCTACTCCTTGGTCAAAGGAGGCAGAAGAGAAGGACATGCAGCTTCTGTGCCTGTAGGAGAGCCTGAGAGCACCTTCCCAGCTCCAGTCCCAGTGCCCTTGCCAGTGCAGAGCCTGTAAGGATTTGTCTTTTGCTACTGAGTATGGCTATGACATCTTCCAACTGGGCAGCATAAGTGGGGCTGGACACAGCAGAACAATGCCTCCCTTCTGCAAACATGCTGAACTTGGCCCAACGTGAGCTCTGGCTGTGGAAAATGCAGTAGGAGACTGTGCTGTGGAGCTTTTATCAGCTGTGCAGATCAGAAGGCGAAATTTCACTCTGTTTCCTCCCATTTCTAATGCAGCAATATTTCAGCATTGTGCTTCAACCCATGGTTCGCAGCTGAGAGGTAGTTTTATGATTTTATGAGGCCTCAGACCACAGTGTCTGTAAATGTTCTGTAAAATATACAGGTTAATTACCTGGCCCCTGCAAACTTCTTGGAAGAACTTGTATTGCATTAGCTAATGCATTACAGTGTCTTCCTGGAGCTGCAGAAAATCATTGTACGTGAAAAGCAAACGTGTCAAACTTGCAACATTGCTAACTTTGCACAAAACAGGGGGGAAAAGTCCCTTTAACCAGTGCAAAACAAGATAAAACCACAAACTTGATGGCCTTTTGTGCAACCTCAATTGGACATTGCAGCTCTATGCTGTAATCTCAGAACAGAGCCTTTATCATCTTGGGTGTACTAGCATTGACCCATAACAGAGTCTTAAATAAAAAGCAAACCATAATGTCAAAGCAAAAGTCAGTATCTCAGCAGGTCTGGCCTCAAGTGTGGGAATGTGAACAGAGAAAACAAAAGCTCAGAATAAGGAGAGGGCTGGATGGGTTTGAAGGAGGAAAAAATACCCCAACCACTAGAAAAATAGCAGGGTGGAGCAGAAATAAAAATACTTTGGACAAGAGAATCCCTACAGACTCCAAAGTGCAAGGCAAAAAAGGGGAAAAAGGCCTAATCCTTGCCTTACCAGTGCCTGAGCTGATGTGGGTCAGCTGTGATGGGAGATGGGCTCACAGCCTGGATTTTGAAATATCTGCACAGAGGTGGTCCAGCAAGGCCTCATGGCAGAGACAGCACTATGGAAGCTTCGGGCCAGGCTGTAATTTATTGGCAAAAGGTTCTGGGGCTAAATAGTCAAGAGAGATGGCACTGCACTCCCTCTGAGAAGAGTGAACGATGCTTCCCTCTTGCTTGGAGGCAGGGAAATGACATTGTTCTGTGGCAGTCAGTCCCAAGGAGAGTGGAGCCTTTTCAAGTAATTTGCATGCCTGAGTGAGTTAGCACTGAGTATTTCCTGCTCTCCCTTGGATTGTGCTTCTGCGCATTGTACAGCAAGCAGAGATGGATACAGAAGCATAGCTGAAGTCACAGTCCTGTCCAGAGACAGGGCATATACTGCTCCTAGTCCACAACACTACTAAATGAATTTGCTCCTGTCACATGTACTCTCCCTCTCTCTACTGAAGCCAAGACTGCCACAGGAAGAAATTGTCCTTTCCATCACTTTGTGCATCCCTGCAAGGGACAGAAGGGACCCAGCTTTCAGCAGACATCTTTGAGAAACTGCTGGCTCCTGAAGAGTTTCTCACAGCTCCAGAAAGAGCTGTTGGCTGTTCAAAAGCTGGGAAGCTGAAGGAGTGCTGAAATGCAGCCTGTGGAGAGCAAGGTTTGATTGCTACTGTGGAAAGCCCCTTGCTCCAAAACCATTAAATTGGCAGGGAATCATGCCACTGAAACGTATTTTGAACTTATTCAAATTATTTCAAGCCAGATTGCTTTTTTTTCTACTACACTTATTCCTTGGCAATTTCATAAGTGTCATGAAACTCACTTTAAAGGGGAGTGGGATGAGCTCACCTACAGCAAAATAGGGGTGGCTGCATCCCTGAGCCAAAACAGTGGCCATGTACCTGCCTGTTGTATCAAACTGGTGTATTCTGTATTGCCAGCCTCCCTGGGCAACAGATTAATTTACCTGTACAGCTTCTACTGCTTCACGGTCAACCAGGCCTGCTCTCACTGTAATGCTGAGTACTGGTGCACAACCAACTATCCCTTTTGTGTTTCCAGCTCCCAGGAGTTGTAGGTTCCCAGAATTTATGTAGCTATCTTGCCCTCTGCTTTGTTAAGGTCCTTTGCTCAGGAGTGTTGCTCTCTAAGGAAAGCAGTGTGTGTAGACCCAGCCAAAGTCCCATCTGCAAGTGAACTTTCATCACAGGAAGGCCAGGAAAAGGGAAAGAACAGGGACCCACATCAGCACCAGGGGAACTGGCTGCACTGTAAAACCAAGGACAGTAGGATCTCTGATGAAGCTGGCAGGTTTTGTAGACAAATCAGGGTCACTTACTGTCTTGTGGATTCCCTGAAACACAAAGTTTCCTCAGTTAGATGAGCCAGGTGCATCTGAAAGTCCTACATCAAAGCCTAGAGGGAGCTGGAAGCCACAGAGAGGATCATGTCTGCTAAGCATTGTATGCTGTGTGACAATAGAGCCATACAGGGGATGAGATGGTTTGGGTAGCACTATGGGAATGTCATATTGGTCAATCTTCTTATTACTTTTTGACACTCTTGCTGATATGTTGGTCAAAATGGCATTCCTACTAGGGAGTTTACAAATTTTTTTGCTCTGTTTTTCTTCTCTAAACAGCCCAGCATGCCCCAGTGTGCTGTGTGGTTGTGCATCCCACTCAGAGCTCTTGTGTTGTCCCTCCTGTGCTGCTTACAGCTGCCTTTTCTGCCAGCTGGCCAAGGTCTACCTCCATCCAAGACAAAAGTGCCAAAATGCTTAATGGGAGATGTTTTCAACTGGTGACACCTTTTATTGGTGGGCCAGAAACAGAAAATGGAATCTGGCATGTTGTGCCATTAGCACTCCTCACTGGGAGCCAACCACAAGGTAAATCACCTGGCCCACACTCCACAAGGACTCAGTTTAAAACAATCAAAAAAAGCGATGTTAAAGCTTTCCCACCCTGCCCCAGGATCCTGCTGCAGAGCAGTTTCCTTTGCAGTTCAATGAACTGCAGATGGGAGTTTCAGGCAAAGATGATACTCTTCTCTGGCTCAGAGATCATCCCAAGAGAACAACTTTGTGGGGATGGGCTCTGTGTTCCTATCAGCTCCCTGTAAGGCATGTTTTGGTGAGCAGCAGCAACTAGAGTTCACAGGCACTTACTCATCCTCTCCCCAGACTGCCCCAGCAATCCCTGAAAGTGAGTCACTGTCCAGACCTTCAAGCCTGGACATCCCACATGAAGGGCTGGGGAAATATCTTTACTTGTTCCTCATCCTACCAGAAATCTGTGACTGGCTTTCAACCCACTCTGCAGGCTTCCTCCGTGGATGCATCATGTGCAGCTGTGAGGGTTAGTGCTGGCACAGGGAGAAAAACAGTGGAAGCATACTGCTAGGGTGGGAAGCATCATGAAAGTCCAGGGCAATTAAAGCTGTCCCAAGCTCATACAAGGGTGGTGACCCATGGGAATGAAACCCCAGAACTGGCATGAAAGCATCATTAGACTGCTTTGAGAAAATGTCGTGGTTTGACCCTGGCTAAGTGCCAGGCACCCATGGCAGCCGCTCACTCGTTCCCTCCCCTACACAGCTGGGCAGAGGAGGGAAGGAGAGGGGAAAAAAAAAACCCCCAGGGAATTAACCCAAAGGTCCATGAGTTGAAATAAGGAACCAGGAGAAAACGCTCCAAGGACAAAGCAGGCTCAACTTAAGTTGCAAAGTGAAATTTATTACTACCAGAGTTAGAAGGAGGATATGAGAAGTAAAACTAAACCTTTAAAAGACACCTTTCTTTTCACTCCCCTACCC
>VYZT01012457.1:525887-588391 GCA_013400735.1 Pomatostomus ruficeps
GTACAAGTGTTTGTCTAACTGCGGGGATTTTTAATAACTATTAATCTTGCATAGTAGTATGTGCACTCAGTAAAAGACAATTATTGTCCACAATGTTCAGTTTAGTGTATTTATTTATTAAATCATTGAAGATGTCTTTGCAGTCATGGGTCTGAGTCTTGCACAATTCATTGAAATGCTTGGCATCACTGTCATAAAACACACACACCAAAGGTAATAAAATCCAGATGCAATACAGTAAAAGTCTCCACAAAAAATATCATAAAATGGACATATGAATCTTGATAAAGTCTGTGTATCGCTATGTTGCACATTCACATGAATTAGAGGTGTGTGGTAATCCTGGACGAAGCCTTATATAAAAGCACATGCTGTCTACAGAGACAACATAAAATTCAAAGGGGGAATAGAGTGCACCCTGTCTCTCTGATTATGCACAGCTGTAGCCCTTCTTCGAGGACTCCTCCTTGGCTTTGCAAAATGTTTCCCTGTTCAGCAAATCCCTCCTAGCAGGTGTGCTTCAGGTTCCCTCCCCCAGCCTCACAAAAGCCATGTGAAACTGGGTATGAAGTCTTGGGAGGCTGGTAGTGCTCATCATCCTCCCGGTAGGATGTTCACCTCCCTCCTCTGTCTGTCAGCTTCCCAAGTGTCTATTTCACCATCATCCTGCAAATGTAATCTGCAACTTCTAAGAAGCATTTCTGACCTTCTGTCCCACTAATACAGTCCATAAACTGGAGTAGCAGAGGGGAAAAGGGAGATGTATCAAAAAATACTTGGGAGTAAAGATTTCCATAGTTGTCACTGGAGCAAAACAGCCCATCGCCTTTAGAGGGGCCAATATTACCAGCCTTCCTAGGCTCTCACTAGAAAATACCATACTGGTGGGATCCATGGTGATCTAGAAAGCCTTTGACACATTATGACAAAATACTCATTGTAACATGAATTGTTTATGAATTATACAGGAATGCAGCAAGCAGATGTATGGGGATCTCAGTGTGTTGGCATAGCCTAGGAGCCTTGAGTCCCTTTGTACTGGCCAACCAACAGCACCTTCTGGCTAGCAGTGTGCAACTTCCTCACTATAACTACAGCATTTTATCCCCCAGCTTCTTACCTCAGCCTATGCTCTTACAGGTAAGAGCACCCCAGGAGATTTTCTGTCACTAGGCTTTGAAGTGAGCTCTGCACAGTCTTTCAGAAAATAACTTTTAATATGCTGAAGTCTGGTGTCTGCTTTTGCTCACTTCAGATGTGTAATATCTCCTTAATGACTGCTTAAGGCTGCATGGGTGACCAGGAGCATGGATGTCCACTGCCAGAAAAGACCTGGGAGAACAAGAGCATCACCTATCAGGCACTGTCTCACAACAGCAGCAGGAAAAATCCCACAACATGCATTGCAGAGCCCCATGTCAGGATATGGAATATGGATTACTTTGACGCCTCACCCTGGTTCTGCGGCATCAAGGATTTGAGACAGAGGCAGACCATTGCAGATTACTGGCCTGATTTTCTAGTTCCACTGGTGCTTGTTTGCAGAGGGTGGTTTGGTATATATGCATAAAACCTGTACCAAGCACTCAGGTACAGATATGCCCCAGAGACATGATGAAGGGGAAAGACCTCACAACCACTTCTCCAGCTATGTTAAATAAGATAAGAAATGGCTTGTGGGCACCTAGGATGATCAGAGGGCTGGAGTACCTCTGCTACGAGGAAAGGCTAAGAGAATTGGGACTGTTCAGCCTGGAGAAGAGAAGGCTTTGACATGACCTGATTGTAGCCTTCCAGTACCTGAAGGGAACCTACAAGAAAGGAGAGAAAGTTTTTACAAGGACATGTAGTGACAGGACAAGGGAGAATGTGTTTAAACTGAAACAGAGTAGGTTTAGATTGGATATTAGGAAGAAATTCCTTACTGTGAGGGTGGTGAGACAAGCTGGAACAAGTTGCCCAGAGAAGTTGTGAATCTCCCATCCCTGGAAATATTCAAGGCCAGGTTGGAAGGGGCTTTGAGCAATGTGGTCTAATGAAATGTGTCTCTGTCCATAGTAGGACAGTTGGAACTGTATGATCATTAAGGGTCTTCCAACCCAAACCATTCTATAATTCCTTGATTCTGTGTAGAGACAGTGATTTGGGTAAGGAGAGTGAAACCTGTGGAACAAAATTTGAAGAGTGCCTCGGCAAAAAGATGAGCACAGAAAATTTCCCACCAGGAAGATCCGTGAGAATGTGGGAAAACTTCCCACGATCTAAGAAAGCATCAATAGTTGGGTCACTTAGAATCAGTTGTGCCAAGCCCTAATAAAGTGAACTGGATGATTTGGAGGTGAGTTTTCTTCTGCCAGCTGAGGGTAAACAAACTGGTGAGTGCATGACTAGCTTTGTCCCAGCTCAGCTGTGGGGCACATCAGCACAGCATTATGGAGCTGGGAGTGGGGCTGTTGTGGGTGAGAAGAAACAACACCAATGGCCATTAACCCAGGCAGTGAGTCCTACACCAGCACTTGTGCCATTGTAATGCATCCATTATTGCTGCATGAACTGGCCCCAGGGAGGCTAAAATGTCCATGTCTGCTCCCACTGCCATCACACCTTCACTTGTAGCACTAGCTCACCCCCTCTCAGGGCTCTCACACTGATCCTGGCCAGGCTCAGGCTGCCCCTGTGTTCACAGCATCATTTCTTCTCACTGCTCAAATGTAGAGAGGAAACTTTATGTCTCAAAACCACAGTGGCAGAGTTCCTGAGAAGAGATGCAGAGAAGCAATGCAGGTGCACGTAGATGCTCTGCTGAGTCTGTCCATGCCTATATATTTCACTGGGAAAGGGCAATGCAGGCCAGTGGCAAGGTTTTCTGTCCCACTTTCTCCCTGTGTAAAACAGGAATAATGATACTGACCTAGTTCACTGGGGAGCCTGGAAAGGCCAGTCAATGTTTCTCAGGCTCTTTGAGAATAAAAAGGTCTGTATCGGTGCTAAGTGTTACTATTCATGTATTGTAATTCTAACCTATAAGAGACTTGGCCTTAGCAGGAGAATTTCAGTGACTGCAGCTGAAAGAAGGTTTCATATTTCATCTTTAGCTGTATACAGATTAACAGCACTCATATAATTTTTTCACAGGCATAAAGATGAAGGTGAAATCCACACCAGTGTTAGGCATTACAGTGAATTACCTTGGCATGAAGGACCTCTGATGTCCAACATCTGTGAAAGTTTAGCTGAAATGATGTATAAAGACTTGGTACCAACTAACAAAAGCAAGTGCCTGTGAAATTGATCCTAAAATCTGAAATTTTCCACAGACTTTGGCGTGACCTGGAGTGGTGCCCAAATCAGAAAGGTAAAAGGTCAGCATTTTATTATGCAACATATATTAACCAAGTGAGCATATAAATATATAGAAGGTTCAGAGTGGTTTCACAGAGGTCATTTCACTTGGAATTTACCTATCTCCAACCAGATCAGTGACTCAGTGTGGCACTTGTAATTCTAACAATCATAAAGATATCAAACAGGACTTTTCTAACATACCATGCAGTCCTGACATATATTGCTGCTATATGCTACACATTTCCATCATCACTTCTTCTGTCTGGATTATGCTGAACTCCCAGAGGAGATAACTGCATATTGGAATCTTGCACGAGGTAACGGCGAGAAAAAATGATAGGGCTCACATCCAGCTGAGACACCCCCTTCCCACCAAGAGGCAGGATTACCAGTTCATTAAATCGCATGGGGGACAATGGCATATCCACCATGAACAAAACCCAAATGCTTTCACAGCATTTAGAAGTTACTTTGATGTGTTACATAGGATGCCTTGCCACATGGAGACTACTTGCCCTGATTTTGCTTCTCTGATTTCTCTTACAATCATTCTATTTTAATTCACATTCCAAAATAACAGTTGGGGAACATGAAGTTATTGCTTGGGCATTCAATAGAGAGGGTGCGTGATGAGTTGTCCAGGACACAGGCAAAAATAGTCCCTTCCTCACAAAGGTTTCCTCTGCCATCTCTCAATTTTTGAGTAGACAACAGCTACTTTATTGAATATGAAAAACGTAAGATGGAGCTGCAGAAGTTCTTAGGTGTTGCTATATATTTCATTTAATGTCATAACAAAAGAACAAAAAGAAGTGCAAGTCTTGATTGTAGAAGGCCATGTTTTTCGTGTTCCCTCTTGTTTCTTTTGGTAATAGAAAATCAATGGGTCTTTTATGTATGCCACACATCTGAAGCACTGAAACTCCTATCCTGCCTTCATATATGAATAAATGAATTTGTTTACTGTGCTGTCTGAACAAGTGTGTTTCAAAACAATGACAGATTCCAGTGCATTAGCTCCGGCACTTCTTTGCAGCAGAGCCTTTCTCTCTTTCTTCCACATTTCCTTCGATGAACAACTTTCATAGCATTTCCTACACAAGCTCTTCACACCCCATCTCGTGACTGAAGTGGGGAGTGCAGCACATATAAAAACATCACCCAACACAGCACCATTCAATTCCTCATTGAAATACTGAAATGTTGGTCATCCCTTCTCATTTCTCAGAGTAGTTTTAATTTTCCCAAATGTAGTACAGCTTCTCTAGCTGCTTACCACTGCCCAGCCACATGCTTTTTCGTGGTTTTTGGCATAACTGTCCGTATTTTGAGGTATAATTTCAGTGGTTCTTTGTTTTGGTTTATTTTTCATGACAAACTGTTACAAGGAATTGGTATTTTTCTATTAAGCTTGGCTGCTAAATTTCTCACTAGTTGTACAATTTAAGAATTCAGTACACTTAACAAATGCAGTAAGTCTTCACTGTAAATGGTTATGCTCTGTATGCCTTTTTCCTATATTCTGGAACTATTTATATGATGAATCATTGATTATTTATGGAGATATTCATGGTGCTTTTCTTGGACATGCCCTTTGAAGAAATCAGTAACCTCAAGGAAAACAACAATGGGGAGTTCTTGGGAGCGGACTTTTAGGTTTGTTTTTACATTTTAAAGTCTTCCACGCCATCAATAATCACTGCTAATGCTTAGCATTTTCCTCTTGGCTTCTGCTGGGGAATCTCAAATGGAGACAGGCTTCCAGGAGGTAAATGAAATGGTAACACTACCTATGGTGTTAGGATGTCCATTGCACAGGCAGGCTGGATGAAACCTGGAGAAATCATAGGCTTGACCCTAAAGCTAGTAGGAATTTTGACCCTGCTGCTGCTAGGCATGATGTGACATTGTTGATGCCTCTCAAAAATTATGGAGGAATTTTGTTAGTGGAGCAAGTACCAGAACTCTGATTTCCTGACTTTAGACCCCATTTCAGAGGTTGGGGAGCACTCATGGTTCCACAGTGACTGTTCCCTGCTGCACTTGAGAATATAGGGGGCTTCCCTTCAGGTATCTGGACACAGCAGACTCTACATTCTGGGCTAGGTCTCAGTTTCAACAGACAGGACCATTGAAATTGCTTTCCATTTTTGGTTTGACTTGTGTTTTATTTCTAATGTAGTGGTTTGAGACATTGTGTGCAGGACAGAGAGGGAGAGAGGGAATGGCATGCTACCTAGGGACAGAGGAGTCCAGCCTGCTTAAAAGGGAAATGTTGCTGGATAAACACAAATTGGTGTAAGCCACATCATTAGGAGAAAGTTGTCTATCATTAAGCACTATGTAGTGCATCCCTGTGAGCCTGGAATAAGTCTCCAGGGGATATACAATCATACTTGCCACACGAGTGGAAACGCTGAAGATGAACCACGCGCCGTCTGGGTGTCCACCTCCCACCTGTGTTAGCATCATTATGTGCATGTTGGGCTGACTTACCACACTGAGGAGGAAGATGGCCATGCCATTCTCTTTTGCCATCTGGGTAATTTACTCCATGAGTTTCTTAGAGAGTGAATTCATTAATGCAGGTATGCAGGGTGCAATTATTCAGATGATGCAGTGGGAGGAAGCTGCATAAAATTTACAGAGTGAGCTCTGCTGGTACTCTGAGCAGTGCTTCTCTGGGTGATCCTGCCTGGAAAAAAATCACACCTAGGAATGCCTTGATGACTTCTGACTGCGTCCCAAATGGCAGCTCCTCCCGACTGGCATCAGTGGGAGCCATTCTCACTAGGAGAGGAAGATACTAGAAGACTCCCATTTAGCATCCATCACAACAGAGAGGAAATCTGTGGGAAATGCTCATCATTTATATCAAAATAAATGAGATTTTCCCCTCTCTGAACATGAGGGCTGAGATGTATGCTGACTACAGGGAAAAAAAAATCCGTCCACGGATATCTAGTTTGCCTTTTTTATTTATATTTTTCCAGGGGTCTTGTATAATTGATGACAGTGCCTATTTGGCAAAGGAATTTTCTGAGCATGAAATTCATTTTAATAGTAATTTTTGCCTATTAAACAAACTGGTGTTTTTTCCCTCCTACATCTGAAGCCAAAATCACAGGATCACAAAACAAATCAGCCTAATTTCACTGTGAACTTTTCTTTTGACATCCTTCTGTTTTTCAAAGAGAATAAATGTGTTGTTATATGACTGCTCTTTTCCAGACAGAAGAGGCAGAGAGCTATTTTTGAAGCTTCTTAAATCAGAAGCTCTGGCTCTTTACAAAAGCATCCCCACAGGATATCAGGACTGTGTTTGGAAACATATGTGATAAAAAAAATCAAACCATAAAAATGAACTGGGATCACCTTGTAATTGGGCAGAGAAGACTTCCTGCTGCTGTCTGTATTTTTGTTAAAAGCCAGTGCTTCTGCATTTCTCACCTTTTGCTATGCAGGATTGTACACAAAATCTCTGATTGCCAAGCAAATCAAAGCCAAGAGGGAGACCCCCTGTTTGGAGGAAACCATCCACCTCCTATATTCTTTTTTAGTAATGTTATGTGGGAAAAATTAGATGTACAGAATGAATCAAAAGTCATTGTAAAAAAAAATAAAATAAATACACTACCAGTGGAACAGAGCTATATGGAGAACCCAAAGGAGATCTTTGAATGCATCAGCTTCCGTATAGAGCAGTAAGCTAATTGGCAGTTCATTGACGCTAAAGTATAACATAAAACATAAAATTACAGAGAAAATGGCTGAAAATATAATAAAAAATAATTAAAAATCTTGTAGGAAGGTGGCATATCAACATCTGATGTAAATACAGACATAGGAAGTGCAGTTCATCATTTGAATAGATGAAACAGCTGAAGATGGTAACAAAATTTGTAGGTTTGTAGTCTATATTTTCCAAAAATTTGAGAAAACTCCAAAGGTTCCAGCAACAAGTTCCCATTTTCATCTGTCACAAGGTGATTTCTCTATTTTGCTCAGCTACTAAAATTCTTGGGGAAAAAAGCTCCCATTGTAAAACTGGTTAAAACTGTAAATTTAAATTCAAAATAAAAAAAAAAAGGAAGAAAAGTCAGTCATTTCCCTGATCCTTGAATGTTAAACATATTATGGAACATGAGTCCCTCCACCATTTTGGCATGGCATGAACCTTTGAATAGAAACCAGACTTCTATTTTCTTTTATCCACTACTTTCTACTCTTCAGTGAAATGAAATTTCAATGTTGTTGAAGACTTACAGCAAAATTATTTTTTCCATGAAGATGTAAGAAAAATTGGACCAGGCATTAAGAGACTACAGAAATTAAAAATAGGCAGCATTCTCCCTCCCCTGGAAACTTTTCTTCTACTATCGACAGTCAGACATTTTAAAACTCAGCATCTCCTAGCGATGTGGGTATCACACTAATAATACATCTTTTCCTTTCATGGCACCTGAAATTAGCTCACTGAGAGCAAATTGATAACATTCAGGCCACAAATGTTTTGAGAATGAAGCATCTTTCTGTTTACTGGACCAGAACCTTATTCCTAGACACAAGGTCAATATCAAAAATAGTCTTATATTTTTAAGAGTGACCCTCACATATGAGAGTGTATCGGTGTTGGTTCAGAGAACACATGTGTATGTGTATGTGTGCACACATAGCTATCTGTCCTTTGAATTGATATTTATGTGCTTTAACCTGTGTAAATACATGTGCATATATGTATTTACATATATATTGTGTGTATGTTGAGAAGAATGCATGCTCGCTGCGATGGAACCCATGCAATGGTGGTGGGTGGAAAAACAAAGACAGTGACAATCCTTTTCTAGGCTACTGCATCCTTCTCCTCAGCACACATGGGTAGAGTTCCTGGGCCAGGAACAAATGTCCTCTGTAATGAAACTATCTGGCTTTTCCATGACTTGGCAGGAAGATTTTCCTTCTTCTTTTCTCCTCATCATCCAGTGGCATGCTTTATACATAGTAAGCAGAACAGAGTGCATTGGCTCACTCCTTAACACATCCAGCAATTTTTGCATGTATGCTCAGATGGTTTTGTAAGTACAGAAGATGTAGCATAAGCAAAGCTCTGACATGTAGCTTTTTAAGTTAAAAAAAGAAAAAGTTGTTTTAGTACACACAGATACATACAAACATTCATGTTGCAATAGTGTTTACACCCCCAACAAAGATCAGGAATCTACCATGTAAAATACAGTGCAGGCTTCAATATAAGTGAGGCAGAGCTGAATACAATTGCCATCTACTTTATGAAGGGCTTGAAATCCAACAGAGCTACTTTATAGTGCAATTTACATATTTTAAAAATAGCTTATTTAATAGTTGATAAAAGCAGGGGTCAGCTTCCTCTGAAAAGCAAGAGCTTTAAATACCTGCAGTTATTTTGAGAAGATGGGTGATTAAATTCTAGCAACTTTGCAATTTCAACTGCAATTGGAAGAAAATGAAAAATAAAAAATATTATGTCACTTGCTCTGAAGTTATTCTGCACTTTTTTCTTCTTTCTGTGTCTCTCTCCTTTCATTTTCCGTTCTTTACCTACCAAACTGCCTACCTATGTATTGTACCTACCTATCCATAAATACACATACACACATGAAAACTGGTTCTTTACATGGTATTCAAATGTATACATCCAATAGCTTATCTCCCTAACTTTGTAATAATATTCCCAATAATATTTGGCAAGACAAACAGGAATGCAGGTAAGAAGTATGAGGAAAGCTTTTAATTAACAGCTTTAACTTTCCACCTTGTTTAAATGTTTGTATAATTTCAGATTCTTGAAGTCCCTAAAAGCAAGTTGAAACCCATTGGCCAAAAGAGGCAAGAAAGAAAGAGGAATTAATATAATCAGAAAATATTATCTAAGTGGAAAAGAAGAAAGATTCAGATTTAATTGGTATCTACTAAGAAGCAGTGACTTCTATCTCTTCACTTAAAGAAGATTTTTAAAAAATCCATCCCAATAGAATTTTCAGTCATTAGTGGAGGTTTCCAAAATCTCCAGAGAGAGAAAATGAATGGAGGTGTTAAATGCAAAGGCTTATCTTGGGGACCCTAATTCTGCCTCATGCTGCTCACATTACATATTATTCTCACTTGGCCTTCTTTTTTGAGAAAGGGACCAGCAAAGAGGAAGCATTTCTGTGTAGTAGTGGAAATCAGATTGCACAAGACACTAATCACAAAATCCCGCAGAAATGGACAAAAAAATTGAAAGCTCTGGCTCCTATTCACAGCTGCCTGTACGTTTCTTTCTTTTTCACCCCTTTCCCAAATCCAGATTCTTCAGCTTTGTGACCTGTAGTGCTCCTCAGCAGGTTGAGGGATTTCAGGGGAAGGAAGAGGTGCTGGAAATGGTGCAGTGTCACACGAAACTGTGGAAATACATATTTAGGAATTACATATAATTTTTTAAATTAGTGTGGCAGTCACTCTTTTTCTTGAACACAAAGGTGATTATCATAGAAGCACAGATTCATAGAATGGTTTGGGTTGGAAAGGGACCTTGAAGATCATCTGGTTCCAAAACCCCTGCCATGAGCAGGGACACCTCCCACCAGACTAGGCTACTCAAAGCCCCATCCAACCTGAGCTTCAACACCTCCAGGGATGAGGCATCCACAACTTCCCTGGGCAACCTGTTCCCTGCGGTGTTGCAAGGACAGGCTGATGAGACTCTGTATCACATCATATTCATAAAACAGGGAATGAAAATTGATATGATGCTGTTCACTGATGTAATAATATTATGTTCAGTAGTAAAACCCAAACCTGACTGCACTGAGATATCGAAGAGCTTCATGACACTGATCATGGAGCAACTAGGTAATAGAATGACAGGAGTCACTCAATGCTAATAAATGCAAACTAACATATACAGAGAAAAAACCCACTAAGATTACAGGTGTTGGGATCAAAAATAGATGTTGGTATTTTCAAAAAGATGTCTTAGAGCCAGTGTGATTTCCTTCATGAAAATGCTAGCTCAAAACGTTTAGCTTTAGCAGAAAAAGGGAAAAAAAGTGAATTTTAGGCATTAATGGGAAATGAATATAAAGCAAATGGTAAATATGCTTTTCTGTCCTTCTATCTCAAAAGATATGTAATCAAACCATAAAACTGGCAAAAGAGGCAAAATAAAGTGATCAAAGATGTGGAGCAGCTCCCAAATGTGGAAAAGATTGAATAGAAATGGATGTTTTAGCCTGGAAAAAAGATGATCAAGAAGGAATAAGGCAACAGTCTAAAATGTACAGAGAAGTCAAATGGAGGAAATGGAGGTTACTGATTATTGCTTCCCAAAATGAAAGAAAAAAGGCTTTTCGAATTAAAATATTGGGTGGTAAACATAAAATAAACAAAAGTAAGAAACTCCAGGAATCTCAAGGCTGAAAGTATATGTAGGTCCCAAACATAATAGGATAAATTCACAGAAAAAACATCAATGGGAGGCTATACAGCATAAACCCACAGCTTCCCAGATTGAGGACTTTCTAAACCAGAGTCTGTACCTGAACCCTGTTTTTATCAGTGAAAATAAAGCCTCAGCCTCATGTTCTTGTGCTGCTTCTAAAAACAAATATCTTCACTTGGAAAATTTTATTTGTGTGGGGATTTAGTCAAGAGACTTCAGTTAGCTCTTTTGGGAGGGAAGCTGTAGACTAGCAGAGGAAGGGTTAATGCCACACCAGTGCGAGAGAGCAAAGTGACTGACATACCTAGAAGTTGTACCTAGGGGGCTACCTTCATCTACACACTCACAGCAGGCGGGTTTCCATGTGATTCTGAAGAGAAATGGTCCGTTAGTGGACAGCTCTTTCCACCAAGGTACTTTATTTGCTCTCTGAACTCTGCTTTGAAGAGAAATTTGCAAGCAAAGGTGAGCGGCGCAAGACACGGTGTGTACTGGAAGGATGTGCCCCGCTTCCGACAGCAGTGCTTCTTGCCGGACAAGCTCACATCCCATTCTCTGCTGCAAATTTGAACTCAATCCTGGGTCCAAATTTGCAGCAGAGAATGGGAACAAAGCAAATCTGAAATGCGTGTGTTGTTTACAGATCCTCGTCTGCTGCATGGTGTTACATACCCATGTCACAGTTAATCTGAGCAATGAACGCTTTCTATGGAGAAATCACGGCAGCTTAGGGAAGGAAGGTGAGCAAGGACGCCGAGTGAGAGCAGGGCATTGCAGCTTGTATTTTGGTGAACTTAATGACTAGTTTTGAGGCAAAGACTTGAAGGCCAAAATCTGACAGGCTGTCAGGCACTGCTTGCCATTTTCATAAAGGACACTATGCAAGTGTAAGTGATTGATAGATTGATTGATTTATTTTGCTGAGGCTCCTTTGTGATCTCCTGGGGGGATTTCTGGCCACACCTCTCAGGCTGAAAGCACTTGCTCTGCCTGCTGTTGCTTTTTTTTTATTTGTGGGTAATGAAAATTTGTTACAAGCCTTCCCTTTCATCTGTACATGGCAGGCTGTCACACAGAAACAAGCCATTCTGGAACCTTGCTTCCTTCCAAATTGCTAAATATTTTTCTTCAAATTGCTTCCCTAATGGGCTAGTATAATAGGAGCAGCATGCTCTCTGCCCACGCTGAAGATGCCAGAGCATTTGTCCAGTGCACATGTGTGTTGGGCACAATAAACTCATTGCCTGGCCTGGAGACAGTGCAGCACTGCTGCTGATCTAATCTCTATCACACATTCATTGGGCAAAATTGTGCAGGCAGTGGATGTAGGAGATATGCACGTGGACAGGTACTGGTGCCTCCCCTGGGAAAACGCACCTCGTCAGGGAGGCAGCCAGCTACATATCCCACTCTCCTGGGGAAGGAGCCATGATTGCATCCCGTAAGGTGAGACACAATGGCAGGAGGAGGAGAAGTGGGCTGCACTGCCATTGAGTAAGCCATGCGAGCAGTGACAGAGCTGGGCTCACTAATGGACTGGCCTGGCCAGTTTTTTATTGACTCCAGTTGCTGCTTTTTGGAGGGGCAGGCACCAGCAGTCCCCAAGGTCAGAAGTTCCATGTGCTCTATGCTAAACTGTTGCTGACCCACTGCTTTATGAGCCTAAGTGCTTATCCAGGAACAGAAGTGAATAGGTTGTGTGTGATAAGAAAATAATTTGCCAAAACTGCAACAATAAAGAAAGCCTGATGGGATCTCTTATGGTATGAATAGCCCGGAGCAGCTGCAGATTTCTCTCTGCTATCACAATTATTTTCTTTTTTATAACAACTAAAAAGGGAGCATTGTCCACAGGCTCCTGCAGACCATATTTTCATATCCAAATCTAATATTTCCATATACATGTATATACATATTCCACATTGTGGATCTTTGTGAATAAAATACAGGAACAGAAAAAGAAAGAACAAAGAAAAGCCTTCTCAGATCAGAGGCTGTTGTGGTGTGCTGTTGGCCAGATTTTGGTTTTCTCATGGCCAGGCACTGCTGCCCCCTCCCCCCACCCTCAGTATCTGGTTTCCCCCCGTGGAGGGCTCTGTATTGTGCAATCCTATACAAAGCCTGCCAAATTCAAACCCCTCACTCCTACCTCATAGGATGTTTGTACCCTCCCCCACCACCACGTGTTTGTATTTATGTAACTGTAACACGCTGTGCCAGCACTTCCCTGGCACAATCCTGGTGCCCGAATAAACATCTGGGACAGCCCCTCCGTTTGTCTCTCCTTCCTCGGTGCACCTGTAACATCGGTGGACTAGGTGAACCCCTGCCAGACCTTCGTCAGCTCTCCCGCACCTCTGAAGCAGCTGGCCAGCCCCTGGAACCACGAGCGGATGCCCTGTGCCCCCACTGGAGGCACTGTGGCAAGAGGCCTGTTGGCACACCAGCTTAACCCGTTCCTCTTTTCTGTTTCTCTCACAACCCTTCTAGATGAATTTCTGCAAGATCCCAGAACAGCCATCCAAAGACGCATGGAGCCATATTTCCTGCGTGCTGTGCACAGATGCCCAGTACAGCCACGCCCAGGCAGAACTCTGTGCCTTGGGTAGCCATCCTCCCCCACCGTCTGCAGGGCTGGGAACGTCCTATTCCCCACCCAGGGGCACTGTCTGTTGAGAAGGCCGAGTATATTTCTTCATGTTTTCCATATAGGTGTTATGGAGGGTGTTCAGTCCAATAGCTGACCTTTCTCAGGCCTCCTCAACTCACCCTATTCCCCACTTGCCCAACAGGTCTATGGCATTTTTCTTTCTTGGGGAGCACAAGCAGGTCTGATGCTCATCCCATGGTTTGTCACCCACTCTAAACAGCCCCAGTGGTCCAGGACACAGTGTCAAGCTCTGTGCTCTGACCCTCTCTTGCCTACCAGTCTCTGGGTTGAGGAGTGGTTTGCCCTGAAAGGGCTGCTTGTGATCCAAAGCCCTGGAAAACACGCCCAGGGCTTCTTCCAAAAGCTATACCAGAGCTCCTTGCAGAGGTGCCACACTCTCAGGGAGTCCAGGTCTCTGAAGCTCTCTGAGAACCACCAGAGCTTTTCTTCTTGCTGTTCAGTTCTGTGTAAGGAGAAGACCAGACTCCAGCCTTAGAGATGTCATGTCAGGGTCAGCTATGAAAAGTTCAGAAAACAGTTGTATAAAGAAACACACAAAGAAATTACTCAGATCGTAGCTGATCTCTGTAGCTGATTTCTCAAGAGGTCTCCAGTGAATCAGGCTGAATGAGCTTTTTGTTGCCTTTACTGTGAACAGGAGTAGCTGAAGTCAGAGAGAGTTCTCCTGTCTTACTGCTGACAGCTACAGTATGGTGGGGCTGTGGTGGCTTAGCATGCAGTGATCAATCTCATTTCAGTTCATTTTGCTAGAATTTAATTTTCACATGGCCCAGTGTGACCACATCCCACTGATTTCCCACTTGGATATTTTCTTAAAACAGAGAGACCAGTTGAAGATTCTGCAACTCTTGTTGGTGAAATAATAATAATAATTTACCTTTATTAAGTGCTGTTCTTCCCAAAGGACTGCCCAAATGTTTTCCAAAATTTGCGTATGCAGGAATGCCTTCACCAAGGAAAGAAAAAATGCAGCTTCTTCCTTGGCACAGAGCGGCACTAGCACAACAGCTTAGGATAGGGAATGAATCAAAGGTTTAATGTTATTACATCTTTGTGGTTCTGTTAGAGTAATGCCCAGAATTCTCAAGAGGGACCAAGGCCCACCTTGGGGTGGGTGAAATAAGTAGTAAGGTTATTGAAAGAAAGCCAGGGAACAGGAAATGGTAAAAAGCATGCTCAAGGAAGAGTAGGAAGAAAAAGAGAGGGATAAATAAACATATACATGATCGCATAGATTTCAAAGACATGATAAAGTCGTGGGATTGGAAGGGACCTGTGATCTTATCCCATACCCTCTTCTCTCTTACAGCAGGTTCACTTCTAACTATTTAATCACTGATATACATCTGTGTAACTTCTTCCTAATTATTTCCACTGATGGAGATTTTTTAGCCTTCTGAGGCACCTTCCTCTTGGCCTGTACCCTTCCCTTGCCTTTAACATGTACTCGAATGTTCCTTGCTATAACATAGAGCTCTTATTCCTTGTCTTGTGCACAACAACATCTTTGCAGTCTTTCATTACCTGTCTGTGAACTTCCTACAGAGGTGACAAAGTGAGGTTAACACTGGTGTTATAATGGACGTGTGCCATAAGATGGGATCTAGAGAAGGACGTGGCTTGAGGGTATCTATTTCTGTGGGAAGCTGTATGGTAAAGGTGCTTGTGGAACAAAAAGGCTGAGAGATGCCAGGCTGGTACTTGCAGAGCTGTGGGAAAAGTGAGACACGTGAAAGAGATGATGGACCTTGGTACTAAGACCAGAAATGCCCATTTATATTTGTAGATCATTGAGGAAATGTATTTTAATAGTCCATAAGGAAACCAAAGCAGCAGGTAAGGTCACAAGCATGGAGTTGGGGTAGGCAATTGTGGCAGCAGCAGTGAAGGATGGAGGGGAAAGGCTGTGATGGTCAACAGCATGGACTTGGCTAAGTGTGGTACCTAGGAAATGCCACATAGTCACAGGCAATATATTCTGGAGGAGAAAATAAAAATGGTCACTACAACATGGGTCTACATGACTGAAAGGTTAAGGACATTTTGATCAGGCAGAGGAGCAGCAGAAGGTTTTGGCAATGGAAAATTTGTAGCTCTGTTCTAATGAGCTGGTGCCAGCAGGACTTCTGTGAGGAGAGTTTGCCGGTGCAAGTGGAGATACAGGGCTGAAAGGAATAAAGGTATCCTGCGGATACCAATTTGTGAGTTTTCAGAAGGAATATGTGTATTCATTTGGAGCTCCACTTCACAAACGTGAACGGATACAGAAAGCTAAAAATCATTTCTCCTCTCTTATTTTCTCCCACGAGGAAAACAGTTTTAGGTGTTAATGTCCTCTCTACTGAGTCTCCTGCACACCCATCTTCTTTGACCTGATTTGGAGTACTGCTTTTTGTTAAGCAGGAGTCTTTCTAGTTCCTCATCTACAAAACATACTAACCTCAATCCTGACAGTGAGTAACTAGTAGTGTACAACAGGATGTGATCTTTGGGGTATCTGTCCTGCAATGAGATTTGTTAGAAGGACTAAGTAGGTGACACAGGAAAATTTCACAAGCTTTAAGATTTCCCCTCCTTTCCCTGTTCTTCACTTGCCAGGGAATGGAGGATGCCTTGCACTTCAAATGCAGTGCTCAGGGGATCCCAGCTAAAGGGTAAAGTGCATTCCAACACCCAGACATCTTCCTCCTTGGAGATTACACAGGTACACCCAGAACTGAGCCCTGAGCTGGCCCCTGTCCCACCAACACCTTTTGCACTTCTTTAATGACAGAGATTAGTAAGGCAGAATTGAGCTTCACCTCCACAGACCCAGATCCACTTGTTTAAGTAGAATATTTTGTTGTTTATGCTGCAGGCTAAACAACTAGGTTTACCTAGGGTCTCTTGTTAAAATGAGCCATCTGTGGCAGCTGTGGTAATTATACCCAGACTACTGTACCTTTCATGCAGAGCTCTTAGATTTGTGTTGAGACTTTGAAAACAAGAGGAACAATAGCACAAGGGGAAAGAAAATATCTCCTTAGAGTAAAAACTATCATGAGGTCCTCCCTTCCTTCATTTTCCAGTCTTCCCTGGATTAACCACAATCCCCAGGTTGCTCAATGGCTGTTCCCTGTGACAAAGTACTACAAAACAGTCTAAGGGCAAAGAGCAGATGCCAGTCTGAGGCAGGTTTTGCATCTCCTCCTCATCAGTAAATGCTTGCTAACACTTTGCTTTGGTGAACCAAGTAAATGTGGTGTTTGTGCCGCTCTGAAATCTGGACAGTGCCACAGGTGCTACCATAGGTGTGTCTTTTCCTTGGTTTTGATTCCCTCTACCCATTCCGAACACCTCAGCACAACTTCTGCAGTATCTGCTGGGCAATTTGCTTCCCCTGCCCCCAGAGCTATCAGTGCTGTTGTGAATAGGAAGCAGCAGGAATTGCTCCAGAGCAATGCCAAGTATTTCCTCCGCTCCAGGGAGGCTGAGTGCTCTGCCCTGGGGAGGGTCAGACCTTTGAAATCAGTTGACTTTCCAGCGCTGCCAGACAGACAGTAAGGCTTAACAGCAGACAAACCTCTGCATGGCATATGCTAATTCTCCCTACTTTCTTCATTTTAAAACTTCACCTATTAAACCACATATAGTTTTTATGTAGTAGCTATTGGATAGTGAAGTATCTGAAAATCCATGATACAGGATGATGCTTTGAAGGAAACACAGAGACCTTTAAACTTCCAAGTTGTTGTAAATGCTACCAAACAACCATTTTTATCTCTAATCTTCTCCCAACTAAAACATAAATTTGAACAGATGGAAATAAGAAAAGAAAGATTGTGGGAATAAGCATTGATGCTATCAGCTGGAACTGGCAATAATAAAAGCAGCTACTAACTCTTTGAGCTTTCAGGAAGTACAAGGTGTTTTCACATACTACATTTCTCTTATTTTGTGTTTTTCACTATGGGTTTTCATACACATGCAGGAATAGTTCAATCATACGAGTAAGTCAAGTTATCATGGCCAGAAAAGAACAATAGGTTTGATTCACTTATGCTGCTTGTGGCACTACCACAGCAGAAAGTCTGCCCAAGCCAGGGGGGAGGTCAGAGTGGTGCAAAGTTCACAGCCCTTGGTGACTCCCTAAATGAGTACAGCTGATCTGGAAAAATGCTGTCAGCAGAGCAGAGAAGGGTGTTCTCATTCTCCTTAGCCCCTCAGCAGTTTCCAAATCACTAACGAGGTGTTTGCAATACCAGGGTGTGATTTAAAGCTCCTCCTGTCCACAGGGCCAGTCATCTAATGAGCATCTGCCCTATTTGGTTCAAGAGTGAATCAAGTCCATCACATCTGTTGTCTAAAAAGTCTGGTCTTTACCACAAGCTCAGATTTCTTGTGTGGGCTCAGATTTTAGCAAAGAATTACGGTATATTGCTTTCCATGAGAAGAATTTCCCACTTAACGGATCTCAGGTCTCTATTAGACCCTTGGCTAATGGAAAACCATAAACCATCCCAGAGCTTTCTAGAACTCCATGGAGAGCTGAAAGTGCAGATATTTAGCCTCTTCAAGGGCCAAGGACTGACAGAGGACTCCTTAAAGGAATGCCAAGCTAATAGAAGTTCCAAACAATTTCGTTTCTAAGGACTTCTAAAGTAAGAGATTACTATATAAACCTGAATGATATTTAATGACAGCATTAACTCTTCTTCAGAGGTGTTCCTTTTTTGTATCTGCCATCAAACTCAAAGTTCTGGCCTGACTATTTGGGTGTTTTCTGGGCATGGGGTTTTTTATGTTACCTCTTCATGGCTAGGTCTGTTTGGCAGCTAACTTTGACTAGCACAGTTGCAAGGTTGTGCACCTTGTTGCACGTGGTCCTGAATGTGTGTAAAGCAGCTGGGCCCAGATGTGCTCTGGCCACTGCTGCTCTTGTCGTTGTCACACCCTCTGTGCTATAAGCACTGAAGAGTTTGGCTTGGACTTGTTGGACTGTTCTTCCGCTGCTTGGGAACTCAGCAGTTTCTGGCTCCACACGCTTCTGCACTGGCACTCTGTCAGGGCAAACTCATATCAGCTATTGACATATCTGCCCCTTGTCTGCAAGTCAAACTATAGTGGAGAAACAGGTCCTACTAGCACTACAATGACTGATATATTTCAATTTGTGTGCAGATTTACACATAATTTTTCACTTTAGCATATATATGCCACTTAATGTTGGAGAGGCCCTGTATATTGGTAACTGGTGCTTTTTTGAATGGCTGCTCGTGAGCCTTTTTTATTTTAATATTTCTTAACTCATCCCCTCCTAAAACAAACTCAGATTCATTCATTAAAATTAAGGCACTAAAATTCCACAGAGACAAACCCCAGAGAGGGCTGATAAATTACACAAATAAGCTATATTTATAATACCTCTGATGCCTTCAAATAGGCATTTTACAGAAGAGAAGCTCCAGCAAACTGATAAATCTATTCTCTGATACTGCAGCTAAGCTGTGTTTCAATACCTGAAACCATCTGTTTGATACAAGCACACACTTAGCATAATATGAATACCTTAGCACACAGGTACCTGAGCATAGTGCATCCCTTCATTTTCTCATAAACAGCAATTATAGCCAAGGCAGAGAGGAGCGTGTGGTGGGCTGGGGAAGGAGAAGAAGGAGAAACATATAAAGAAGATGGATTTTTTTTCCCTTAATCTGTGTGAGTCTGACAGAGCATATGAAGATCTGTAAGCCACAGAGTGCCAGTGAGAGAGAGACAGAGAGATAGACAAAAATATTTCCTTTGCTGGGTCTTGCAGTTTGAAGTAGAGCCTGCCTTATTTGCAGAACTTCTTTTCCCCAGATGCCCACCCAAGAACCATCCAGCTACATTTATTATTCTGTCAAATACAATGTGCAATAAAGAGCCAGTCTCCCCAATGATGGGTACCTGTGTTCATAGCTCCACAGTGAAGCACATAAATCACATGTGAAGGGCAATGCACATGTGCTTTTTGTTTCTTGTATCACCTTTTATTATCTTAGGACTGAAAAGTTAATAACCCAGTGGGTAATCATGCCATTATCAGTTTACATTGTAGTAAAGCCCATTCAAATGATGATTACATATGTTAATGAGTGTCGTTATAATGCACTACACAGTACATTACCTTCAATAAATATAATTGTTTATGCACTTTAATGAGGGGATATAATGCCCCCAAAACTAATGGCATGGACTGAATTGTGATTTATTGCTGGAAAACTTTGCCATTAAGAAAGGAAATCTCACAAACTCTTTCATGTTTATCTAACTTTTTTTCCTTCTTTAAAAGCTGCCACTCATCTCTCCCTCCTTCTGCTTGCAAGGGGAAAATAACTGTAAGACACTTCAGCAGTGTTCCTTGTCAATGCCTTCCTCCACCTGAAGAAGCAGGAGGTGGGTTCATTTAGAAGGTTTAATGAAGATCATTATGTTTACCCCTTAGTAAGGCTTAATGCGCTATCTGGCAACAAAACTGATAACACGTCAGAATTCTGGCTGCAAATCAAACAACGGGAAGTAAAAATGTTGGTTGTTAAACTACAAACTAGGAATAGAAAATAAGGTTAAGGATGACATTTTGGCCAATGGTCCTTCAATCTAGCTATATAATAGTCAGAGAATAGTTGGCTGTGCAGAGCATTCAAAGCTCTCCAGCTGGGAATGAAGAAAACTAGAGGTGAAATGCCACCTGATCTCTTCAATCTCTGGGCGCTTTCTTTTCCAGAGGAGTGAGATAAAACCTTTCTTTGTGGGCTCAATAAGAAATGACAAAGAGACAAAGAATGCTAAACCAGACAGCACTGTGTAACCAGCTGAGGGTGCAGCAGGCTGAGCGAGATGAGCTATCAGCAACTAAACTGCACAAGACTGGAGTTTCCTCTTTAATTTCCCTCCACTTGGTTTCCTTCCTGAATAGCACCGCTGTGACATTTCCATTACCGGTGAAAAGTAGTGTGCTTTGTGCAGTAGTCTCTTCTCCTACTGAAGTCGGTGCAAAAACTCCCATTGATTTCAGCAGCAGAGCCAGCGAGTTGGCAGTGGGGGCACAGTCGTCTCTGCAGAGAATTTGCATGCAGTGTGTCCTAATTTTGCTCTCCCTTCAGTGTCAGAAATTTTAAAAAAAGTTTCCTCGAGTCTTCAGGAATAAATAAGATGCTGAAATTTAGAACAAATAATAACAGGAATTGTTCTAAATGCTCTTAAAATTCAGATGTGATGGCAGGGAACATAGAAAGCTGCATGTGAGAGACCAGTAGGAACTAGCTTCTTGAGGTATATTCTCAAATATGTGTACACACAGCAATTACTTGAGAAACTTTCCAAGGATCACAGTCATGTTCCAACTAGTTTGAAAGTCAGTAGTGTAAAAAAAACTTTGACATTGAGATGCAATTTGTGGTAAGATCTAATTAATTTTTTTGCTCCTAAGAATAATTTATTATTTACACTTCTTATTATATATGTATTTTAGCTTCATTAGTCTGCAATGCTGGAAAAAATTATACCTTCAAGTCCTATTTATCAAATTAATGGTGCAATTTCATAGTGACACATTCCACATTCATTAAACCAAGTACAGTAAAAATGCATTTAAATTAGATTAGTGTGATGTAATAACGATTCCAGTGTATGGGGTGATATTCTAGCAGTAAAGAAACTCCCAGATCGAGTTGAAAGGAACTTTGAGATGATTTTTCAAAATTGATTTTGGCACTGATTTAAGTGAAAGAATAAGGACTAACATTTCCCTCCACAGTTCACTCCGTGTGGGAGTTCAGCGCCCTGAGCAGAATTGCAGGAAATGAGTGGTACAGTTATGCTGGCCACTTCAGTGGAGGAAGTCATGCACGGTCCACAGAAGGCAATTTTGTCAGCCTCCTGAAGCACTGGGGAAGGACACCCACATGAATCCACCTTACACCAGTGCTGGCTGCAAAATGCCACAGAAATTTCTGCCAGCCCCTTAAAATTGTGAGTCTCCCAACCATATCAGGCTGACAAAGGCTCATGTGTCTGTGCACGCATCCAGATGCACGCATGGGCATGGGCTGGATGCAGAACCTCTTGAAGGTACCACCCGTGCCCCTTTGCCTCCTGAATTACTGCCCTCTGGCAGCCTGTAAGCACTCTCTGGGCCACAGAGGCTGGGTGAATGTTGGTCCATTTCCACTGACCTCATCCACCCTGGCATCCCAACCACAGAGCAAATAGCAGCTCTAGGTGGGTGTCAAATTCACAATCCATGAGGGGCCTATAAAACCTTAAGCCCTTCTGCCTACTCATGCCACATGGACTGCCTGCTTCCACCCCACCATGAAACAGGCAGAAACTCACATCACCTCCCTGTCGTGTCCTTTAACACCAAGTTTTATTTTAGCACATTCCCTGTAGCTTAACTTTCCTGGCTCAGGCAAGGAGTGAGAGTGTCCGATAAGCAGCAGGTTGATGAAGGTTGCTGGTCAAGGAACAAATCACTGGGAATTCACGTCCTGAAGCTCTGATTGAGTCAGACGGGGGCTGCATGTCCCCTCCCTCCACATCCTGATACTCGTCTTGTAGTCTTTATAGCCCAGCAGAGGAGTGCTTTCAGCTGGCTGACACTCAACCTCGCACTACTCCAATATCACATTAAAGAACCAAATTAAATCAGAATAGCTCCTTAATAAAAAAAAATCTTTCTTCTGAGTATCCATAGGGAGTTGTGTATTGTGTGTATCTGTCTTTCAGACTGTAAGCCTTCAGGGCAATGACTATCTTTATTTCTGAAACACAAACAATATTAAAACACCATTGGCACTTAATAAATCAGCAAAACTACAATCGCTACATAGGCCTCCTGGTGAGCCATCAGTTACCTTCACACATTAACAAAAGTGTGCCCTTTGCATTTTGGCATGTAGCTTGTGAGGAGTGTGCGGCAGATTGAGCACCCAAGATTTTGGAGGATGCTATTTGCTCAGCAAGGAACCCCTGGACCATTGAAGGCATCCCTGCAGCAACATCCTCAGGCACTTCTCTCCTGACCCAGAGGTACGGTCCCACCAAGGGATGCAAGTTCATCCCCCGTCTTGTATCTCTTGAGCTGAGGTGCAAAGAGAGGTGGTAAAGATCGATGTAAAATCACTCAGACTGCATATTTAGAGGACATTGTGTTAGGAGGAGTTATCAAATATTTGTGTTGTGGTGGCACAGGGGTGTGCCAGCCAGGGGTGGTACAATCTGGCACAAAAAGCAGTGTCCCATGGTTGCTGCCCCATGGTCACTTCTGAGAAGACCGGAGAGCTTATAGTGAAGAACTGGAGCTGATCTACACTGGTTTTAAACTGATGAACAGGGGTATGGTAATAGGGTAGCAAATCAAGAATATTTCAGGTTGAGCTGGATGTGCACTAATAGCAAGGAAACTGCTGCATTTTCAAAGGACAGCATCAGCCCTTTATAAACCCAAAGGTAATTTACAGACTTAGGCCCAGAGATACTTTTGCGAAAAAAAAATAAAAGAGGTTTTCAAAATTTTTCTTCAGAGATCTGCTAAAAGGCTGGGTTGAATCATTGTGAGCAAATTCATGTATTAATATAAACAATTAAGCTTGATTAAAAAGAAATCAGTTTTGCCTCTGGCCTGACTGACCTCAGATTTCTAAGGGCTGCTTTTCCAGTCCTAAGGGCCGGAGCTGTGTGTCCTTTTGACTTCAGCTTCTCAGCCCATCATCCCCAGGCATATCTTTTTTTTCCATGGTTCCCCTTCCCCTTCTTCCAATGGATACAGAGTTATTTAAACAATTAAGGATATATGCCCCTCCAGCCTTCTGCAGAAAGCAAGGGACAAGACACAGCCAAGTCAGCTTGAGCACTCAAAGAGAGCAAATTAAATAAAACGATTGCTAAAAAAAAAAAAAAGAGAGAGAAAATCAAATCT
The DNA here is from genome assembly GCA_013400735.1 of Pomatostomus ruficeps. NCBI lineage: Eukaryota > Metazoa > Chordata > Aves > Passeriformes > Timaliidae > Pomatostomus > Pomatostomus ruficeps. The sequence continues at coordinate 549,306 of VYZT01012457.1, forward strand.
AAGCTGAAATTTACATTTGCTCATCTATCTCAATTGATGATTTCTGCTTCCAAGCACCATATGGTGCTGTGTGAGACTATAAATATGCTGCTCTTCCAGATCCATTTCTATTGGCATTTCCCATCAGTAAACAGGTGCTTCTGGTTTCTCCTGTGCCTCTGAGCTCAAAAAACTTGAGCAAGTACCTTTGTGCACCTACAGGAAGCAAATGCAACTTGTCAATGGGAGTGTTACCTTTGCATCAGAGAATATCAGCTGTATTTCCACAGTGTGTGCAGGGCAGCAGAGCAAGCCTATGTTACAGCGAGCACCTTTGGCAGCTTCCTTTCTTCATGCTTTTCCTAACAACATCTTTGTGCCCTTCAGCAGGGCTGATCAGTGCCCAGAGGGTCTTCCTGTGTGGATCCTTTGCCATGACGTCACAGTGTCAAGCACCACAGGATCTCACTGGCAGGACTGAATAGGTGCTTTCTCCTGCCTGTTCTCCTGCTAGGATCAGTGGGGTTGAGGAAAAAGGGGCAGCCAATGTATCGTCACAGGACAAGGGGTTTGCCTTGGGGGGAAGTGGAGAAATCAGTCAAGAAGCATGAACACCACCTAGAAAACCTGGAATCATCTAGCTTAATAAGATCTGTGGGCTTTACCCATTTTAGTGGCAAATTTCTGTGTTATTCTGCTGTAGAAACCTAAGCATGATGATGGAGCATTACCCCATCCTGCAGCCTGCTGCAGTGTGGGGCCTTCATGGCCTCTCTGCAATTACTTAAAGAGCTGGGCTTGGTTAGTGTTCCCTGCACACTGAGAAGGACAAAAGGGAAGCACCGTTGAAAGTACCAGGGTGTGAGGCTAATCTGAATACTGTCTTACAAAGACACCATGAGCCGATTGCCTTAGACTGGGGACAAGGACTCCGGGTGTTCATGTCAGGTGACTACATTTTCAAATCCATTACAATGTTTCAAAAATATCCAAAAGGTCAATATATTGTTCATACTACATCAGTGATGCTAGGGGGAATAACAACCTTCAGTAAATCCTATTATTTTCACAACTATACTAATAACATGAGAAACTATAGATATAATAAAAGTTTATATCTATAGTTGCTCTGCAGACACCTCCTCTGGTATGGTATAAATATAGTATATGAGACTTGGCGGTGTAATACAGTTTTTATTTCAATTTTTTAGGGATGGCCATGCACATCCATAACTCATGAAAATAAAAAGTGTATTACACTGCCAACTGTTACATATTCCCTAGTAAAGCAAAAATGGCAAGATAAATTTTATTTTTCTCTTTTCCCCACCAACAAAGTGTCTAGCTGATATGGTGATGATGAAATATTAGAATAAATATTATTTACTTGAACACTTTCTATATATTAACCATGTCTGTCCTGTCTATTTGTCAGTCCTGTCCCTCTGTCAAATGCTAGGTACCTTCTTTTTTCCCTGTGTGTTGTCTTTGGTTTTAATTTTATGCTGTTGTACTAGTTGTTATTCTCCTTAGGACTGAAGGGAAGAGAGAATGCCTCTTCCCATATCCTGCTCTTGAATTTTCTCAGACACATTCTCTTTGGGTCTTAAGAGCTCTAACATCTATGTGTGTTGGCTTGGTAGCATTGGCAGCACTTCTTCAAGAAGTACAGAACAGTGTAAATAAGGAAGGATCTCAGCTGCACGTTCTGCGTCAGTAGAACAAGAGGTGAAAAACCCTATGATTCATAGGTAGGGATGGAGAAAGAATTAGAAACTTGAGTGCAGCAGGCTAAGTATCCTATACCTAAGAGAAATGGAACAAATATGTCACTCCCATACTATAAAAAGGAAAAAGTGATAAAATCCTGTTTTATAGAAGAGCTATTACGTTACGGTCAGCTCTTGAGTATCCACATAGCAATGAATCTGGTGGCAGATTAACTGTACTGGGTTTGTAGGGACATCCAGTGTGGTGCTGCATGGAGTAAGAGTAGAGCCAGGGCCACTGGTGTCTGGGGCTGGGAGACCTCAACACACAGCAGTGGGGCTGGGCAGGGTCCAGCTAAATCAAGAGCTGTCTACACGCTGTGCTGCTGCTGTCAAAGCTGAGGTGCCTCCTGCAAAACTATCTTGAATGGCTCTGCTCTTTTCCCTCTGGGAACTTCAGTTTGGGATGAGGGTGGCAGATTCAACTTTTGACACCCCTGCATTAGAGGGCATGTAATGTCTGTGCCTCCATCCGTGGGACAGTCACTAACCTCTCCTCAAAGCTAGAACATGAGCAAGAAACTTTAATCTCTGGTAAAGTTCGCTTGGTGACACTAGTTACAACCACCATTTTCCTTCAGCGTGTCTAATTGATTAATATAATGAAATAAAACTCAGATAAATGTTCCCCATGTGTATTTAATTTGAACTTTGTTGGATGTGAAGTAACTTGTAGGCTTTTTTTTAGTGTATTCATAGGTATCATATAATTATTACCTTCTCTTAAAAATCTCACATACTTGATTCTTTCTTTCTTGTTTGCTTTCTTTTCTTTCTTTCCTTCCCTTCTCTCACTTTATTTGCTCCTCTCCCTCTCCACCCCACCCCCATCCCACGTCTGTGTAAAGGGATATCAGAGACCTTGGGTCAAAGACCAAGGAATGCTGTGTCAACTGCCACATGAAAGGAAAACAAATTTAAGCTTCCCTTCTCTGCAAACAGCCCAGGTTCTCAGCCTGTACAGAAATCTGCCCAGAGCATCAGTTCCTCCTGTTTCTCTCCTGTACATGCATTCACTGCCTCCTCACCTAGAATCCTTGGAGCTGGGATGGAAAAGAAGAGTTCATACTATACAAATGTAGAAAAAAGAACTTCCTAGCTCTGTAGAGGTACTACACACCCAATGATCAACAACAACAACAACCATCTGAAACCCTTCAAAGCCTGTGTACAAGCTGCAAATGAACCGATCTATGCCCAGAGGAGGAGGGAAGCATGCACAACACAAGGAAAACGCAGGGTTTGACACAGCCCAGCTGATAATAAGGTTTTCATTACAGCCCCAGCATACTAATACCAGACCACTGCACGGGTGGAAGAGAGGTGCTTGAGGGCCAGTAAGCACGGAAATTTATCAGTGGGCCACTATCACAGCAACACCTGTGCTAAATAACTTTGAACGTTGATCCATTGTGAAGAGTCAGTGCTCAGTAGCCCTCAAAATTTCTCATTTCTTACCTGCAGTGGAGTGGTCTTGTATTTGAGCAGTGACTGCACAGAACTTCCTAAATGTTTTTCTTTCTTCACCTTTAGGATGCATGTCACACAGACACAGAGTCCCTAAATTGCCACCTTCCTGTCTCTGCATTTTTCTTTTCATTTCTCTCCTTCCTGTGCAGAGAAAGACATTAGGGATGGAGTGAAAAAAACCACATGATGAAACACCATCACTGGGGAGATCTATGCCTTGGAAATACAGAAACAAAGTCTCCACTCAAGCAAACTTTCCATTGACGACAGTGGGTTATGCCTCATGACAAAAAGCAAAGGAGTCCTTAAAGCTGTGCTTGCCTAATTAAGGTCCTGGTTCAGCTAGAGTGCCTAATTTGAAACAGATGACTCAGTGTTGATGGTGCTGCACTTTAAGTTGGGTACCTGCCTAAGTACTTGGCTGAATGGAGGCCCAAACAATGTATCTGTAAATGAAGTAGCAGTGGAATACAACAGCCATTCTAACCACTATATATAATTGACTAAAAAATCAAATCACTGAAAACGGTACTGCACTTACAGTAAAAAATAATAAATAAATTACTTACAGATTGCCAATATGACAGTCTGCAGCAGAACAGAACTCAGAGAATGCAGCTCCCATTTGAATTCATGGGAAAGCAGGGACTTTTGAAACTGCTAAGTTAACCAAAAATATATATTGTTAAAGCCAACAAATTTATTTTTCTGTTTGAAAGTCCCTGTTTTGCTATACAGAGGAATAGGTTCTGAATTCTCTGACTCTTCAGCATCATAAAACCTAGAGTACCTGCTTGGGGAGGTGTCAGGAAAATATTGGTTCCCATTCTAGGCTTACGTTATATTTACACTGTGGCTCACTGAAATACTAAAGCAGTAAGAGATATTATAATTAACCTCTTCAATTTTTCCCTTAAGAAGTATCTGGTTCAATGAACTGTCAATCAGCTCTCCCATTTCCTATTAGAACAGGGGCTAAAATGCAGGACTGACAAGCGAGTTCAATGAAAGAGGAGAGGCAATACAATGCCTCTATGAATAGTATAGGATGGTATATATCAAGTATGTTTTATGTAATGACAAATTTTGAAATGCTCCGTGGCTACTTTTGAGCTACATCAGTCCTCTATTTTTTTGCCCCTAGTTTTAAGGGCACTCAGAATTTCTGGTGCAATTGTATGCCCATTCCTGCTTTGTGGGAGCAGTTTAGGTCACTGGAATTGATTTGCAGACATGTAAACCTGATGCTAAGAGGTCTGCAGTAGGCATGTAACTGTTGTTGATGTCATTTGGTGTTATGTGCTTAAAAACAAGACGGGTGGTCAAATATCTTTACTAAATGCTACAATTTTCTGAATTGCATGATAACACTAAATGTTGCAGCTTAGAGCTTGAAATATTATCCTTTTGGCTTAGAATTTCAACTTTTATAAATGTAGGTCTATTCACAGTCCCCAGTGCTGCAACTGACTGCATTATTTATTATTTATCATTATTAATTATCACAATGTATTATTTATGCCATGCAATAGGTATGCACAGGATTTTGCCAAGAAACATCCTTCACTCTTGCATTTATTAATTTCTAGAATATTACTATGCTGTTTGATTTGGAAGTGAATCAAACCATACCTAGATATTAAAATGATAGTGAAAAGTTTTAAAAGGAATCCTGTTTTCAGTTGTGAGAATCAGGTGGCAGCCTGGGGTCCTCTTTGAGGTCACTGCTTTCCTTTCCAAACCTTGACACCAGGAAGAGATGCCTGCCCTTGGGCTCAGTCTTGTGCCTTAAGAGCCCTTCCCTGTGATTCTTCCGAAGCCACAGCATAAAATCCAGTGTCTGAGCTGCAGATAAAGGTCACAAGTGGAACCAAATTATAGTCTTAAACTGTGCCAGGGAAGGTTTAGGAGAAATTAGGAGGAAATTCATCCCAAATTAGACATTGGGACAGACTTCCCAAGGGAGTGGTAGAGTCAGCATCCCTGGAGGTATTTAAGGAAAGACTGGACATAGCACTCAGTGCCATGGTCTGGTTGACATGGTGGTGTTGGGTCATAGGATGGCCTCAATGATCTCAGAGGTCTTTTCCAACCTAATTGATTAAGAGAACCTCCCAATCCCCCAAAGAATTATGTGATTGCCGGCACGTATTTATTGGTATTATGATTTGCCTTAGGTTTATTTTCTGCCAAGTTATGCCCAGTATTTCTCAACAAGAAGAGGGCCCATTACTATGTTGGCCTCTGTACACAAAGAGTAAGAATAATTTGCCCAGGATGGTGCACAATGTTTGTAAATATTAGTATTTATACTAATAGTAATGTAGAAGTACAAACAAGCAAAACAACAACAACAACAGTGAGGCAGAATTTTCAAAACTGTCCTGGTTCTGACATATGCCTAAATTTCTTGAGAAGTTTTGGTAGTCTTTCTGAAATAGCTGTCATCTATACACCAATTTATGAGTAACAAGGCTTTGTCTTAGAGTTATGGCAATAGGTGTGGTCCCAGGAAATCTAACAACATGAGCTGAACACAGATTGAGGGGAAAGCCCTGGAGGTGCAGGGTCTCCAAAGCCTGTCCTTATTATTTGCTATTATATCACAAATGTGCTACTTAACAATTCCTGTTTTAAATAAGTGAAGCACAGTTGTAACTACAGAGCGAGCGCCTGTTCCAAGGAGCTCACCACACACAAAGATGTAATAGTCTGGTGAAAGGAGTGGAAGGAACAGATTCAGAACAGCTATACTTTGTACACATGCAGAAAAGCTACAATCAGCTGTGTTTTTATCACCATCAGAACTCAGCATTGCTATCAGATATAAATGTACTGAAAAAAGGGGAAAGGCTTTAAAAAATTGATTATATCTATATTTAATAAAAAGGATCCAAATAGGGCTTTTTTTCCCTCCTCTCAAAGTTTAGTAAAATTCTATTAGCATCATCTTCCAGCTAAAGCACCTTATAACTATAATGATGATCACTAGTGGGCCAATGGGAGACCTTTCAGACTTTTGTGAACTCATTCATCCAAGTTCTACTTCAAGACACGAGGTTAAGGATGAATTTTGAACAGACCCACCCCAGGACTGCAACTTCTGCAACCCACCTGCTGCAAGATACACTGAGCAAGAAGGCTGCACCACTCCTGTGATGGGCAGGAGACAGCAATGTGAGCTGCTGCCTCAGTGCTGAGCAGCACTCATTGAGCTCTTTGGTAGGTCCCCGTACAGTCCAGCCCTGCACCTAGTCAGGGGCAAGGTAACTCCTCCTGAAGTGAATGGAGAAGTGTAAACTAGTAAGGACAGACAGAATATTTGATGTTGACAGCTGATGCCACAGGAAGGTTGTTGCCTCCTGTGCTATGATGGCTTTGCATCTTCACCTCCTGAAGAAATAAAATCAGCATTGAAAAGTATTACTGGGCCTCAGTTTTCATAAAAGCAGGGTGACAAAGTCCCCCTTCCTTTATACTGGTGGAAATTACAGACGGTTCTGCTGAAATCAGCAATGTTACAGAGCTGTAAAACTGGTCAAATCAAGAGACTAGCTCAGCGACAAGGCAGTCTCTCTGTAAGCCTGACAGTTCATTCTCTAGCTACAATAATGAAAACACAGAGATGTGTTAAAGCAGTAGGGGTCCTTAAACTCCTTCATCATCTGGGATCACATCTTAATGGGACTGACTGATGAACACTTCCCTTCCTATTCTCCCATCTAAAAAGATCACCTCCTCTTCTACTTCCTATCATGTATTCTCCTTGTGGCAAAGCAATAGCAATTACAGGAATATTAAGGAAGTAATTAATGCATTTTAGCCATCTTTTAATGAAATTCAGCAGCTGAGAAAAAGGGAGAGAGCCAGTAAGGTGTAACCTGTTATCTCGACCACATGCCACATTTTGGCAACTTGTGTATTGGAAGTTAGAAAAACTTTTACACCCATTTAACATGTAACCTCTTAGGTTAGCCTGCCCCCTGTATTGCCTGCTGCTAACACCACATATGAGGTTCACATTTGTAAAATAAAGCAGATTTTTGACTAAGAGATCTAAAATGAACATGAAGAAATTTCTGTTAACATTACAGTCACATGGACATATACTGGTTTCCTGGAACCTCCTTCAAACTCCTGTCTCTTACAACTCTTTCTGCGCAGTTCCTATTGGAAGTGCTCTAGATCCATTTGCCTGTCTGCAGAGATCTTGCCTTATAACATCCTGCCAAAAAGCGAACAAAAGTTGACCAGGTAGGTGAATGGATAACCTCTCTCTCTTTTCCTCAAGAGTGTGCCAGAACAGGCTTCTAACTGCACCAATGGTAACACTTTCACCTTTGATAACTCAGACATTGTTATCAACAGAGGGTAGTGGAGAGGGACATTTTCCTGGTAACTTCTTCCATTTTGTCTGCATCACCCCAGGGCTGCTGATTTGTGCTCTGCTAATCTTAGTGACTGTACAGAAACATCTCTGTGGTGTTGCTGCTTCTTTCTACAGAAGCTCAACCGGAGTCAATGAGATCTTGTGTTTTTGCATTTTCCAAGGGCTTCCCTTGAGGATCTAATTTTATGTTGCACTCAAACTGCTGTGGTCTGATAAATATGTCCCTATCAGCTGCTAGAATGCTAGCTTGGGCCATGCCTTTTCTCTCAATTGCGTTTTGGTGTTATGCTGTGATTAAACCACCACTCTACCAGTGACCCAGCAGTAGGTGACCTCCTTTCCCTTTCCCCCAGCATAGTCAAGTGACAATGCTTATTGGTTTCTCTTCAGCAATGCATATTTCCCACTGATGTCAAAATAGTTTAGACTGCACATAGCCAGCACTTGGTCATACTTCTTCTGCCTTATATCATGACTTATCAGTGTTGTTGGAAATATCTTCCAGCTGTTAAAGAATCCAGCTGGGATATAATTGGTCATCAGTCTAATAGCATAGCTGCAAATGTCTAGTTTCTTTCTTCTGCCGTCTATGGTAATTGAGACTCCAAATCTGTCAACAGCCTGTTGGTAGACAGCCGTCTCTCCACTGGGCAGCTCCATGCCCTTAGACTCTGCAAGCATTGTTATTTTCTTCCCCTTCTGGGAGTTGACACATTCAGACATTGCATGATTATTTATCCCTTTCCTGCTGTTCATAGCCTGAGGTTTTTTCCTGGTGTGAGCACTGCCTGTCACAATGTTTATGCTGAACCATGAAGGCAATATTTGGTTGGTATCTGTCCCCTCTTCCAGCAGCTAGGAACATCAGGAACCTGGAACATTGAAGGAATTAACAGTGTCATTTTGTCCAGGCTTTTCCAAGAGCAGGCACTCACCCCTGCAATCAACAGCTCATCCAGAAGGATCAACAGAACATCTGCTTCACTCAGACCGAAAGAGTTTTTCACCACCTTGCCGCAGATTATAGATATAATAGCAGAAAACCAACAATTATAACTTGCCGTAGAGTGAGGGACAGTGCAAGAGATTACAGATGTCATAAAGGTCTGTGAAACATCAGGGGGTCATTGTTTTAATAAACAATGCCGAGATAATTCTAAAGCATGGACTGTGAAGCTCTTTTGTTTCTCTTCCAGGCTATTGTGTTTAGCAGTTAATCACATTTCCTTGTGTCCTGTGGATTTCACTGGCATCATATTCATGTACCATATGGATTCCACGTCAGTAGGAATAAACCTTCTCTTTATTAACAGGATCACTTATTGCACAGTCACATCTGTAGCATCCTCAGAGTGGACATGTAGATTGATATAATGGTTTATCTTCCAAAGCCTTACCTCCCACAACACACACATGTTTTTCCAAATTATACAGGGGCTGGTACATACATTGTTGGAGTGAGACTTCTCTGTTCACTTTAGATATTCCCAGACCCAATACCTAGATCTGAAAAACCTTCTTGTGAGAAGAAAAAAAAAAAAAAGATGTGAATTGTAGTTTCTAAAGTAGAGTCAAAACCAGGGGTAATGAGCAGTACTATTGAAGTAATAAAATCATGGAATGGCTTGAGCTGGAAGAGACTTTAAAGATGATCTAGTTCCAACCCTTCTGTCATGGGCAAGGATGCCACCCATGAGACCAGGTTGCCCAGGGCCCCATCCATCTTGGCCTTGAACACTTTCAGGAACAGGGCGCTCACAACTTTTCTTGACAACATGTTCCCGTGCCTCACCACCCTCTGAGTAAATTATTTCCTCCAGACATCTAATCTAAATCTTAGGAAAAAATACCTGCATCCTTCCTTTACTGCCAAAGGGTGCCTACACAGAGAGAGATGAGTGCCTACAACATAAGCGCTGACAGTCAGATGGGACGAATCACAATTTTTCTGGAATATCTGAGGGTATAAAGACTCCCTCAGACCTTCTCTGCCAAGATAGAGTTACTCTTCCCAGCCTCTCATCTTTAAGTTCCCACTGTGTCCCACTGATGCCTGCTCACATTGTAGCATCTGTACTGAAACAGACTGAAAAATTGAAGGAAGAAGATTGAATTTTCTTTGATCTGGCAAAATTCCTGTGTGATACTACCTAGACAAACAGTTGTGTGAACACATCTTTTTCTTTTTCATTCCTAGCTGTGTATAGTAAAGAAAATGACTATGTTTCAGTGGACAAAAAGGATGGTTTTTACAAGGAAATATGAACACAGCTTAGCAGATGGGACTTGCTGCAAAGACACCTACAGTCAAATTAGGCAAGACAAACACAGGTGAGAGAAAAAAGGAATATGTGATTTAGTGATGTTATTTTCCTCCACAACTCGGCAAGTTTTAAGTGTTTAATGCTTTTTCTTTATATTTCTCAATAGTTCTAAATAAAAGTGGTCCAGAGGACAAGATAACAAATGGGAGTGTTTGAGGAGACAGTGTTTTAAGTTCCACTGGTGGCATTAGTACATCAGATTGTGCTAGGTAACAGTGACCCAGCTGCCCTGTGCACCAGCATCCTTGCTGGGGGAGACAGGTTTCCCTTGGCCTCCTGTCCTGCTCCAGGCTCCCTCTGGGTGCATGACTTTGCAGTTCACAGTGTCCTTACCCTCGGAGATTAGGTCTTGCCTCCAAAGGGAAGGTTCCTCCTTTAGAATGTGACCTTTATGGCTATCCAGCACTCTGAAAGTGTTAAACAGAAATTTCTAGGTGATTGTTCTTCTCTTTATATTACTTTTCTGCGGTTTGCCTGCCCAGCCCTATCTGAAACCTCTCCCCAAGATTAGCACTGCTGTGTGAGCATTTTTAATACAGGCCTCCTGATACAGAGCTCACATCCAGCTGCTACAGGCAAGAACAAATTTTCACCTGTCCTCCAATGTGAGAGCAAATTGCTTTATCTGCATGGGAACTTGGGAAGGAGCTCTAGAAAGAAACAATACACCCCAGTTTTCCTCTTCATGGAGTAGAATTAAACTTTTTAATGAGTCAGTGATTATTTTTCCAGCCTTAAATGTGTGCATAGTTGCAATCTGTGCATAGTTTAATCTTCTTAGCTTGATGTCCAAATACAAACAAAGGCAACCATGAAGTTACAAGGTTTCTCCGAAGGGTGTCCATGAAGACAGATCTTTTCAGTGAACAGCTCCTAAAAACCAGAATGAATATTTGTAAGCAATTGAAAGGCTGTTATCAGAGACTTTTACCACATTATAGGTAATCAGCAGAGCTGAAATTGGAATGAAAGTGTTATATTTTGTCATTATTCAAAGTTATCCTTTATATCTTCTAATATAGAAGATCATCAGTGACCTAAAATTCTATATGCAAGGCCATGCCTGTAAACATCAATAACTCTTTTTGAAAGTGCTCTTATGGTAGCAACAAAACCTGAAGTATCTATGATAACAAGTGCTTTAATACCCAGAACACACAGCTGTCATTGCAGCCATGTCAATCCCTCCCTCCTAAAACTTCAAGCAGCTCTCAGGGACTGAAGAAGAGAACACAAAAGGCATTGGGAACACCGTCCAAGGACAGACACGGCAGTCCTGTGCTGCTTCCCTCCCTCCTCTTGTGCTCACTGTCCCTGCTGTGTGGGCTGGGGCTGCAGCCTGCACGCTGGTGCTGGAGAGAATATTGAGGCAGCACTCGTATTTTACCATCACAAGTTGCTGACTACAAGGACTGCCTGCTTTAAATGTATAACAATGCTGGTCTCGCTGTAAATCATACTTTCTTGCCGAGCTACAAGGAAGACAAAACCCTCATGTCTCTTTATGTATGTTGTTTTCATACTGGATCTTTGAGATATTTATAGCAACAAGTTGTGTACTGGGTTATAAACCAAGAGACTCAGTTCATGAAAGGGACATTGACTGTGAGGTCAATATAATTTCCCTATTTCTTATTTATTTTGCAGTTTCAAGAAGCAGACATAATGCTGTCTTACCATGCTTGGGATGCAGTCAGAGTGGTTGGGGCTGCTGTGCTCATCCCACTCTACCTTGAAGAACAACAGGTCCTCTGGGCAGCTGATCAATGATCAGAATATAAGAGCAGTAGGTTGATGTAAAAATTGATAATTCTTTAGCAAAAGATCCCAGGGAAGGTATGTTGTCTCGGGAGCAAAGCCAAATATCCAGCGTGACCAATTCTTTCACCCACAAACAACTTGAGATCAGAGATGTGCCCTAGAAAATCCAGCTCTAGGGAACAAAAGAGCAGCAGGGGCTCTTCATAACCAGCTGCCTCCCACAGAAAGAGATAAAATACTGAGATGAGAGAAGGAGAGTCTGTGAACAGCACAGAGGCAGGAGCTGTCTGATAGACAGCTGTGAAGCCAGGCAGAGGGGTGGGAAGGAGAGGCCAACGGAGTGAAGTGACTGATCACCTCTGAGAAAGCACCCAGCAGAGACCCAGCTGTTAAACCTCTGGGTCTCCAGCAAGGGCATGAAGAAGCCACCTGTGTGCCACAGGAGCATGAGAAGAGGATAAAAATAGGGAGACATCCTCTTCTCCTGGCACAGAAAATTTAGGCAGAGGCTGAGTGAGCAGGGATTACCTTGTGAAGCAGCTGACTTTGAGAAGTCTGTGGGCAGTCACTGCAGCAAAGTCCTTTCCACACCACACCTGTAAGAAAAGGAGCAGAAGCTTATTCTGCCCCAGAAGCATATTCAGCTCTTCATGCTACTCCCAAAGGATGAACTGTCAAAGACTCCTTCCCATCCTCTCAGGGACCCAGCTCTTCCATTCAGTGGGACTGTCAGGTCTAGACCCCATTTCACTTTGAGTCATCTCTGACAGGCTGCTGTGCTGTGCAAGTGCTGTGCTTCTTATACAGTCCTTGTATCCAGCTGTTACAGAACAGCAGAAAACTCTTAGTCACTGAGTTAGCTGCTAACAATTTAGGCAGATGAGTAATGCATGAAAGTCTGTGAGACAAGTATATAGTGTATTAGTTCTCAGGTATATGTGCAAAAAGCTTTGTAGGAGGTCCACTTATATATACTGAATATTCCCCTTACCTACCTATTTCCCCAACTTGCTATTGCTTAAGTCAGTGTAAGTGGAAGTTTATTTTAGGGATAGGCTTGAAGGAGAGGGTAGAAGTTTTATCTATCAATCAGACAGCTGCCCCAACTTTAAGAGATGGTATTATAGATAAGAAAAGGAGAAATTAATTATTTTCACTTATTATGGATAATAAATGTTGGTAGTATGCAGCACTGCAGATTCTATATTAAACTCTTCAGTTTATCTGAGCAAAAGTTCATTATGTGTTCTTGTTCAGACCTGGAGCTGATTTGAATCAAAACTTTAAAGTGGAATTCCAAACTTTTTCAAACATTGGCCCTGAAGTCTGATTCAGATAGGATTCTGATCAAAACTCCTTGTAAATAGAAAGTGTCATGTCACTCCAGCTCCAAATGCCTCTTCAAATTCCTTTGGACAGTTTCCCATTACTTTATCTCATGCTCATCTCTTTGTCAAACCAAGCTCTGCTACGCATCTGCTAGCAATAAGATAGAAATGTCAATGATTGGATCCAAGTGTCTTGGCTTCCAAGTAGTTTCAGAAAGGACCCTCATGTCCCAGGATTCTCGTTCTGAAGTTTCATCTGCTCTACTTATCTCTTTCCCAAGAAACAGCCTCACATAAGAACAGCAAACTCCTTTTCTTTAGCAGTGTAGCTGCTTTCCTAGACACACTCATTTCCTCTGCAGATACCACGTGAGAACTACAATGGAGCTGGCCAAAATGATAAGCAGATGCTGCTCAGCCCTGGTGTCTGGATCTGCATCGCTCCTGCAGGGGTGGAGAGGAAGGTTTCCTTCCTTATCTGATGATCCCTGCTTTCTTCTGACAGTCTAAGGCAGTGCATGATTCTCTTTAGGTGAGGAAGTGCTCCCATCCTCAAAAGACAGAAGATGGCTCTTGCTCCCTGGGTGGACAGTGTTTTGCACTAACCTGAGAGGCAAAGAACCAGGTCTGTAAGTCTTTTCTACTCACGTTTCTAGGCAATGATTAGAAAGAGCTTTTAATAGAAAAGATGCTAGATATAGATAAACATCTCTCAGACTGTCTGTGGTAAAGATTGTGTCTACTATTTTGCACTGTTGATGGGCAACTTTCTTCTGACCCATAATATTTCATTGCTGAGGGCTCTGGTTCCTCTATATATAGTACATAAATTAGAAAGTGTGTTAGGACTTTCCTCGGTAATACGGGAAGTATATTTACATCTTCCATTCAGGGCTAGACTGTGATCTGCTGCTTATAGCAGACACTGCCTGGGGGGCAGTATTGATGTATGGGGTGGCTTTCAGGAGCCTGTGTTCATCACTGGAAGCACAGTTTGCCCATTCTAGCCTGGACATCCCTCTTTTTGGACACACTCTTGCAAAACATACTTTTCTGTAAGAGATGTGACCCTGAGAATTTTTCATTGTCAGTATTTAGCTTCCACTTTCCTGTGCTGAAGGGTCAGTCTCATCTCTGCAATGCTGTGTGCCATTCAAGAGGAGATGGATCCCTCTCACATGCTGGTCCCTCCTGGCACAGCTATTCTCTTGAAGTGACAGTGCTCCAGAGTATGAGGAAAAAAAGACAGCACAGCACTTTTAAGCTGTCATGAAGTAAGAAAGGCTCCTTTCATTTTGTTTTGTTATATAGCAGAAAAAAATCTGTCACTTTGCAGGATGCTTGCAGCAAACAGCTTTAAAGACTGATTAAGCGGTTCAGCTTTACTTTGTTTTTAATCATTCAGCAGCTGTTTACTCCACAATTCACAGGTATATTTATGTTCCCCTTTAATTGAGGCTGTCAGTTACCTTCCTCTCTAGCCCTGAATTCCCAGCTGAGTGGAAGGGTATGTCCCTCTGCAGATTGGACCCATGAATGGAAATCAGATGGGTTACAAATGCAGCGCACCTACCCCCAGCCCAGCACTCAGGATAAGAACCCCAGAACCAGCAACAGATTGCTGGTCCAACAGCTAACCCCTCCCAATGTAAAAATTGGTACGGTCAGGTAGGAATGTGAAGAAACCTTTTTTAACCTGAGAGTAATGGTCATCCTCTAGTGCCTCAGTTTAGCTCAAGGGTAAATTGCTGTTCTACTATTGGGTAAAAATATGGGGAATTTAAGGATTCAGGTTTTGCAGGCATGGCAAAATGCAGCGAATCTCTGCAGAGCCAGGAGGAGGTCTCTTGTTGTACCAAGGCTGGCTCTCTTGCAGAAGCCTGAGGCTCTTGGGGTGCACACTTTCATCTGTAAATGGGCCTCTTAAAACAGAATTCACAAGTGCATTCCAGTAATAAGTAATGTGATACTGTCATCTGGGAGAGCAATCCAATGATAGTTAATGGTGTTTCTACCTCTCTGCCATGTTCTGAGGAATGACTTGGCCTTAAAAGTACACCAGAACCCCCAATGGGAAGGAAATCTCAAGAGCTGATCATTTTGGAGAATGAAAAGACTCCAAATGGGTGCTAATATTTCACAAGGGAAGCTTTCAAATGAATGAAATGCATCTTGGATATTAATAGTGAAGTCTATGATCATTACTACCAAGATGTTTTTTGCCAATATTTTAAATGGAGAATGAAAGCATGTGCAGATTATAGGGAATTTTCCGTTTTTTATTGAAAAAACACACTGCACATGCAAATTAAAACTGCACTCACCACTGCACGACTATAACATTTTTGGCACATGTACTCAGTGTGCATAAATGTTGGCTGTATTTAAGTTCTCCTAGACATATATAATTAATGAAATACATTTGTGTATAGCCTCATTTTGTGAGCAGCCTAAATTTAGACTGCATATCCGTTTGCAATGTAAATCTTCATTTTGGTTGGTATATTAAATGTTAATGCTTGTGCTAATTTTTAGTCTCTAACCTTAAGGCAGGTCACACATTGCTTTATTAAAATAAAAGAAAGAAGATTAATTTAGTCGCTGGAGTCAACAATTAAAAGTACATGGGAGTTTGGACAAAAAAAGTAAGGAAATGATAACTTAATGGCAAAAGGCATGTCCTCCAACAGCTAGGCACCATGGTGTGATCCTTATTTACTTTTATAGCGCACCCCATTGTGCCTATGTGTTGGAAGACATATGTCATGTTTCATCCTCAAGGGCCTAAGTGTGAATTTCCTGTTATTTTTTTCACAACTTTAAAAGTTGTTTCAATGAAGTTTTTGTTGGAAGAACTTTAGTAAAAATGTGTTTTATATACTGTCTGTGGCTAGCCGGGAAAAATCGCAGCCCCAGAGGAAAATAACAAAGAAAGGCTACAGCCCAGAGGAAAGGAAGGAGAGGGCTGGGAATGGAACAGAGCTTTAGCTGGGCTGGGAGCGAGGACGGCGGTTCTCACCCCTAGACTGCTCCATGCACAGGATCGCCAGCTAGGGAAGACCTGTAGTCCCTGCCAGCTCTATGGAGCTGTGCATCCTTTTCCCTATCCCAAAAGGAGGGATGTTTTGAATATCCACGGTCGTGTTCACACACGGCAGGTTTTGTTGGCCTTTTTGCTGGTGAGCTCTCTGGAGCAGATGTGCACACAGTTGCCGTGGGCACACGGGCTTCCCTGCAGAAGGCCGCACGAAGCCCCTCAAGGGTGGACTCCTCTGATTCTCATGGAGCACAAGCCCACCTGGAATCATCTAGGTCCTTTTCAAGTATAAAACAGGGAGACTCTGTAAAATGACATCATTTTTTGCCACACCAAGAGCTAATTAGTGCCCTGATTTAGTGCAAAAGTAAATGTGAAAAACTGTTTTAATCTACCGGATACGTTTTTTTTAAATAGGGTTTTCACTGGAAATTTCTTAATCTTAAGTAAATACTTTCAATGCTGTTTCTAAGGTCTTTGAAATCCCCATCTGGTCCCTTAAAACAGAATTTCTGATATACAATTTTTCCTCCAGTTATGCCAAATATAGCAAGAGAATGCATGGAAGCAGAACATACTCAACTTTAAGTCCTCTGATTTGCAAAAATTACCTAGTTAACTTCAGTGAGCAAACCAACAAAGCTTTTCAGCACCAAAATTCTGTACAAATGCCTTTTAAATGTTTGAAATTTTCTAGAATTAGGCTGTCACTTTTGCAAATGTTCTGTGAAATTTTAGCAGCAATTATTACTGAGGAAAACGTTTCAAAGAAAGGAATTCTAAAAAAAGGAACAGAGGGGGGAAAAAAAAAAGAAATAATCTTGCAACACTAGCTTGGGAGTCAGAACTCCCTTGAAGTGGAAATGAAGCCCGATCCTGTGCATGAGAAGCTGCACAGATGTGAGTCTCCCTGTGGGGTCTGACCTGTGCGACCCCACAAAGCCCCTTGACTTCACTGCTTCCTGAGTCACTGTCCATTCGTTATGGAGGGAACTATCCATGGGTCGGGTTGCTGGTCCAAACTCTCTCTGTCCATGTTTTAATTTTTAGATTTATTTTTTTCATGGAGTGAATCTTTTATTTGAGTTTCTGGGCATTAGTAGATTAATAGGAATGAATGAATAAGAACGTACTGTACATTGAAAGTAAAAATGGGATAACCAATAAATTCAGTGTGAAATCTGTGTGTCCTTCTTACAACACAGAAGACACTGGTCCATTTTAGGGTTTATTCTTCCAAGACAGATCATGCTCCAGGAGCACACACTAGTTCCTAGGTAATTTACACAAACAAAACATTCAGTCTTACCACAAGTACAAGTAACAAATACATGCTTCCACATCGAACCTACTTATCCCATGGCTAATTGAAAGCTTTCTAAATAAACATTTCGTTCTGCTGGCTCCAAAATAACTGGCACTTACGGCTTAGACTTAGTGGCATAAACTATAAACAGTAGCAGAAGACACCGCAGAAATAAAAATAATTATATATTAAAAACACAGAAGAAAGAGTCCAGAGTCTTCCTTCTGGAATGCCAGCTCCAATCTGTATAGAGCCAGTGGTAAATTACCCACCTGTATTCACTTACTTAACATTAAAAAACACTTATACATCATTACACTTTTGTACCATATTAGTGGAAATGAATGCTAAAGCAATGAGGTAAACATTGCTAATGTGGGAGAAGGCTGCTTATATCTTCTAATGATAGGATTAACTATGGCAGTGATAGATACACCATGCTCCTTTGAACCCTGGCTCACCACCAAAAAAGCCACGTGGCAGCACAAACAGACTTGCTCAGCCAAAACGGGCTTTTCTCCTGCTTTTTGAGATCACTGCAACAAAGCAGGTTCACTGACTTAAAATAGCCTGTCACTACCCTGAGTGGCATCCTGGGGATCCAGGGGCTCCTGTTCATTTGATTGACTTTAATATTGTTTTCTGTCACCTATAAATCTTTTTCTCTTTAATGAAATTTGAAAGTAAAATAAGGAAGTGGCTCATTTAATAAATATTATGTTAGTGCACTTCTTACAGCATTACTTTGGCACTCAGTTAAGTATTCCAGCATTCCCACCCCTAAGTTTGAAGATGTCAGTGTCTGCCTTGGAGCAGGCGCCTGATCCAAAGCCCACTGGGGTCAGCAGAAAGTCACGCCCCCAAAGTGGGAGGAGTTTTATTGGCCCCACCTGCCCATAAAACACAGAGTGGCAGTGAGAGCAGCCATGAGAAGGACGGAGCCTTGGACACATAATTTGTGGGAATTCCTGCGCCAGACCTGAACTTCTGGATAATATTGCACAAGCCTTTCTGATGATTCAGCCCATGCCATCCTTAGCAGCCATGCATGCTTGATTTCCACTCAGGCTGCTTTTTGGGTGGACCCTTTAGCATGCTGTGTGATGCTTGGGAGGGTTAATGTTTCTGTTCCAAGGGCAGATTGCATGCAAATAAAATGGCACCGGGACCGTGCACTTAGTAGTCTACTAAACCACACATGCTCAGCTCTGGTTTTCCACAGGTGAGAGTTGCAGAATGGCTCTTTTCATGTGCCTACCACCTCATCCTCTAAAAGGGGCAGGATGGCAGCAGAATCTGAGCAGGATTACATTAAGTCAAGCCACCCACTTTTTAACATTAAATCCCAGTAAATTTCTCTTCTGCACATAGTTCACAAAGCTCCTCTGCCTCCACATCCTTGTAGGGATTCCCTGCCCCTGCCCTGACAGCCTCTGGAGAGGTCTGATGGGCCAGAAGGGATGCAAAAGGCAACTGCAGACTGGGGCTACTTCCTGCTATGGAGGCAGCACGTCTCTGTGGGGCACCGCGGGGCACCTCGCTGCAAGGACTCTGGAAGGTTCAGGCTAATCTTCAAGAGGAAAAAAAAAGCCTATCTGAAAAATGGAGAAGAGATAATAACACTTGTGGCTGTACAAGCGAAGATAATGGCAAAAATAATCAAATCTCATGCTCCTGGGAGGAAACTAATTGCACACAGGGGTCAGGAAGACATTTTCATCCACTGTTGAGCTTTGCACAGTTGGCTGCTGCGTTGTTATTATGAAAGAGGGAAGTGGAAGGAGGAAAGGGGAGTTTGCTTGTGCTGTTTGTTGTTTTATTTTGCTGAAGAGATGGAGGGAAAGGCAAGAGTGGCTCTTCTTTGCCCTTAAGCATCAAGAGCTGGCTGGTGTCAGAGGCATTAATAGTGGGCCGGATGGATACAGTATGGCAACACTGATGTGTCCAATGGATTCGGGAAGTGGGATGCATCTCTCTATGCGCACACATCTGCTATCCCTCACTTGTGAATGTTACTCCAGATGGTAATCAAGAAGGTGGTTTTATAACCCACATTAAGAGGACTGTCTGCTGACAAGTTATGTGTTTTCTTCCCTTGAGTACATGCTGTTAAGATGGATAAGTGCAAATGGTTGAAATTTGGTTGTTAACTCTGAATAATAATAATACTTTGCATTTCTATTGCATCTTCCATCCTAGGATCTCAAAGCACTTTGAAAACACTAATTAACTAAATCTTACCCCACTGCTGTGAAGCAGGTAATTATTATTACCATTTTTTACAGAAAAAGAAGCTTTGTCATAGTGAAAGAGAATTTCCCTGGGTCACCAAAGAACCAAAAATAATCAAGAAATGATGATGACTTCTCAAAGTAAATTAGAAACTTTGCATTAATTTCCTGGAAATTAATTTAGTTTTGGGTTTTTTTCCCAATGAAAAAATTAAGCCAATCTTCATACATTTTCAACTGTTGAAAACTTCTTTGTTGGGACTAAAACACTAAAAAGAAACTCAAAACTTGCACTTTTCATTCTTGCTGAGCAGCCAGAAAAATATCAGTCAAGAACAAAAATGACTTATGGAAAGCTGAGTAACTCTGAGAAATAGTTTGATGATTGTAATTAATTAGTAATAAGAATACCGTGCAAACCCATGTCAGCTTCAGTGTCAATTCCCATTCCTTTTGGCCTCATCAAAGAATTTATTACTCTCTTTCCTACCCCCTGGAAAAAAAAATGCAATGTGTTTGTGAGGACTACAAGACTTCTTTTTATCCCCTTCTTTTATCCCACTTTTCTGTTTTTTTTCTTCCTGTCATCTGTTTAAAAACACCCTCCAAATGTGCTGCTGAAGGCTGAGACTTTGTAGACAATAGGCTCATAAGCTTGCATAAATGAGAAAGAGAGAGCAAGACCAAGTTTCAGTGTTGATTTTTGCCTGTTGAATAATATCAGTTATTTGATTTTCAGACCCAGAATCCATTCTTAAATTAGAGAAGGATGTTGCAGTCCCGTCAAAGAATCGAAGACAAATTTTGCTAATCCTTATGAGAGGTGAGACAATGGTAGTGGGGGGTAAGGAATGACATCTGGGTGGGCAATATTACCTGTTCATTTCCTCGGCTTAGCTACTGATTGTCACTCTTGTGCCTTAGAGATGCCCATAAGCTTCCAGGGAGACTGCATGAAGGCCGAGAAGCTTAATTATGTAGGCTGCTATTTACTAGGTTTCAGCTGAATCCATCTAACTAACTTTGCTTTAACCTGAGCCAGATTTGATTGTGAAGCCAATTTATTGACTGGTTTCTCCTTTGGCAGTGCATCCTTTGATTTAGATACAGATACTTGCCCACTTGAAAAGTAGCAATGTTATGACACAATTTATATTTTAAAAAGCAGCATTACATGGAACATAATTTTAAAAAACAAACAAACAAACAAACACAACAAAAAAGCCCTTTGAATCTAGAATAATGGCTACCTGTAAGGCAGTAGCTCACATGAGAGATTTTGCTCAAGTAACTTATAACTATCAGCAGAACTCCCTAGGGAATTACCGCTGTTTTTGCAGAAGCTGTTTGCAGTGGAATAAACAGACAAGTGCTCTATATATCATTTTAAGTAAGACAAATAAAGTTCTGCTTCCTCCTTACAACGATGTCATTGTCACTTATATAAGAATAATTCTGTGTGACTTTTTATGAATCTTTCCCCTGTGCAGAAGTACAATGGCCTAATTTCCTACACTGCGTATTATAAATAAACGTCCTTCTTCAGCAATGTATAGCCGAGCTGAAATGATCCCACTACGCACGGAGCAGTCTGGAAATGCGAAGGTGTGCTTGAGCACCAGCGACGGGCGGAGGGACACCCCACCACCCCAGAAGAGGGTATGTCCATACCTCCTCCTTCCTATGGAAGGTTTCCCATGCCCCAGGATCAACTGATGGGAAGGCCTGGGGCAGCCTCTCCTTTTGTTATAGGTTCCCCTTACAACTCATGGCATAGCTGGGACATGGTTTTATTTATTTTGGGTTCTCAAAGAGGCAACATCAAATGCATAGTACTGGTAAGTGTGGGAGAGAAAAGAGGACAACCCCCTCTTTCACATATGACTGCCCACTACTATTGCTAAGAAGAAACCTCAGATGGTAAAAACACATTAAAAAATTAATAAAAAAAGCTAGAAAGTGTTATTCAAAATGTAATTTTAACACATTGTGAAGGGCTTTTAAGGGGAAATATGTGTGGGGAGGGCTCTTATCTCTCTAAGGCTCCAGCTAATGTAACTGGCTGCCCAGGGGAATGCCAGAGGGAGAGAAAATGGGAGAAATTATATTAAAAGGGTGGGAACATTATTTTATAACTTAAAAAAAAATATTTGCTTTCCCCAGAGTCTTTCAGGTTGGTTTGCTCTTCTGGCTGCGTTTGATCTGCCAATAGCAAAGCCCATCTCTGCAGTGATTGTGGAGTTCTGGCTGATATTCCCTGCGTGCCGTGAGCATGGGGATTTCATTTCATACATCATTTCCAGCAAATACCCTCAGAACGAAGCAGAGAAAAAATTTCTGTCACACACACACACATACACTCACATCTGTGTGTGCACATGTACATGTGTATGTGTCCACATGAATCACATCATGCTTGGCAGAGAGATACCCTCTAGCTCTGGTTAAATCCATGTGATAAATCGTATTATCCTGTGTCTTCCTGTGCCCCACCTGCACTATCCTGCCTATTAATCTCTCTGCCTGGATCTTTTCTAGTGTTCTCACCTCTGAGAGTGATTTTAAAAGGGTTGCCTTTAAAACAACTGCGAAAAAAGCAACTGGCAGAGTAACAGGGGAAGCTACATTTTTCCTTGTCACCTCCTCCAGAAAAAAATACACAAAACTCATGTCCTGGGACAGAAAGCATGCACAGAATTACCCATTTATGGTCCAGTATTTTACAAGCTAACAGGATTAGAAGGGTGCCCTGCAGATGAAGTTTTTCTAATGGGGCACAGTCAAGCTTTTACCTGTGAGGTATCAGATATTAATATGATCCTGGTTTGTACTTTCTAGAGGTTTCTGTAACAGCAGTTTTGTTTCTTCAGTCTTTTGAGTTCTGTTTAACTAGGCTTGTGAAAAAAAAAGAAAGGGAAATGCCCTTGCTAAGGGAATAGATGTTAATACATGAACACACAAAATGTACAAAACCCCTTCAGATTTTGTATGTAGGGAACCAAAAAGTGGCTCAAAGTAGTAGGAAAAATCTGCATCTCTTCTTGAGATTATTTACATGTACTTACGCTACTTGGAACAAATCCAACCATTTTCAACTCACAGCGAAAATTCCCTCAAACCTAGCCTATCATGCCTTTCCTATATTATTTTAATTTGAAATTCCTACATGAGAAAATTCAATACAGGTGCCACATGCATTCATTTCACTGGAATTCTTTTGTCCATTCCTCCCGGTCTTTCATTGCTTTATTGCATCACCGAGTGAATTAATAGTCTTTACACACTAAGACATGTAATTTATAATCCATTTGGAACCAAGGACAAAGGACTGGAAGAAAACTCCCAAGTCATCCAAATCCTCAGAAATGCATGGAGCTGCCCCACCTGACCACTTTGGAGGCTGTAGGAGCTACTGGTGTGACAGTGTTACCCCTCTCCTGTGAGCAACTACTAGAGTTTCCTCACCCTGTGGGTGCTCGAGGGTCATAGCATATGTGCCACTCCTCTCCACTACTTCCAGAGGTGACTTCTTGGTTTAGGAGAGTTGGCAAGGCTCAAACTGATGCCTCCACCTTATGTGGCTGTGTCATTCCCTCTCATGTGAAGTTTTATCCACTCCCTCATATCTTAATGAGATAGCCCCTCTGTGGGAAGCCCATTTCAATACCCAGCTTGCCTGTTTTAAGGAAAAAGATCATGGTACCTAACCTAAACTCTTTCTTCCTTTGTTTGAGGCTGCTGCTTCTTGTTATACCTTCTTGTACTAATGTGAAGAATTCCCTTACTTCATTAAAGGCACTTCTACATATTGGTAATGTCCCCAGTGAGTGATCTCTGTATAAATTCAGTTCCTCTGATATTTTCCCATATGTTTTATACCCTGATCTTGGTATCACTTTGGTGGTTAATCTCTGTATGTTCTCCAGTGCAGTATCTAAGTGATAGGAGAGCCATAAAGTGTTTTGGGTGGCATCATCCTAAATTTACATAGCTGCCAGATCACTCTTCTACTTTCACAAGAGACTCCTTTTTAATTGCATACAAGAATACCACTGCTGTGATTTACCTGGGTTACAACACATGTATAGGTTTCACAGAATAACTGGAATAATAGTCTCAGGCTCTGTCACTTACTGGTTGCTCTTCAGCTATATCTCTCTCTTTTTCTGACACTCCCGGAGTATTACATTTGCTGAGACTCCCGTTCAAAGTGCTTTTGGGCATAACCTTGCTGTATTTTCTGAGTTGCCTATTTTTTGGTCGCTAGACTTGTACATGCAGCATTTCTGAGATGGTGTGAAATACAAACCTGCAAAACAAGAGCACATTTTATAAGACAAGTGACCCTGATTGAAAGGGTGGCTATGAAAACTGATTACACAGCAAATTGCCCATCTGCACAGGCTCAGAATAAGAACATTTCAAAGCTCATTTATGGGCTGATGTTGCCATTTAATGCCGTTTCCAACAAATCATTCATAAAATTAATGGCCACAACTGATGCTTGTTTCTCTCAAGCTCTTCTGTGAAAAATAGTTCTTCCACTGATTCAGGAAGATATGTAAAGGAATGGGCATTATTTGAAGAAAATTGAATGAAGTAATCTTCACACAACTGCAGATGCTTGAGCTCCTGGTAACATTCTGGGTTACTGTATAATTTTGTTCTTCACCATCCACCTATCAGTTTTTCTGTTATTAATGCTGCTTTGTTCTGCAGCTTTCAGAAATGCATGTAAAGGAACCTGTTCCTTGTCTCCATGCTGAATGTCTCTGACACCTGCTTATTTACTCCATGCGTGGTGATTTTGGAGGGATAGCCTTGCCTCTTTTTAAACTTCTCTGCTGCCCATCATATACCCAGAATAACTTTCTGTATCTTCCTAAAAAATAGGACTTCACAGTTCATGCCCAGGCATAGAAGTGCCACTTCTAATTTCCCATACCCTAAATGCCATCTTTTCCAGAACTTGTTTTGGGGGAACTCTGAATTTGAAATTAACCTCCTGCTATCTTTGTAGAATTGCACAGAGACTTTGCCAAAGGTTTCACAAACTAGTTGCTATTTAATCTGACTAATACAAGAAATGTTCAGTTCTAATGAAACAAATAACATCTATGATTTGTTTCCTGATCCCACTGTATCTTCCCAGCCTGGACTAGATGCTATTTAAGACCAATTTCTTCCCATTTCTTTTGATTGGGAAACCTTTTAAGTCATAGAAATCTGTCGTACTCCTTAGCAGATATTTTATTTTTCCCTGAGATAGTTTTGGAGTTTGTAAACTTGTCTTGCTGACATTTTTTTTGCCCAAGGGTCCTGTGTCTTTGCAGACTCTCCCCAAGAGTCTCAGGCTGTGGTTTCCCAGTCTAAAATGTTGGACATCAATATTAGCTTAACCCACACCCTTTACTCCAACTACCATTTCCTACTCCTCCTCCAAGTGGTGCTATTTTTCATATATCCTGACAGAATTGTTGTAGGACAGACCTATGAACTGTACCAAAGAAATTACCCACCTTTTAAATTCTGCAGCCGAATCCCCCTTCCCCTCATAAATAATAGTACTAAAACATAGCCCCATGTTCAATACCTTTTAAAATCAAATATAAACAATTAATCAATATTTGTTGCATGAAGATTTTCCAGTCAAAACACAGATATTCACCAGGAAGGAGCAAGAAAACTGTTGTTTCTCAAGGACTGGAGGAAACATTCTGTGTGTACCAATAGTTTGGTAGTCACAGCCTGCTCAGAGAAGGACAAACAGTCCTCATCCTGTCTTCTCAGCATGAGAAGGTGAGACTATATACACTGTGTAGGATGGCTGCAGTACACAATGATTCACAGAGTATATGAGCCAAGCTGAATTTCAGAAGAAATCTATAGAAAGGGACATATGTGTTAACATGGAGAAACGGTTTTGCAGAAAACTACTTTCTTGCTACAGGGATTTCAGTTCTGATTTGGAATGTGACTTGATTAAAGTCTCCGTGCCTGATTATGATCCCAGACTAATTTTACACTGGCATGGTTCCATGAACTTCCATGCAATATATATGAGTGTAACCCAAGGGAGACCCAAATCCTGAGCTCTCTGAATCACTGGATCATTGCACAGCTATCTATATGCATCATGTTGTGTACTATCCTTGTTACACCATCAGTGATTTCCTGGAGAAAATGGGAAACATGGGGATCCTCCTTCCAGACTAATACGTTAAGCTGTGTAATAAACTCCTAAGAATCACATGCAATGAATCTGTCAATTTTTAATGTCTCTTTTCACTCCAAAATCTCTTCCCTAGGTAAAAGGGACTTCAGACAGCCCTGAAGTGTGAACTGTCTTCATGAGTCAGCAGAGCTTGACACAGTGGTCCTGAGGATGCAGGCTCCCTCAAACCATCTCAAGTCCAACACTGAAGCCTCATGAGTTTCCTGCCAGCATCGTATTCAACTGTACTAGTGTCCACATGAAAAGGAAGCACACAAACACCACCAGGAACCTGCACACACGGTCACAGCTCAGGCCCCCTTTGGCTTCATGAGTGGATAAACATAGCAAACCAGCAGATCTGATGGGAACGTCTTGACTTGGTTTTGCTGTGGTTTCACCTATGGCATGAGCAAGAGAAGAGGGCATAGAGTCCAGTGCAGCACATAACTTAAGGAGCCAAAACCTCATGTCAAGGTAACCCCCAAAAATCAGGCCCAGTTGGCATACACATTTTGACAAAGCCCTGTGATGTCTACTTAGAATGGCAAAATACTGAGATTATTTGACATCTTCTCAGGGAAAATCAAGGAAGTGAGTGGCTCTGTTTGGGAGCAACTCAGAGCAGCTTGGAAGGATTTCCAAACTGTTTACTTAAGCAGAGAAGAAAAATGGATCTGGTAATTTTTAGGAGAATATATATGCAAAACATGTTTGCTACTGTTGCCATGACATTATGTTCCTGTGTCTCAGAGTGATTTGAAGACACCCTGGTTTCTCTCAGTTCTCCCCTTGCTAGTTCAGTTCCTCCCCAGCCAGGGCTGAGTTCAAAGATCACCCAATTAGTAAAAAGAAATAGAAGAAAAATGCTTCCATCCTATTAATATACCTGATCAAGACAATTTAATATAAGACTAACTTACAAAAGGTGTTACTATATGAGGAAAGTCTTTAGCCTCACTACAAGGAATCATTCAAGGAGAATGCAAGTAGATTCAAATATAATCATACAGACAACAATTTAAAGATGTTTCTGAAAAGAGAATATTCCCCAAACAAAACTGTCTTCGTTTTGATTTCTTTCCCAGCATACTGCCCCAATGGCTGCAAAGAATATGAGTCTGGTTTTCTTTATAGTGATTTCTCGACTAAGATGCTTCTCCGTTCTTACTGTCTTCCCCAGTGCTTTTCTGCCAGCTCTGATAAATTAACAGCCAGCTGGTCAGGCTGCTACTTTTGGGGTAGGAAGGGCAATATTATCTTCTCAGTGCTGCTCCCTAAGTGTCAGCAAATCTTTGGTTTATCACACCACTCTTCAGAAAGACTCTATAACAATGCACAGCACATACTTTGCAATTTACTTCCCCACTAGTTCAATTTATTTCCTTTCTTTTTTGTGTTTAGAAAAGGCAGTCTTCACTTAAACTCCACCCTGAACTGCCAGGGAGCTATAACTGTGTTTGAAGCCCTCTGTACTTCTCCTTCAATGAAGTGAACAAGAGGTTGCAGAATAGTCATTAGCATGTTTAATACTTACATATTTATGTTGCTTGATAGTGTCATCCCTTATATCATGAAAAATTCTCATCTAATCCCAGGTGGGAAACTGCTTCCCATTATGTCAGTTCAGACTGCGATTTCTTCATCACTATAAAATCGTGTGTTTATACAGAGGCTTCTTGGCACAGGAAGAAACAGCTCTGGGTGACAGGAGGGCCAAGATTCCTGATTATCCATACACTTATTGACCATATAACATGAAACAACATACTCGGGGCAGAAGTGCCGGTTGGATGTTTTTCAGCATGCTGCAGCAGTTATTTTGTGCAAACACAGCAAGCTGCTGGTTTACCACTCTCTGATGGAAGTATTCAGAGTGGCAGTGCACTAGAGAGAGAGGAAATTCATTTGGATTTTTAATAGAAGTGGGTATCAATTATATGTGCTTTTAAAAATATTGTTTGAACCTTGTGCTTGGAAGGGAAAGTGTAACAAGTCTTGATCATGCATTTTTTTTACACTTATTTTTGCAAGCTAGCATTGTACTTGGCACTTAAGGGTTTAAAGATTTAAATTCAGCTGACCTATCTCTGCATAAACAAAGGGGCTATAAGCAGAGCTATAAAAATAACTTCTTAGATTTAGTTTTGTCAGTTTTTTTAGGTAGATTGGGGATGTTTGATTGTTTCGGACTAGTTTCAGCTTTTAAGGAAGGCTGGCTGCAGTCATCTACTCACTGAGGATGCAAGGATACTACTGACAGCAGAACTTAATTCAAGGGCAGTTCCTCCTTGGAGTTCACACAGGATCAAACATTGCTCATGGTATCTGTGTGCCACATCCCTGTTTTTCGTGCATAGAGGTGAACCCTCTCAGTTGGCACTGAATGATGGGAAAAGGACCAATTACAAAGTCATCCCACTCATTGAGTGCTCACAGTGATATCCTCTATGGGTGGAGAATCACTTTGATATTAAGCATTGAAAATACAGTCACAGCACAACATTTTAGAATGATTTTTAGAACCACAAGAGGATAATAATACTAGAAAATGCAATGAAAAGCAAAAAAAGGATTTTGTAGCAAGAGTTTTCTGTGCACCCCTGCCCACATGAGTGCTTGCAGTGATGGCAGGTGTAACATTGAACTGAACTACACATGCTCTGGTGGTTTGTTTAGCCATGGGTACAGTAAGATTGACTGTATTATGTAAAAATGCCTATTTTTGCCATCAGTTATTATTTATACAGTGACTGAAATGTGCTGTGGGAGACCTTGACACAGTGACAGGCTAATTACACAAACATATAAAAGCACAAGGAGACATATTCAAAAGATACATGAAGCCTAAGACAGTCTCAGGTGCTTACAGCATTGCTGAAGTCCAAAGGAGCCACTTTGGGTCAACCACACCTTGTCTTTAGGGAGTCTAAACTGGTCCCAGTTGTCTTTTGCTTTTTCAGATTTTGGGGCCACAGCAGAGAGTCTGAATATGGCCCAACACTTCATCTCCAAAAAATGTGCAAACTAATGTAAGATGGCACGTAACAATATATGGGATAATACAATAGCCAACAGCAAGAATGAGTAGATGGGTGTTGAACCAAAGGAAACCTTTTTGCTCCCAGAACCAGCAACACTCTTTTCAGAACAGTAAGGCTTGCTTGCACAGGATTCAAGGAGAGAGAATTCAGTCTAGGCTCTGGCCTAGGAGCCGTCTCCATTTTCAGAGGTCCTAGAGTCAATGAGAAGCTATTCTGTAATCTTGTCTGGCAATCCTGTTTCAAACAAAACAAAGCTTGAGATACTCAAAATTTCACCAGCATTTGGATTTATATTGGAGCAGGAGAGAACTGAGAGTTCTACCAATAAAATGAATATTTGGTTCAATCTTTCTCAATAAGATATTTTTCACCAAAACAAAAACTATTACCCATCTGCCATCATTACAATAACTTTTGTTTCCACTTTTGTTTTTGAAAGCAAATCATCTTCATTTGAAAGGAATTTTGAAACTCAAAGGCGCTTCTGAGATGTAGGAAAATCAAATATCCACAATTTACAATCCTCGTGAAAACGAAATTTCTGCTATTTTTACAGTCCTTTCCTTTTTTTTCCTTCCAGTATAACACAAATGCTTGCCCTTTATAAAAATGTTAAACAATATGAATCTTTCTAAGAGCTCTGCAAACCACTATGCTTTCTGGCTGCCAGGACCACAATGGTGGTAGAAGTTGCTTGGGGTCTGGCAGCTCCCCCACCAGCTAAGGATGAGCCCTAGCCCCTGCCTCACAAAGGTTCTGAAATTCAACAGGACACCCTACATGACTCCCAACACCCTTCCCTTGGCCAGATCAGAGCCCATTTGTTGCACAGCACATGCACTGACATCTTGCTGGCAGTGTAACTGCAGCGTAGGGGTACCTGTGGTGCACTTGGGCAAGCTTCAGAGGGAAATTTTTTTGATGTGTGCAGAGAAATGCTCGAGTGTAGAGTATTTCCCTTCACCTTGATATCATTTTTGCAGGCATCTAAAGAGCCAGCCACATCTGCACAGCAACTTTACTGAAATTACCAGGGCAAAGACCTTACCAAATAAAATAAGTCCCCTGTCAGCTGTTTTGGTTTACAGAAAACCAAGAATACTCATACTTACAGTCCTAAATGTACAGAACCAGAGGAGTAATGGAATGAAGTTACACAGTGTAGACCACACATACATTTTCTCATGCCTGCTTTATGTTGTCCACAGGGCAAAACCATTTGTTCCACATTACAGAGGCTGTACCACTGCTTTTGAAAAAACACATCATCCTGTATCCCATATCCAATTAAAAATATGTGCTGTATATGCCTAATTTGCTATTGACAATGTCTTCTAATAGCTGGCTGAGATAGAGTTATTGTCTTGATTATGAAGAACTGAAGAGGAAGGTAGATGTTTCTATCTGATTTGAGAGCATCTGAAAGTGAAAATATACAAGCCTTTAAGAGGCTCACTGACCAGCTATATTATCATCATCTGACCATGATAATCTTGTCTGGGCCTTGTGCTGAGATTTGTTAGATAACTAGATACAGCGTGCAAGACAGAAAAAAAATAGTGGTGGGGAGGAAAGGCTGAAGCTGGAAAGAGAAGGGGAAGCAAAGAGAGAAGGATTTTATTCTTAACAAACTAGAAAGCTACAAAGATGAAGAACTGACATGGGAACAGCTCTTAAGTTGAGGGGGTTCCATTTCAGAGATGTGATGTTGTCATGCCCAGCCTTTTATTCCACACATTCGCCGTAGCTTAGGAGCATGTCACACACTTGTGAGAACTTTACCAGAGTGTTGATGCAATATTGTGTCAGTAACCGAGTGATTTGTTTTTCCTCTGGACATTGATTGAAGAAATTCTTATTACATTTTATAGCTTGCTTGGCCTTGGTATGAGAGTCAAGACATAAATTGGACCATAAATTGGCCTGTGTCAGAATCTGCATTGAAATGACATCAAATATGTGTCATCATGCTGGCGTTTCAGCTAACAGCAGGAACCTGACACTTCCTGTCAACTTGATCAAATGCTAGACCCCCTCACATCTTTGCCATGTGGCCCACTTTAACAGTTACAGGCTGTGGAGGCAGCTCCTACAATGATAGTGGAGAATGCTGCAGTAGGAAAATAAATTGTGTCTGTAGACCAAATTGATTTGCTTCGACTTATTGCAAAGTAACAATCTCCACTGTGAGCGTTGCAGGTATATGCATATAAATAAAAATTGACACCAAAAATATATATAGATACACTGAGAGGAAAAAAGAGCATACATAACTGAGATATATTTATCCCACAAGCAAAGCAAGACTTGATAATTCATGAGTGGCAAAGATGCAGCTGAGTTATGGTGATCTTTCCTCTGGAGTGAAATAAATACAGCATCTTGATTCAGCCCATTATATAGTGTGATTAATAGAAGTGAATGCTTTCAATAGGTTGGGGTTTTTTGAAGCATTTAGATTCCATATTTTGCTTCTAATTTACAAACTATCAAAGATCTTCGTGGTGATATGAATTTAGAAAGCCGTATTTTGGTAATAGTGATTTTGTGCTGAGGGCAAATGTCTATTTATGACTCTGCAAAGAGAAATCAAACATTTTAGCTGGAAACTGAAGTTTATTTAATTGCAAGTTAGTGGCTTAATCTTCATCAGAAACCTACAGCACAGCTATAGTGTAAGATAAAGCATAGTGTAAGATAAAATCTACAGCACAATATGAGACAACTTTTTGGCTAGCAGATTTTTAGATTACTGTCTACATAGCATTCAAGGTAAGTCAACATTTGTCCACCACCTTCACCACCGCTCTGAGGACTGGCCAATTCCCACACATTTCACTCTGCATCCAGCCGTACCTTAAGACCTAAACTCATCACTCCTCTGTAGCCAAACACTACAAACACTGCAGGTGGGACCACAGCATCACCACAGCTGCGGTACTTTCCAACATGGTGTTAGCAGAACAGGCCTCTCCCCAGTGGCTCACACAGGCTTTACAGACTGTCTTCTGTGAAGGCAAATGTGGAGTACCAGCCGTGGAAGGCAGCCTGGTGTTATTTTATGACTCCCTCTAAAAGCCAGTATCTTTTTCCAGCCTCGATTTTAGCTGTTACATACCATGCAAGTGTCAGCACCATTAGCTACGTTCTTGTAAATGTAATAGAAAACTCTCAGTAATGTTCTTGTTCAACAGTCCTAAATCATGAGACCTTCCTGTGGGCCATAACCCAGCTACCTCACAAAACTGCCAAAACCTTAATTTTTCCATTGCCAACACCAACAATGCTCTGAGGTTCTTTTAGTATAAAACTGGTAACATACAGAAAACTGAAAATGTTGAGACAGCACCAAGGAGTAATTCTATTAACTCAAGAGAGTTGTTTGACTGTCAAAAAGAGAAAAGGGCCAGACCTGCAGAAATCCATATGGAAATAAAAATCAGAAGGATAGTGGCATGTACAGCAGAACTAGATTCTATTCCCTTGGTTCACTTGGTTCATTAGAAAAGCTCATTTTCAATTGAAGTCCATCAGAACATGGAAGAACATCCCAGAGCTTTCCTTACCAGAGAACTGGACATTATCCATAGATCTGAGAAGGGTG
The DNA here is from genome assembly GCA_013400735.1 of Pomatostomus ruficeps. NCBI lineage: Eukaryota > Metazoa > Chordata > Aves > Passeriformes > Timaliidae > Pomatostomus > Pomatostomus ruficeps. The sequence goes on from VYZT01012457.1 coordinate 581,763, forward strand.
GAGTGAATGATATGCCACATACGTGGCTGAAATACACCACACAGTAAACTGCTGATAGGGGAAATGCAACTGGATATTTATGCTCCTTGAAGTTGTGTATGACACCTCAGGAAGGAGGGTCTTGTTTGTCATCACTTTGATGAGTCAGAAGGAATTCCAGAGCAGAGAAGCACCTTGAATCCACTGTAAATCGTTAGTCTTGTTATCATTCAGCAATCTGCAGGGCTGCAACAGAAGAGATGCTATCTTTGTTTTACTGTTTGCACAGCTGGAGGAATAATGTCCATGCCCACAAACATAGTGCTATTTAAGGGTCTTCAGGGCTTCTATTCCAAAACCAAGCTCAGGACAGGAATGCTGAAATACAAAATATTTTGAGGATAAAGGCTGAAGTGAATTGTGAAAAGTGTTAACAAGAGCTTCTTGTAAAAATCTGCTCCTTGTGTCTCAGTGATAACAGATCCAAAATCTTTGCTCTAAAACAATTTTGAAAAAGAGCTCTGGATTTTTGGCCAGACTCCCTTGCTGTGTTCCCCTTCTTTCTAAGCAAATATGAAATAATTTTTCATATGCATGTTGCCTTACAGGACACATCTTTTGCTGTTTGAACAGAAACAGGATCAAGTAGATAGAACTATCAAGTTGTAACACTCATCTCCTATTACTTCTTTGCATCTGTAACAGAGAAATATATTGAAAACCTGTAATTTTGACAGCTTTTCAGTGAAAAAAATGGAAAAAGAGATAACATATTGGCAGATTTTTTTTCAAACTTGTAAAAGCCACAGTTCAAACCACCAAACAAAAAAATTGCTTCTAATTAATGTTTCCATAAATTAACTATGACTTAGAAATGAGTAACCCAGGTCAGAATTTAATCACAAGACTCACAGAAAGAACGTATCTGATTTTTATTCAAGAAACTGAGATTTAATTACTTGCAGAAAACGGAGTAAAGTCTTGAGAATGTTCCTGTACTAAGTTTATGAAACTTAGTCAGTGTCCATTCTCTAATAAAAGTATGTCCTCAGCCAGGAAGTCTTTACAAATAAAGAAGTGAGCAGATTTTCTAGATCCATGTTGTCCACAACTAATACCAGCATTTTCATCAAACTATCTCTGGCTCCCTGGTTCTTGTCCACACTGCCTCGATCTACCTTAGAGCTGTCACGAACCTTATTCTGAATGGACTGTAACATCTGCCCAAGTTACCTTTGCCCAGGAGCACTTTCTCATGCCCCATGTCTCCTGCTGCATTAGTCAATAAGCAATACTGCAAGCAGGAGGAATGATTGACCCAGAGCAATTCTCCAAGGACCTTGGCTAATCTGGGTGATATTGCTCAGTTAGCATCCAAACAGACTTTGCAGTATGATCTGACCATCACCATCATAGCAAAAGGCTTTTGTATCAAAAGTTTGGCATGAAAATCTATAAGGCATTGCAATGATTCTGATGATTTCTCTGCAGGAAACAAGTTTCTATTAAGAACAATTAGAAGGCTGGTAAATGGCCAACACTTCACTTTGTAAAATTCCATATTGAATTCTTCATAGATCTGTCAAGCTCTAACATTGTAGACCAAAACTCTCCGTGGTAGCTACGTTCTTCAAATGAAATATTAGGGGTAACTTTAATGTAGAAGAAATTAGGCCTTTTCTGAAATATCCTTGAGCAAAATACACACATATATAGTTTGAATGTAGTGTTCCCGTACCATGGGCAGAAGAGAGTTGGTGGGGAAAAAAATTTTCTGGCCAGGTATTTTACAACTGTATCATATGCAAGCACCCATCTGTGGTAGCAGAAATAAGGTTGGATGGACTCCCATACACTGATTTTCACTGTACCTTTTACAAGTTTGATAAGACACTTGAAGTACAATTTTTGACATAGCATGCATCTTTTCACTGATCTCGGTGGTTGTTCTATGGGTGAATTGGAATGCAGAGAATTTCCCATTTCCTTTCCTTTACCAACACCCCACTACATGGGTTTACCTTGTTGGGAAGCAGAGGTCATGCTGGGACTACTCGTATGCTTGAAGCCTGAAGGAATGTGAAATCATGGTGATGACATCAGTCAGCAGCCTCAGTGGTGGCTTGTATTTGAGAACAGTTTTTTCAAGGAATGAGCAGGGTCCTTCAGAAATTGAAATGCACAGAAAATTATTCCAAAGCTCTGCAGAATAAGTAAGCTGAGTAGGATGCGTATTCTGGTAAATCTTACAATCATCCCAGGGAATACAACAACAGATTCTACCAGTTAGCAGAGTGCAGAGGTGAGGTTAGCATTCACTGTTAAATCCCACCTGACTCTTTCAAGGACTTCTCCACCAGGCTTGTGGCTCTGGTGGCCTAGGGCCAGGGTTACAGCTGCTCCTTCTCCATGTGTGCTTCCAGCTGTGCTCTGCTACCTGAGCCCTCTGCAGGCAGGAGGCCTCCAGCAAATGGTGTTGGGGCAATGATTCCCAGAGCTTCCCTTCCAGAGTGTTTCCTAATGCAACCATTGTACAGCCTTCAGAGTCTCAGGTGTGTGTTCTCAAGGTACACCATAGTTCCATTCATTCGGCACAACTTCAATTTAATGGCTCAAGTGAACGCTTATGTGCAAATGAGAGATGTTAGCCTTTCCTTTTTTCATTTAATCTGCCTTTTAGAAGCCCTCCCACACACAAAAACACACACAGAGCACTTGGATCTTACAAATGCAATGTCCTCAGCAATCCACTTTGGATGAACCAAAGAAGAGTTTGAGTGAAACTCACAGAAGCAAAGACTTTATCCTATATTCTGTAATTTTGAGGCATAAAGAAGTGATTTAAGGATGTTATCTGGACCTTATCTATGAGTATCCTCACTTTTGTCAATTTAAAGCTGAAACTAGTGCATTAGCTGAAGGGATTGGGGTGTGTGTGCATGTGTGTGTGTGTGTGTGTGTGGTTTAATACACATTTAATATAGCTCCTGAGAAAGCTAATGGAGTTGCCTTGGGGAGTTGAGCAACCTCCCAGTGTGCTCTGCATAATTCTTCTTTAGCTGCAGGTGAAGAAAAAGTTATGTTAAGTGCAAAAGTGAAGGTAACAGCTGCTGAATCCCATTTGCTGGCCTGCAGAGAATTGGTACTACATGTGACCAGCTGACTGGTGATTTCTTAACCTCTTCTAACCTGTAAAAATAAGAGGAAAAAATGAAGCTTTGGGGGAAGAATTTCTCTCCTAGTAGAATTGCTTTTATTCACCAAGGGTAGTGGGTTAAAAAAATAACTTCGAAAGAAATTCAGCTAGAAAATGGCCAGGATACCACAAATGCAGTTTCATAACAATCTTTCTTCTTATTTCTCTTTTTTTTTTCTTTCCTTGTAGAAGATAACTCGGTTTTATACTTTACTGTCTTATTAACAGAATGCATTTTGGAAGTCTGCCACTGTTAACAGTATCAGAAGGATTTAGGGCTGCTGAAATACACTTGAAGATTTAATTCTGCTGACTTCAGCTCTGATCCAAAGTAAAAACTGTAACCATAGATTAAATGTTTAGCGCCAGATATTGCAATTGCTGCTTCTTGTCGTAAATCCTTGTGTCTATTGCTGTTTCAGACAGCTCTCTGCGGGCCCTTGGCTGTGCATGCAGCACAATGCTTATGTCGTATAAGATTCTTCACCAGGGGCCAATTTTTGAAGTCCTCTCTCCACCCTTCCTCATAAAACTCCCAGTTGCCTGAGTGAGAACCTTGAGATGTAGCAGTGCAAGGCTGCCTCACTGACATAATTCCCACGTGACACCATGAAAGCCAGGACCATCACCTGCTTTTTAATGCCCCATCTTTGGTTCTCAAAAAGAGCATTCCAAGGGTGGGGGGAAAGGGCCTTTTCAGACTTTATTAATCTCTTAGGAGACTCAACTAATAAAAGCAAATAATCAATACAAAATTAGATTGTCATGATGAAAATTAACTAATGTGATCATTCATACAGTAGAATATCTGGTTAAAAGTTTAAGGGCTACCTCCCGCTCTTAGTTCTAATTTTATAGGTCTCAGTAGACTCCTTTTTCGGACTTCAGCAGCCATTGACATTTTAATCTTTTTAATACGGTCATCCGATTTACATGTGGGGTTCGCTTTTTCATAGTGACTGGTTCTCCACTCATTGCTTATTGCACTCAAATAAAGTTATAATAAGAATACATTTCAATAGTCCCTGGTCCAATACTGGTGCCTGTCTTCCCTAACTTTGGGTAGATTTATTGCATTGTAAACCTCAGCACACAAGCTTTAATTTTCTTCCTACTAAGATTTTAATATCAGGGGTATAACCCAAAATATTTTCAAGGTATCTCATAGCACCTATTGTACCAACATGTGAGAAGATGCTGGTACCTTTACTCTTCTAATGAAAAAGAAGGAAGAATGAAAAAAGTAAAACTGAGGCTGAGAAAATGGCACACACTAGAAGAAAAAAAATGCTCTTGTGTTTTCCACCCTGGCACTGTGGCCACATGTAGAGATTGGGATGAAAGGCATTGAGTTATAAGCCTTTGTCTGGACTCCTAGGTGGTGGGCTGATGTTGAAATTTTTATGTCTTCAGGAAGAGGGAAAAACAAAAATCGGAAGAAAAAATTAGGTCATAATGTTGAGTGGAAGGTTAGCAGTGCTACCTTTGCCCAGGTAACCCATAAATTAAGAAAAAAATTATTCACTCAACTTGCTGGATATCTATGTTTTACTTACATCCTCTGGGACTGGAAAATTCTGGTTTATGCTTTATCTGGGTACCTGGAAAGGAGCAATTTCAGAATCTGAGAAATTTGGCTTTAACAAATTTTAATTTTAATTTGATGTCCTGGAGTTTTGGCATGATGGTGTAGTGATAACTTGCTGCTGGATTGTCTGCTCTGCTTGTGCAAACTCACATTCAGTTTGAAGTTTTGACTGGTTTCTTGAGAGTTCTCACACTACATCTGCTGGTTTTTTCAGCTTTATGTAAGACTCATATAGAATAAAAGCATCAGGCTTGTTTCGCATGGCTGTGCCAGTCCCAAAGCATGCAGATTAAAGAAACTGCGCAGTGATGCACTCAGCACAGCTCCAGTGCAGGAGGCAATCGCTTCCTTTGTTCCTCTCCCATGTGAGCAAACTAGTCTTTTATTAATTCTCTACCCTATCCCCATTTAGTCTTATAGAGAGTGCCAGGGAGAAGCTGGGAATATAATGCTTTCCTCCCTTTTTTTGCTACAGGTCATATAAAATGGATATTGCACTCAGTGCAGATGGGGTGACATTGTCATTCATCAGTTCTCCAAATTGGCTGCTTGGCAGACAGAATTATTTAAGTAAAACTGAAGTAATTTTCAAAATTGAAACTTAAGCTGTTTAGTGACATAAGCCAAGAGCAGTTTTTCTTGGACCCCCAACACTTCCTTGGCTCACATTCACAGTTCGGCTATTTTCATTCCTGTCAATTAGCTCAATCTCCACGGATGTGAGGACGGGCTAGAGCAGTGCGGTTTCTTTGATGCAATTTCGTGTATACATATGGAGCATCTGTTATTCCAGGAGTCTTGCCGTCACTCCCATTATATGGAGAGTATTGATAGTGATAGGAACTCAGGACCTGATGGGCCATTTCCTTCTGAGCTTCACGCAGACGTGCCTTGGCAGAGAGCCGCGTGCCAGGGAATACCCCTCCAAACAAAGGAAACACGCCTGGCAAAGCCCTGCAAAGGGGTCCAGGGAAAATAAAATGTCTAAGAGTGTGCTCCCTTCCTCCCCTACTCCACTCCTCCTGAACTTCTGGGTGTTTGACACCTGCAGCCTCCAAATAACACTGGCACAGTGGGTTTGAACACCAAGCTTGGGAGTACTTGTACCGGCACAAGGCTGCTCCACTCGAAGATAAAAGATTCAAGGAATACACTTCACCTTTAACAGCTTCTTGCTATCAGGTCACTCCTTTTTGGGAGGCAGGGGGAGCTATGAAAGGTTTTCCTGCAGTATTTCTTTCAAGACAGCACGTATTCCACTTGTATTGATCTGCCAGAGGCTATCATTACCAACAACTCAGGTAAACATCTTCAGCCAATTATTAACCTGTGATAGAAAGATAGTATTTTCTCTCCTCTTTGGTATCTTTTATTTATTCTTAACACTTTCCAGGGAAATATCTGAGAGTTCTTGCTTTTCATCTCATAATTTGGTCAGGAGGATAGATTAAGAGTCTAAGATTGCTGCCCCAAATCCCAGCACTTGGTTAAACGTGATTTAAGTGGTAATTAAAATGTTATGATAGGCTTCAGTAGACAATGAGCTTCTGTCTCTCATTTAGCACACCCACCCATTGCCTAATTTCAGAAAGGGCCTGATGGATGGTTTCAAGGACCATTCAAGTAATATTTAACAGGTACCTGCTCCGTTTCATAGATTGCCACTGGTTTAATAACCACTACATTTCCAGCTTGTTTGGGTACGTGTCCTGGTTTCAAAGACAGGTATTTGCTAAAGAAGGCAGAAGCCTCCTTTAGAATAGGAGAATGTAACCCCCTTTCCCTCCGAATTGGCAAAAGTTTGAAATCAAGGGGCTTTCAGGCAATGGTATGAGAAAAGAGGAATAACAGTCCTTTACTAATATA
>VYZT01012457.1:588724-603613 GCA_013400735.1 Pomatostomus ruficeps
GGTTTTCCAGTAACTAATCACTGGCCCATTATCACCCTCCAGCAACTTGAATGGGGAAAAATTCCAAGACAGAGAGACAAACAAAAAAAAGAAAAGTATTCCAAACCCTGACAGTACGTTAGTCTCCAAGTGACCTTCTTTGTAGGGAAAAGAAAACCATACTGGTACATGGTTAAACCACTTGCAGTCTTCAGGAACTCTCAGGTGGTCAGAAAATGCCACCACTGCAAGCAGAAACCCCACACTTGCTGTCAAGGCACCTCGGGAACCCAGGGATTGCCATCTTCAGGCAGGAATTGGCTACTTCTGCTCCAGTGCACACTGAAAACGAGAAGAGCTAACATTTCAAATAAAACAATTATTGGCAAATTGACTTAACTGAGACGTGCTGTTCTGATTTGAGCTATTTTGTTAGAGAAAATTTTCTAACAGAGGAAAAAATGCCTTGACAAGAAAAAAAAAAGAGAGAAAAAGTAACATACCATTCAAAAAAAGTTTAATGGAGTATTTCAGTTATTCTTTTCAAAAAACATTTCACTGAAATCAACACACTGCTGCAAAAGTGTTTGTTTTTTATCAACTGACATTTTTCTTTCTAAAAATTTCCAGCCAGAACTTTTCTACTCATGTATCAGTATTGCAGTAGGAATATTTGTAACTGGGGTTTGAATTTATGGGAGATGCTTTTAGTCTGACTCTTCAACCCACTTAGATCAAGGCAGACTCTTTTTATAATTTGAAACATTCCACAGTGTTTATCTCTGGGTTGGTGAAATGGATTAGAAGGTCAGTTTTAAATTATTGCTTCATGAGTTACGTTGCTCCTATAAATTCCTGCATTTTCTCAAAATAGGTTAATTGTTTCTTGTCACCTCCCACATAATATTAAATTATGTGAAGCTGGCTATGTACAAAAATACGGAGTTTGCTTTTTCCTTGGGGTTTTAAAGAAGTTTATATGGTGAAATTCAGAAAATATAGCAGAGATATAGCCTTTACCAATATCAGTTCTCTTGGCACACTCCCTAACCTTTGACTCTGAATATAGAGTCATTATAGCAAAGCATGCTAGCTTTGATATTTGGAATATATATATTCATTTATACTGAATGCTAACAGAATATGGAGGGAGAATACAGAAGGCAAGCAGTGCCCAGCATTGGTGGTTATTAGTCTGAGACCTGCTTTGTCATAAAATAAAAATATGTTTCCTATTCCTACATGCCAGTTATAATTTAGTGAGTTAAGTGACTTGGCACCTGCTGCGCTCTTTGGAGGCTGCAGTTCCAAAGACGCATCTCACCCATCATTACAGCACCTCTGAACCACCAGAGCAGGTCTAGAATCTGCCCCAATATGTTTCAGCGTGAGCTAAATGTAAAGCTGCCAGATATAATCATTCATCCAGCTTCTTCTTTCCATAGACCAACATGTGGAAACCGTCTTGTAGCAGCCTTTACTTCTCTTAAATTACAAGCATCTGTTCCTGATCAGCTTTGAGAAGTACCTATAATTTTTAATCATTACCTGGGACTGATAATAACAGAATATTTGTTGGTAATTGCATTCTGTTCTCTGATTTTAGGATTATTATTTTTCATTGTTTCATTTTTCATTTGTTTAGGGTTTGCAGGGGGGTTGTGTGAGTGTGTGATTTGTTTCTTATTTTTTGTGGGGTTTTTTTTTGTTTGTTTGATTGGTTTGGGGGGTTTTTTTTTTTTGGACCTTTTGTTTGTTTGGGGGTTTTTGTTTTGTCTTGTTTGTATCTCCCGGGGATTGTCCATGAGCAAAATTATCTGGGAAACAACCTAGTCACTTGGTTATGAAGCACCAATAAACCTGAACAGCATTTTTTTTTTCTACACAGAATTGGCTTTGCTATGTAATAGCCCAGTGCCATTACAAATTCAAACCCTATATATATGTTGTTCATGGCCCTTTGTGTCATCAGGAAATTAAAGTTTGCAGCTGGCCTCTTCATCTTAGTTAATCATGCAAACATGAAATCCTTAAAGGTCCACGCAATGGTCCCTGCAGGGGCCCCACTCAACACTTCTCTACAGCGTGGCATTGTTTTTCAGCTATGTTTTTATCTTCTCCCCTCTTCTGTTCTGAGCTCCTGCTGCTTTTAGCCTCAGTGGCAGACTGTCATGTGACACTTTATCATGGGCTGTCCAGAGCTCCACAGCAGCCATGCCCCTTCACTGCGTACCACAACCTGCGCGCAAGTTTAGGAGGGTAGAGATGAAGGCTCTCCTGTTCATACTACCCTGTTTTCCTGCTTTCAGCCCTGCCCTGGTGGCAAATGGGGAAAACCTTGGAGAATATCTTGTACTGTGTCTTACACAAAATTGCAGGGTGATGGCTTAAGGGCTTAGTTTCTCTTGCCTGTATTTTATGCTCTGGTTGCTTGTTTTCCAAGAACTCACTTAAATTATGACAATAAATCAAAGATTTCCTTCCAGATGTCTTTTAACATCTAGCATAATTTCTTCTAGGTCCTGGATATGTCCTAGATTTTGGTTTTCTTAGGTAATTTCCTCCACTGGCCTTAGTGACCCTGACATAGGTTGACCTGTAGTTAACTTAGTCCCCCTTTTTAAGATTCAGTTTGAAGAAGTCAGTCAATACCTCATTTAAAGAGGGTGGTGGGAGGTGGGAGTGAAGGAAAGCCTTCACTACCTTTTCTTCATTTTCATTTCCTGTGCCATTGTATTCTGACTTTCTCCCTGACTGATTTCCACTGTCTTGCAGATAACAAGAAAAATCTCTTCGTATTTGTTCTCCTACTTTTTTTTTCTTTGCTGTAACCTCTTTAAATTTCTTTATTAACTTTTCCTTACCTCGATACATAACATATATTTGAAACACTTAAAGGGGTTTTATTTTTTACCAGATTGTTCCAGAGTTGTTAATATTTTTCTCTTTACCATTGAGAAAGTAATTTTGTCATTTTAAAGATCACAGCTACTTTTATAGAGCTCTAATCTTTTGGGCCCTAATCCAACAAATCTTTTAAGCATGTGCTTAACTTCAGACATGCGAGTGGTTGTATTGAACTCAATGGAGCTAGTCAGGTGCTTAAAGTTAAGCAGATGATGAAGTGCTTTGTTTGGCTGGCCTTGCAGAGCACTGTCCCCCAGGAGCCGCTTCGCCAGCAGCCTGCACACGGCTACCCGCGGGCGGCTGTTCCGGCTGCACTCGGGAAACAGACACTGCAGCAGGGAGGGAAGGATCCCGCAGCACACGGCTCTGAGTCCTCCCGAAGCTTTCAGGGGAGTATCCTTTCAGTAACTGATTTTAATATAATGCATGCCTTTGCACATGGTGCCTTTTGACCTCGAGGTGTCTGCAATTTAAGTGATACAGGCGTGGGCCAAGGGAGAGGGTAACCAAACCAGATGAAACAAGAAAGATGATACAAAGACAGCCGTATGGGTCTCATTTCACAAGGACGTGCAGCTTCTCCATTGCCTTCCCTGACTGGTTTCAGAGAGACCCGTGTGTGCTCAGGCCTCACCTGGCAGTATTCATCATATTGTAGGATCAGAACCTGGTCTTCTTTACATGTTTATTTATTTATTTATGTAGCCTCCCTCTTTCAGCTTCCCATATTCTTTGCATTGCTGCTCAGAGGTGGGAAGATGACCCACCCCCACCAGGTGCTCAGTATGTTGCTGCCTGGCCCAGTTTTTGCCCCGTAGCTGCAGAGTAAAACGTCACTTTTTCTTGAGAGAAACGGGACAAAACAGGGGATGAGTCCCCTTTGCCCCAAGGCACATGGATGACACTGGTATAGCAGCACTACCCCATCACAAATTTCTCCTGACTGCTTCCACCTGCCTGAGAGATGGAAGCTGTTCTGCAGCCACTTTGTGGCACCAAAAGACATGCACTGATCAGGGAAGTTAGATTGTTAGTAGCAGCTTCGGTGCTCAGAAGTTAGCTTGAACAAGGGACTGCATTCAAGCATCTGGGAAAGGCTTCTCTGGACAGATGTGAACCTCTTAAAATGAAGGTTTGTAAAATTGCACATGGTAGGCTCCTATATCAGATAAACTATCTGGCTCTAGTCATGTTGGCTTGGAGGATGTGAATAAGCTGGCTGGCAGTTTTGTGTGCTCTGTCAAACCAGTTAAATCTTAGGACACTGCTTTCTCTGACGCCTGGACAGATGAAGAAAACATCATCACTAAATATATGGGATAGGCCTGATATAAACTATCAGGTGTTTCCTGGTACAAGTGATTTTGGAGTTTCTCACAGATATGAGCTTGAAATTTCTTTATATAAGGGCTGTTTCATGTCAGTCTCATTCCTACGTCTCTTGAGGCTTCTCTGTCTGTCAGAAACTGTTCATAGAAAATGTGTCCTTTTAAGTTAAGGGAGGAATTCCCTCAGCTGGCAGCACTCATAAGATCTCTTATTCATACTGGGATGGCAGCCAGGAGGCTCCATCCAGGACCAAGGCCCAGTCACACAGGTGCTGTACAGTAATTTCTCTTAAATCACTGTAGGACAAGCTGTTAACAATTTCTATCCTCTTTTGGAGGCTGGCTGCTAGGAATAGGGAAAGACTTGGGTAATATCACTTTAAAATAATTTCTACTGACCTCAGACAGAAGAAGCCACTAAAGCAGGGTTGGGAACAGAATGAAGCCCATGGTGACAGCAGCAATTTCAGCATTATTCCGGGAAAGAGAATGTGTCACTCTTCTTCATTGGTAGGCTGGCATCTCTTCTTGTCGTGTGACCCTAATTAATTTATGTAGTATGCGTCATGGGGGAAGACAAGATCCAAACTGAAGCCTTTGTAATGGGATTTTACCCTGTGCCAGACAGAAGCAATTAACTATATCTATCTTTCTCACTTTCAGTTGCTCTTCCCTAAAAGATTTATATTAGGAAGGTGAAATCATACACAGTCACACCTTGTCCATACAAGCTTTTCCTATCTCCTGTAATAGAATTAAATGCTATACCTTTTCTCTAGTAAACAGTAATATCTCTGTGACTAGCACCAAACTAAAAGTCACTCTGAGCATGCTCCTTCTTTACGACATTATCACTGCTCTGATTGCTAGATAGCCTCTGACATCCCGTGTTCACTTACATTTCCTCTATCCATATGTACTTCAGTTTCTCCAGGTATATCCTTTTGAATGCATGCTGGGTAGGGAGGTAGTTATATATAGGATATGCATACAGACAGCGCCAAGCCCATCAGAAAAGAGCAGAGGAGGAGAGGGAGAACACATTTGCTCTTTTAAGCTAATGAAAGGAGAATACAGCTTCACACAAACCACAGCAGAGCTGTGAAAATCCTTGTTATTAAAGGTCTACAAGGACTAAAACCAAGATAAAAAATATTGTCTTTTTAGCTCCTGAGTTTGGGAAGCTGGGAAATGGAGATACACTGCTCAGTCTTCCATTGAGCTGAGGAGGTATGATGCTGTCAGGATAGAACTCAAAGGCAGTTTCTTTCTTCTGTCCTGGCCAGTGAGGACTATCACTTTGGCACCATTTCTCTGGGGATAGCTTCTGTCCCTCTCCTCTCCAATCCCTCCACCTCAACATGATCCTTCCCCAGCCCATCTTCACGTAGCCATCAGGCTCAGTAACAAGCTGCTATGTAAGCTTACGGGCTTCAAGGCTGGATTGAGGAGTCTGCATGGGGAGTTAAGCTGGCTGGGCTGGAGCAGCAGGCAGCTGGGGTTGGGCTGGGGGCAGCCAGTGCTGCAGTCAGCATGGCTCTTTGTAGTTGAAATGTTTGGATACGCCCCTGGAGGAGGTGGTGGTCCAGCAGCAGCATCACCTGGAGTAATGAGTTCTGCAGGAGGCATAGTAGGCCAAAACTGCATCACCAAGCAGCCTCCCCATCCCTGGGGGCTCTGTTCAGCCCTGCTTCCAGTACTTCTCCTCTTGACAGTGCTGAGAGCTGTGCCTGCCATTCCCTAAGTGCAAAATGTGCAGGAAATTTAACCTATTATACCAAAATTGTGGTCGTTCTCCACACCCCTGGCACCTGTATTTTGTTTCTAAAGACTAGTTTGTCCTCTTCCTAGCTGGGATAAACTACAGAAAACCTCTCTCAGAGGCAACACTTCTCTCTATTCTGCCTGACTTCTGTCTGTCTCAAGTGGTCCTGTACCACAAATAAAGACTACACTACTAACTTTAGACTGCCTCACAATCACTAATATACTTCTTTAAAACCTATAGTCATTCATTTCTCTTACACATCCATGACAGGATCTTACTGTAGCATTCCAGACTGCCCCTATCTCACTTAAGCCTTATATGTCTTAACTTTTGTCCTTGGCATCCAGACAATTCTTCTATTCTCAGGATGCTTTCTGCTGAACTTCCTGTCTATAAAAATGCGCTCAGGGAGTCTATCACTCTTCCAGCCTATTCCTTCCCCTTCCCAGAGCTTTCCGTTCTCTTACCATACCAAGCAATTATTCTTATTAATTATTCCAGCTAACAGTAATTATCAGCAGCATGCACCCCCAGCTACATTAATAACAGCGATCTCTAGGACACTGAGGAATTGGCTGAAAAGATTCACTTTGCTGCTTGGATTGCAGAGGAAGACAAATTCCTTTTCTTCCCTGTGTGCCTATTTTTTTATTATTATTATTTTATTTTTTTCAGAGGGGAGGTTATTACCACTTTCTTATTTTAAGATGGGAAAAAAGAGGTCAGATGAAGAAGTAAGGACTTACTGTATAGGCCTTACTGCCTAAAAAGAGTCAGGAACAGAGATGGAATAGTGTACAAAATCTGTGGATTTTGTACACAGTTTCTAAGCAGTGTCATTAATTTATTTAGTTTTTTAGCTTCTGATATTTATGGGCCATAATACTGAAATTTCTGCTTGGCCTCCAATAATCTGGGGTCTGCCTCAGGGTTAGAACTTTGAATTGTTTTCATCCGTTCCACAGTCACAGCTACCATTCAGCAGCAAATGGAATAAAATTTGGCCATGTTTCATCATCTGTAATATGTCAATATTTTTCATCTCACTGCTGAAAAGCATTGAAGATTTTAAAAGTGATGTTTCTTTAGTGCAAAAGAAGAATGAACCAAAAAAGAGAGCAAAATATATCTTAGAAAGAAATGAAAAAATAAAACACTTCTGCAAAATGAGAGTTAAAAAATATTTTCCCTCAAAATTGCTTACCATTTGCCTAAGCTGCAAAGTTTTTAATGACATTCTAGTGAAAATAGAGCGCTCTGGCTAAATTCCTTCAAACCCAATAAAGCAGATGACTGGGAACCATAATGGAATTGATGCTGTCAAGTGCATTTGCTTTTTTGATGCTAACATGTTTTTGGTTATTAAGAAACAATAAAACCTAGTGGTATATGATCAACATAACTTTTGACAGGGGCATTGGAACCCATCTGGCTTATGGATCCCCCACTTTTTTTTATTAGCTTGAGATTAGAAAGTTGTAACACTGTAGTTTAGCTTCTGGCTTCTGCAATTGTAAATTGGCAAAGGGCTCACTATAAGGTGTAAGTTTCTGAAAACTAAAACACTCCACTGACCCTGTGCATACTACACAGGCCTGCAGCAGATGTACTGGATGGAGGAAATACAGTAGCACTGTTGAAATGTTACTGATTGGTTCCAACTGAGTAGCTCTAGATATAAACCAGCTTTCAAAAGCAACGGATGAGATAAAAATGTCAGAAAAAGGCATTAAAAGATGATGCCATATATGACTTAATGAAGTCACACAAGTCAAAAGTAAGCATCCTCCAGCAGCAATGGATGTATTCTGTGAACATTAGCTTCACAGTTGTCAATATCTGTAATGAAAATAACTCTCTCAATCTTTACAGATTTCTTTAATTTAAATAAGCCTTTTAACATAGAGAGGATTTGTTCTCTCAGTGTGCTTCATTAGTGTAGCTTACCACCACAAAACCTGGTTGTATTGAGAAAGATTGCCCCATTATCAAATAATTAGTACTGCTTTAGCAGGTGCATACGCTTACCTTTGTAATTAAATCCTTGTTAAAACACCAAAATTCAGAGAATTTAAATGGTTACCTAATCCCAGATGAAGTAGCCCAGAAAGTTATTCTATAAGGTAGATGTCATCTGGGAGCAAAGATACTGAGCAGAGCATCTTTTCCTCATGGGATGTTGATGAAGCACATCTGCACACATCATGCAGTGCAATAAAAATTGCAATGACAATACTAGACAAACACCTACTGTACAAGAAGCCAGAGAAACCAAGCATAAGCCTGCACAGAATGATATGCTCCGTAATGGAGCTCTCACAGCTGCGTTAGTTTTAGAGTTGAAAGCAAAATTAAAGACCATGATCTGAGTTTTTAGTAATTCTTTGAAATATTTGCTAGTTTACTGTAGTCTACAATGTGACTTACTCCTGAATATAGCTTCTGAAATCTTACCACAGTGGAACAGCAGTGGGTACATGGCTATACACACAGCTATTTTTGAAGAGCTCAGAATCCTAATAAAATCAGAAAGATTTTAATTAAAGTTGCAGGAATCTCAAACAGTCATAAAAAAGATCACATTTCTAATATGTTATAGATACCTTTATATATTCTTGTGTAGTATGTTCTCCACAATTACAGATCAGTGAACATCTATATTAATAAAATATGCCAGCAAGTGAATTAGACAGACTATTACAATAAATTATCCCTACTCAGTTGGTACTCTCATTGTCCTCACCAGAACTGATCAACCGTAATTAGTTACTCGCCTACAGAGGTGTAGCAGTGCTTTTATTATAAAGAACACTGAGCAAGCTCCCATTGTCCTGACTACTTGTATTCAGACTCCTAGTATGGATCAGAAACCCCAACCAAACTCTAGTTTCCAAAAGCCAGAGAGGAAACGAACGGATTGGAATAGATTTGTTATCCCCCTCTCAGAAGAACTCTGCTGACCTAAACAGTAGGGACCAACATGAAAAATAATTTACAAGATCTGTGCATACTCATTGACTTCAATCTGTGTTCAAAGTTGTAGATTCAGTGCTAACAAAAGTACCCTTACATCTTAGATGTGAAACAGCTATAGAGCAGCCAGTTTCTGGAACGAAGTTCTTAGATAAATGGAGTTAGTCCTGGAAATCAATTTAGACAAAGCTGCAGCGGTGCTGGTATTGGAATTCACCAACTCGCTACATAATTTGAATAAATGGGAAAAGAGACGACTCCTGAGAGTAGCACTGGCAGTCAAAAGAATTATACTGATGGACTGGAAAAGCAAAGCCATGCCATGTATTGATTTATGGACTATTGCCCTTCTGGATATAGCTAAATGTGAAAGAACTCCCTTTATTCATACTAATAAAATGGACATAAATGCTCTCAGACAAAAACTGCTGTAGGAGTTTTATTGTGAATAGCTGGCATGTGGGATGGTCTTCTTTCACTTGCCCATCACACATGCTCTGTGGGCTGGTGAAGTTTGAGACACACGGAAAACAGAGACTTTTTCTAGAGTTGCTTCATTTGTTTGTTTGGGTCTTTTTTCCCAATCAACATGTTTTCCTTTGTCTGTTGTTTTTTTCTTTCTTTCTTTCTTTTAAAACCTCTTGGTGTAAATCAGAACTTAAGATAATATATCATCACTTAATAGATGTGGTTTTATGATGATCAAGTTTCAGCGTTTTGGAGACAAGTGCTTTGTTTTTTGGCTTAGAAATTCTAGACAATGCTAAAGGAGCATAAACATAGCACATTACTAATCCTGCCCCCTCTGTGACAGGGTAATGACTGTGATCTCCCTGTCCTACCTGCCAAAGCTGGGTTGGTACACATCACATTCAATATGATAAGACCCCTACAAACCAGCTCTCACTCCCTCAGCCAAACTAGTGCTATCCCTCAGGCCTCATTTATCTTCAGAGGACCCTCTGAAGATTTCCTGCTCTCTGCAAGTTCATCTCCATCAAGATAAGTAATATGGGGAGCCCTACTGCATCCTCGCTGCTGCCAGAATTTTTAATGCTGTATTGATTAAACTGCTATGAGTGGGATGAAATTATGTGGTATTAGTTGTGCTGGCAACTGGTTTACCTCTGGGATCCTCACGTTGCTAGTGCTGGTGGAGCTAAGCCAGAATTAGGAACACTGGGAAATAAAAAAAAAAAAAAAAAAAATTAAGCTGCTATGTAGATGTGACCTTGGTAGTTGAAACAAATGTCACAAGATGAATAGACCTTTTGGAGTCTGGGACACTGCTGTGTGCAGTGACAGGTGCTGGTCTGTCTTCCCAGCAGAAAGGAAGGAGCCCTGCCTAGGAAACCCTGAGTCAGAGCCTGCACCAAGCACAGCTGAGAGTCAAAAAGAAAACCAAGCTGTTTCCTGCAGCTTTTGAAAAGCCAGTGAAATAAAATGAGAGAATGAGTTTGATTCTGGGATGTGCAGGTAACTAGCTTTGTCCTGTTGTTATGCCCCTTCCTAAAACATCCCCCCCATCTGCTGTGAGAGACCATGGCCCTTTCTCCACCCATTGCCACTGTGCAGTGAGACTTCTGCACCCAAGGGACTGAGGGAAAGTGAGTCAACCCGCTCCTGCTGGCTGCCTCTAGACCTGGCAAGAGGGCTCTGGAGCAGCTCCAGGCTGAGAAAAAACCCTCAGTCCCTGGAAAAAGAAGTAAACAAACACACTGATCTTGCTGTGACTGTGATGACGAGACCACCTGTGAAGCGCTTAAACATTCCTGAGGTGCTTGTAGAGCTCAGTGTAGTCCATAAATGATTGCCCATTCACTTACTCCTGAAAGAGTTTTGTGTTCACTTTACATGCAGAGTTTATCACTGCTATCCAGATGAACCTGAAAAGCAGCTGCTACTGCAGCAAGTAGTGGATTTGGTAGTGATACAAAAACCCATGGCCATCCAGGATTGCTGGACAACACGGCCTTCTACCCTCCTGGAGACATAATGGGTCCAGTCTGCTTCAGACACTGACCCTAGGGCTTACAACAGAAGCACATTTTCTGAGGAGGGCTTACCCAAGGCTCTCTGCAAAATGCAGGTGACAATTATCACCGTGCTCCAGACTAATTAATATCACTAATGATACGACTTACAATGTGACTACTTCTAAGGCTACAATATTTGACCTGTGTGAAGACAGCAAAAACATGGTAAGTTTGTTAAAATTAAACTGAGCATAGATTAAAATGCAATTTATAAATATTGAACAAAGTTTAAGCTTCAGTCACACTGAAAGGTTTTGCACGGAGGCTTTCATAAGTAGAAAAGAAAATGGAGAGAATTAGATGATACCAAATACTTCCTACATTATTACTTATTCTAGTGCAACATAATTTCAAAATTTCAAGAAAAATGCACCAACTGTGCTTTATAAATAACAAAGAAGGGGAAAGTCCAACATTTTTCATTTCTGTGTTAACAAAACCCACCTCCAAAATATCTGGGACTAGATGGCTCCAGAATTTAATGTGATATTGCAAAGCCTGTCACATCCTAGTCATTGGCTGAAGTTGAGCCTGAATGGCTGATGAAATGACTGAAAATTATTGTCAGCTGAGAGGCCTTCAGTGGTCTGTGACAATTGCGGTCTGTGACAATTGCAGTCTGTGATGTAGAACGGTGGCTGCCATTTAAGCACACACACTGCACTTAGGCTAGGACACCAAAAAAGCAAACCACCACAAGCAAACAAACAAACAAACCCCACACCATTAAAAATTAATTTTGGCTGTAGGAGGGATAGATTGGAGCAGATGAAAGATGGAGATAGGGCCAGAGCATTGGACTTAACATCTTGCTTTCATTAAATGTGCCAGTGTTGTAACAAACACCTCAAGAAATCAGAAGCAGAATATGCTTTGGCAGAAGGGGTCACAAGGCATTGCAAGGAGTGTTTACCTTATGAATCTTGTAGTGGTTTAGGTCTGTCTAAGTTGTTTCCCAGGTAAAGGCTGGCCCAGACCATTCCTGTACTTTGCTTATAATCTGAACTGATGACACTAAAGCTGAAGAGTTTCAGCGGAGGTGGTTGCAGAATGTTTCCATCTATCAGCCCTGATGCCCAAGTAAGCAAAAGATATGCTGTCTTTTTGCTTCCTGTTCATATATTGGAGGTAAATAAAATAACTTATCCTCAGCATGTCTGAATACGTCTTATTTTCATGACACTATGCCTGTGTGGGACTTAATGATGATGGAGCAGAATCATTACGGTGTCATCGATTCCTTACAGTGTAAGAGCTTTTGGAAGTCAGATTGCTTTCAGAGCTATACACTCAGTGTAATCATCTCTGCCACTTCCTGCATCAGACCAGTGTTGTGAGACCTTGTTTTAAAAATCTCTTCTCCTTCAAACATTCTGCAGACAAAACTGCATTTTCCCCTCCTGTTTGGGGACGGTGCACAGGCTGACTCCACTACAGCCCTGTGCCACTTGCACAACTAAAATACCCCTGAAGTGTGAAGATGCAAATCCAGAGGGAATCCCCTTCCCTGGACTACTCATCTCCTTCAGTACGAGCTTTGCCGAGCTCTTATTCAGCAGATGGTGTGGAGAGATAGCCTCCAAAACCACAGAGACAAATATTTGATTTGGATGAGTACATTAAAGATTACTCACTTCTCCCCTCAAATTATCTGTGTTTTGCAGAGAACAAAGAGAATCATCCCCTCTCTACTAAAAGTAATTTCCAGCTTTTGGGGCTGAGTTTTGAGGGTATGGTTCAAGCTGGTAGAGCCTAAGCCCAGTGCCTCTGGAGGGCAAGGTGTCAGTCAACTGGCAATTGCCAGGACAGAGCAGAAATGAGCGGATGCTGTGAGTGGAGCAGTGTGTCAGCTCTGCCTTCCCTCCCTGGGCAGCACTGGCCCTTGCTCAGGTTCTTTAAATGGTCACACTGCATCATCAGGAGGGCTGGCAATGCAGGGCCAGTCATTTGGGGAAAAGGCTCAGGGAGGCCCATCACCTACTCTGGGCACTCTGTGCCTGTGCATACACATCTGTGTGCCTTCAGACTGGCCTGTCTTTAAGATTTATCTCAGTGCTGACAGCTCACAAATGTACTTGTCTGTTTTCCCCATGGGTCTTTGTACCTGCCTTTTTGGTAGATTATTGTCATTAGATTAAACATATTGATAAAAGCAAGTTATTCTAGGTTTTCTTCCTCTGCCTTCCTCTCTTTCTGTTGCTCCCTACTACTGTTCATGCCATAACAAGACCATTTCCAAACCTCTCTTTTATTTCTCCTAGATGTCAAGCTTCTCAAAAACACTTTCTGTCACTCTCTCCAGAAATTATATTACTCTCTTTATGATTTAATTCTTTTATGATAACCTGTTCTTTTCAATAACCAAATTCCTCCTATCTGCCACCCCTTGCTTTATTTCCTCTCTGCAGCCTGTATCCAGTTAACCTCCTTCAAAACCTAAAAACCAATATTACCTTGTTTAGCCCTCTTTTAAACAACTTTACATTTCTCCATAGTACCTGTGAGCACAACAAATTCCAGATTTTCACACCTGCCTTCCTCCATGCAGGACTACACTCCTTATTTCCTTTCTTAATGCCACCCTTGGTGTAGTTTGAAGCCCTGCAATGTTGTTTCTTCATTCCTATGCTGCTTCTCGCGCTCCTGGTCTATGCAGAGGATGCATGTTCCATGTGCAAACTCTAACCTGTATTCTTGCACTAGCTTTTCTTTTTTAAGGTTTACAAAACTCACTGATACTAATTCACACTCTGTTTCAACATCATTAAGGAAGGAATGAAAGAAAATGTTATATCAGTCTTTCATGTAGACAACTCCAAATTCATGTGCTATTACTGATCTTTCAAATTTCTTTGGGATAGAAGTTACCTTTATTTTTACCATCTAGTGTTCCACAGAAGCTGCTAGGAGGAAATAATAGAAGGTAAAACTTATGATATTTATCTTTCCGTTTTACTAACGATGCTCTCACCCCTTCTACATGAAGCATTGAATGTAATAGGCAAGCATTACTACTATAGCTTTATTTAACATAAGGAATGCTTTGCTCTCAAATATAGGACTCATGAACATGAAGCTGCAAGTGCAACTGCTAATAAACTAACTGTGAATATTAATCCAGTATTCTCTTTGTAATCAGAAGGTTTCATGACTACCCCATTTGCTTTACAATCATGACAAGCACCAAAATATATTCAAGGCAAAAATGAAACAGGTTTTTTTTACAGTCTGTGCTTTATCACTGCTTCATTGATTTTTCAGTGTTTTAGCAGATACAGCACGACTGGATTAACTAGGTAGGAAACCTTTCACTCTTAGGTCATCAGTTCATGTCTGAGACAGGTTGGTACTGACCGGAGGTCACTTTGGCATTATAATTTTAATAAAGAGCAAGCAAGAGAGGCCTTCAACAGCCATAAAACAATGTTTTAACTTTCTTAAGCTGCCCACAGCATACACAACTAGACCAACTTTGTTGCCTGCCAAAGTCAAACTGATAGAGTTAGTCGGTCATCTAGTTGCCAGATGTCTGGCTGTGTAACTTTCTGGCACTAAGCATTATATAGAGACAGATCTATGGATTGGATCAATTAGCATTACACTTACCATCTGACAACTGTTTGGTCGCCTTCGCCCAGTTCCTAGAGGACAGGTGTTCGCATCACAGAAATCACCATCACAATTGGTACGACTAATTGATAGGGTTGTTGGCAGTCACAGCAGAGAGGACAAGGGCTGAATTAGCACCGAGAGCAAAGCACTCTTTCACCCCTAGAGAAGGTCTCTTCAGCTCAGGATGTCCAGGGCATTTGGAGGATGCCTTTCTGCCACTGCATGTGTTGTGCTGAGCAGAATCTGTTCTGTTTTTGGATCCAGTACAATTACCCAGCACTAAATT
>VYZT01012459.1:0-62767 GCA_013400735.1 Pomatostomus ruficeps
TGCCCCTCTCCCTCCCTGAGCGACCCGCCTCGGTCCCCCACTGCCCCTCAGAGCCTCGGCGACCCGCCTCGGTCTCTTAGCGTCCGTCTCACTCACTCAGGGACCCGCCTCGGTCCCTCACTGCCCCTCTCCCTCCCTGAGCGACCCGCCTCGGTCCCCCACTGCCCCTCAGAGCCTCGGCGACCCGCCTCGGTCCCTCACCGTTCCCCTCCCTCCCTCAGCGCCTCAGCGACCCGCCTCGGTCCCTCACTGCCCCTCAGGGCCTCAGTGACCCGCATCGGTCCCTCACCGCCCCTCTGCCTCCCTCAGCGCCTCATCACACCCCGGTCCCTCAGCGCCTCATTCCGCCTCAGCGCCTCGGTCCGCCCCGCAGCGCCCTGACTCTTTCCCTCAGTCCTCCTCATCCCGCCTCGGTCCCTCATTCACTTCATCCTGTCTCAGCGCCTCCCGCAGCCCTAATCCCCCCTCAACCCCTCACCACCTCTCGCAGCCCCTCAGCCCGCACCAGCCCCTCAGCCTTCAGCCCCTCACCGCCCTCCCTTCAGAGAATCACAGAACTGTCAGAGCCCGAAGTGACCTCTGGAGATCATCCAGTCCAACTGCCCTGCCAAGGCACGGTCACCCAGAACAGGTGACAAAGGAACGCGTCCAGGTGGGGTGGGAATGTCTCCACAGAGGGAGACTCCACAAACTCCCTGGACAGTCTGTTCTAGTGCTCTGCCACCCTCAATGTGAAGAAATCCATCCTTATGTTGAGGTGGAACTTCTTGTGTTTTAGTTTATGGCCATTGCTCCTTGTCCTGTCCCTGGGCACCACTGAAAAGAGCCCCTCAGCCCCTTTCCCCCCTCAGCCCTTGATCAGCCCTTGACCAGCCCTTGACCTTGCTCCAGCTCTGGCTGTAAAAATCTGTGTTTAAGTTCTGGTACGCCAAAATAGGATGTAAGGCCTTAAAGATGCTCTATGCAGCATCTTTGTTAGCTGGTGCATATTTAAACAGACTCTGCTCAGACCTCCTCATATACTTACGGAGTTAGATTCAGAGAGCAACCTATATAAAGCAGAAGGGCCTTTTGCCAGAGGTTGTCCCACATACTTGTGCTATGAGGTCACTGGAGTTAGCAAAGCGTATAATCGTTTATCCTGGCTCTGTGTTTCCAAACCACACCCTGGCACTTTGGGATGGAAAAGTATGTGCAGTCCTGCATCGTCTTGTCCAGTTCCCTCAAATCTTGTCACCCCTTCCATTCCTATGACTTGGAACCTCTCAGATTGTTAATTGGGCAATTAAGAGCCTAAAAACACTTCCAGCAGCATATTTGCCCCTCAGTTTCAGTGCCAGGTTTTCTGCTCTTTCTGGTACGACATCTTTTTCTGTTGAATGTTTTCCTTTTGCTGTTGCTGGGCAGAAAATCTATACAAGTTACAAATTAAGCTGACTGACTGCAGAGTGAGTGAACTAGAAAAGTGTAATTCAAAAGATGAACTTCTAGGTAGAGGGAATTGAAGTTTTTATGGTTACAATAAAACAATGCCTTGTAAAATGCAGACAGACTGCATTTATTAAAAAATACGTGCTTTAAGTTGGCAATAATTTTAACAGTTATTTCATGTGCTTGACTTACAGTAACAGAAAAGCACATCTGACATGGAGGCTTTCTTGCAGAAGAAGTTTCAGCCATCTGTAACTTACAGATTGCTAATAATACACGATGGCTGCAGTGAGGGGTTTGGCACAGCGTAGCTCTGACCCCTCTGCTCTCCCTGCACAGGCACAAGCTGAGCTTCGGCTGTGAAACTCTCCCTGCTCCATGGGAGATGCAGTCCTCCTCCCGAAGGGTGCAATCACCTCCTGATGGGTCATCATCCCTCTTACTTCTACTTTTGGACTCTTTTAAGGTCTTAGGTCTTACTCCTCTATGCCCTCTATTGCTGATTCACAAACCCACCTTTAATGCTTATTTCTTCATTTTGCAGGAGGTTTTTTTGGCATGGTATGTTATCTGCAGTACATCAAGCTATTTGCTGCCTGAAGAGCACCTTGGATATCTGGTTAATCTCTCTCTTTTTTTTTTTTTTTTTCCCCTAAAGAAATTTTGATTTGTCTGTGAGAAACACTAAATTGCAGGAGCTCTTCCCAGGACAGCTGGGCATGGAGCAGCACAGGGAGCAAAGCCACCACTTCAAGCAGATCTCTGAGAAAGGACTGAGGGATGGAAGATGGGCAAGGGAATGTGTAAGGCACTGGATGGTGAATTCCTACCACTCTGGAGCAAAGAGCAGATCATGACTGAATTGCACGTGAAACAAGTTTATTTGCAGTCATCAAAATGGGAGAACAGGAGAGAAGTAAGTAGCTGAGCTCCAAGAAAGCCAGGGAGTGGAAATGAAGGTTCAAACAGCTTGTGTTTAAGGTTGGTGTCTGTCAGCTGTGGGGCAGGCTGCAGAAAGAAGCATTTCAGGACCAGGCAGTGAAGTCACAGCCCCTGAAGGGCCAACTGCCGCTGTGATTACAGCAGGTTCAGAATTGCTGTTGAGAAGGATGTTGCATACAAGTGGAGTGGTTTCCTCTTTCAACTGCAGCCAAACCAACAGCATTTCAATAACTTCTTTTCCCTCTTCTTTACCCCAACTGTGGGATCTAATACAGCAGTATGGACGCTGGAAGCTTAGCTCAGAAACCAGCGGGACGCACTGATGCAATAAAAATGCATCATGAGCTACTATTAAATATAGACATCACCTTTGTCTGTGAGATAGGACCCGGGAAATAAAGAAATTATCCTGAACTTATTGCTTTGTTCCTGTGCTCTGCTTTAGGTATCTTCTCTTGCCCCCCTGGGCAGGACACTGAGTTGGGTGGTGTTTTACTCTTTCTGCTACATATTTTCTTATATTCACTTATTCCTATCAATTAACGGGCCTTTGTGCTATATCTGATTGCTTTGGGTTCAATCATCCTGGATCCATAAAACGATTTGGGGTTACCACAACTACAGACACACCAGAAATACAAGGCCACATGTTGGCAATGGAATTACTGGCAAGCGTGTCACTAATTACCGGGGGAGTCACAGGGCCCTCTGCAAAACAGCAGCTGGAGAGACGCTCAAAGTCACAGCAAGTGACAGTTCTGAACAAACCAACTTGCAAGAAGCTTATCCTTTGGACCCACAAATAATCCTTCTGGATTTAGGGGAGGGATGGGGAGAATACACAACACCTCACAAGAAAGGAAAAAGAAAAGGAAGGAAGGAAGGAAGGAAGGAAGGAAGGAAGGAAGGAAGGAAGGAAGGAAGGAAGGAAAGGACAGACAATTCCCCAGCAATGTTAGGAGCTGTTTCCTACATTATCCACAGATGGTAGCATGCTGCAGGCTCTGGAGTGACCTCCCTTTTCATCCAGTCAGCTTCAACACCAAATGGGCTCAGAATATAAAGATTATGGGCCTTGTGCTGTACAGCATCACATACTGTCAAGGCAGGTTCAGATAAAATCCACCCACAAATACATGAGTCATAACTCAGAAACATATTCCAATGTAGACATATCCTGAGTCACTTCCATCTCAAAAGCTTATAAATATTTAGTTAGCCACTTAGCTTTTAATTTAGCAGAACAACAAAGGTTTATTAGACGAATCTCCATAATTATCTTTCACTAAGAAAGTTCTTAAATACTTTCACTCTTACAAGTTCCTTTTCATTTCTATACAACCCAGAATTACCTGGTACATATAACTGACAAAAATCCTAATTGAACAAAAAATTAATATCTCTGGTCCTTCTGTAATTAATTGTGTCTAATACCGGCTTTGTTCATTGTAAGAATATAATTTAATTTAAGCAGTAACTGGTGAGCCCTAGTAAGGATACGTCTCTCCTGATGTGGGGTGTCACATCAACTCTTTCTGAAGGCCACTGTCAGTCACACCATGCTGGAAACAGTGAGGATGTACATGGACACAAAAATGAAAAATGCATCACTACATTTTCTGGAAGAACCAGCTGAGATTTTGGGGAAAAGTCTGTATAAAAAATGGCTTCCTTATATCTATTTTGCTAGTGGCAGGAGTAAAGGATAAAAATTACAATATTTAAGGTATAGCCTTAGAAAAAGCTACCTGTTATCATTTTATAAGGTCATAAATTTGTTGTTATGACTACAAGTGTTCGAGTTAAAAATATTTATTATATAAGAATGCAAGTCTTGACTTTANTGCTTTTTCTCTTTTGCCGTTTTGGTTGATTGATTTTTATGTCAATAATTCACACACACAGATGTGGTTTTAAATTTTGATAAATCAAAATGTCTGTTCATGTCTTTGCTGTACTACAGGGAAAACACTGCATCGTTCTCTATACAACATAGACAATAGGTTCTTCTTGTCTCTGGGCTGAATTAAAGATTTGCATCCTCACCAACAGGGAAATTGGTGGTTCAAGAAGAACACGGAGATAGTAGCAGAACTAATGTCTGTCTGGAAAAAACCAGACTGGGGTAAACTTGGGAATGGGACAAAGGAAAGGACTGCGTAAGGACCGAGAGTAATTCTTGTGGCCTCAGTACAGGTGATAGGAGGAGCAAAGCCTTCCCAAAGAAAGAAAGGAGCCTGGCAATGGCAAACCCTTCCCAAAGCCTAAACAAATGAGAAAGGAGAGGTGATCTTTCCTCTCCTTATAGCATACATTGTTGTACTGAAATTGCCATAGCAATAAAGCTACAGCTATTTATTACAGCATCAAGAGCTAATCAAAACCAACCATCCGAGGGAGCAGAACCCTGACGAACACAGGGGCTTGGAACTGGATGATCTTTAAGGTCCCTTTCAATTCAAACCATTCTGTAATTCCATGAACACTCAGCCTCATAAAGTAGACTTGTTATTTTCCAGTGAATAATAAAGGGCTTAGGTAGAACATTACCATGGCAAGGTACCAAAACAAGAGCTGGATCTAGTTTTGGATGCTTTTCTGTAAAGTTTCAGATGTTGAAGGTGACTCAAAACACTGCACAACCAATCAACATTTTATGAGGGTATTTGGAAAGTCAAAAATACGAGAAATTTCTAGAGAGTTTAAAACCTAGAGGTGGTATTAAAAACCAGAGAGGGTTATTTTTTCTGTTTCACACTCAAAGGATAATTTAACATTCTGAAAGCTGTTTTGTGGCAGATTCACAATTGTATAAAGTCTTGGAAGGTAAAGTTTTATAAAGTAGCTGGTGGCATGGGTATGGGTCAGGTTACCATCACCTTGTGGACCTACCTGCCTGTTCTTGTGTTCTTGAGCTGGATTAGAGTGGCTGCCTGACTTGGACCAGGTGGGAATTCTGCATAACCTTTGTATGTTCATAGCATTTTCTAGAGATTTTTCACACAAGGAATTGATCAGAGAATTATCTGTTTATGTCCATGTGAGTGTATATTCCACATCATCATCATGTGCAGCCTACATGAGGTCAGAAACCCAGGTTGTTGTAGGAAAGATGAGACATTTCTTCCTCTTTAGGACTTTCCTAAATCTGTTATTTATGATACAGGACCACTTTGCTATATGTTTGTTATACCTTTTTATTAATCATGTCTTTAACTTGGCCCTATTAAAAAAAAATAAAGGGAAGTCTCTGTCCCTAGGAGCCCACACATTTAGTGTAGGTACAGACAAAATCAGGAACTTCTGCAACACCTCATGGAAAACATTCTCCTCTTCACTAACTGCATCACTGCTGTGGACTAATACAGCAGTAGATGTTGAGTGAAACAGTTCTAATGATGCCACTCGTATTAAAACACATCATCTGCATCCCACTGTGATTTTAGTTGCATTGCAGGGAAAATGAATGCAGTGGTGGCGCAGGCACCAGAAAGTCATTAGGAAACAGAGTTCTGCTAGGTTTCTCAGGTACCTGTGATTGCTACCAGAACCCCTTTGCACCTGGAATAAACAATAAATGTCAAAAAAGAACATGAGAATCATTAAGGCCTCAGTGTTTTCCTGAAAACACATCATCGTCTGGAAACCTTGGTCTGTCTACTGATTCTGTGTGCTTTTTTATTATTTTTATATTTTATTTTCATTTTCTCTGAAGTGTTTGTAGGAGAGGAAACATTCATTACCAGGGGGATTTCCTCCATTAGAAACAGAATCTGTTATGTCTGTTTAGGTAAATCCCTTTCATTCCTATTTCATTTCACAGCTGTTTACTGTTCAGGGCTTATTGCATTTTGGCTGCTCCAGCGCATCTCCCCCCAGTACGGGAAGCAATGAAGTAATTCCTTTTGTCATTTTGGGAAGAAGAGCCCAGTCTGTGCAAAGGATCATATGTTTGGGGGGTTTTTTTTCTTAATTGCATAAGTAATACAAGACTGCAAACTTTGCATCCCAACTTTCTCAGCTTTTGGCATTGTTCATGTCTGACCCACTTACAAAAATAATCACACTCTTCAGAACATTTCAATCCTCCTCCCTGACATATGGGACTTCAAGTCAAGCTTGTCTGCTGTTTCTTTAGAAAAACAAGTTCAGTTTCTTAATATCGTCACCCTTAACACGCCCCCGGTACTTCAGGTGTGCTGCGTTTCCCTCCGGAGGGACAGAAGGTGACCTCGAGTAGCTTCGCAGCGACATCTCGTGGCCTGACTCCCCTGGAACAGTGTCAGAGATTCCTCTTCCAGGGGGGTGAAGATCTCATGTGGATTGAGTCGAATATTTCACCCAGAGAGGAGGTAGGATGCCATTGGAAACCAAGTCATTAACTGTGTTTAATTAGGTAAGTGACATTGTCAACGCGATCGTCAATTGTACAAAAAATAAGTTAGAAATTGTTTCACATGCTAAAAAGAATATAGATACTTGCCATTCTTCCAAAGGCTGCAAAGTTTGGACAGTATGGTAAGATGGACATCTGAAGCTGCTGCTGCAAACATCTAATCACACATTATCTAGTGCGCAAATATAACAAAGACATAAAACATTTTATCTCTGGCTAAAGTAAAAGAATATGGAAATAGTTCCCCTCCTCATGTTTAGTCACTCACCATCTAAACAGCTTCATATCTTTTGGGGTTTAAGCACTTGAGGCCACACAAACTAAACTAAAGAGAGAGAATCTAAAGTAGCAACATACAACAGGTCCACAATCTATCAACCCTCAATTTACAGAATGTGGTTTTGTCAAAGATATTTGTGTGTCCTTTGGAGTAAAGAAGAGTTCTTGCAAGGGCAAGAGTGGAAGTGTACTGACTTCCAAAGTCTACGTGGAAAACCAGTGCACGACCAAACCCCTAAAACGGGAACAAGGATAAGTCACACAGGAATCACAATAAATGCTGGGGATTTATCCTTAGCTAAAAGCTCTGTTTCATGTCCGTGTTTGCTGTGAGATAATGACTCAGCAGCAGCAGGAGTGAGGGGAAACCAGAGAAAAGGGAGCTCTCAGGCTGAACTGTTGGCCTCTTTCAGAGTGAAAAGCACTGAATGTGCTGCTGAGGGAAGGACTTTCCACGGCTTGCCCAGGTGAGCAGGGAAGGGTGTTCTGGCAGAGGCTGGCAGGAACCAGGTGGCTTGGAGCTTGCTGCCTGCAGGGAATGTCGCTGTCCCAGTGACTGGCCTTCATGGCAGAGGCTGGTGACTCATCTCAGCTTGCAGTCACGCAAAGCAAATTGCAGCTCTGGTGATAAGAATGCCTTGGAATAATTAAAATTGCTGTCACACATGGCATTTTCGTGTTCAATCTGTGTGTCTTTATAAGCTGTATACCCTTGCCAGGCACTTAGAAAGGCTTAGTTCTGGAGTAGCAATGGATTAACTCAAATTGCTGAGTCTGGGGGTATATTTCTCTATGTTCTGCAGGCAATTCCATACTCTCCCACTGAATCCATAGGAATGTTCTGTATAAATTTTGTTCAACAGAAGCAGAAGTCAGGTATGTTTGGAAGCCGTGACTTTTCCATGTAGTTTCTCAGCTGCCCACTGGAACATGCTGTAAGACATACAGTGCAGTTTGAGTCTCTGACAGCTTTCAGTGATGACCCTGGACTTCAATGAAAAATTCAATTTACCTGTTAACTCTACTGGTATTCTTTTCAATGAATTGCACTTGAAAGTCATTGCACCTACCTGTAGCTGCATTTCTGAATGCCTTTCAGATACAACACTTCCTCATGCTGCATTGGCAGCTTATTTCCTTCAGCCCCAGCCCTAGAGAGGCTTCAGGCTGCAGCTTCTTCTTGAACACTTTGTAACTAGAGGTTCCTGTATTATTAAAAACATGCTTTGTGCTGGACTTAGCTCAACTTTTCTGGAAAGCAATCATCTGGAAGTCAGCCTGGGATCCAGCTGTGTCACATGGATTTTCCCTGCTTTCTGAAACAATCTGTTCCACTGCTTGGGAGGTTTCTGGGTCCTGGGAGCAGGGACTGTCCAGCGTGTCACCGCTGCTGTTGCAGTGCAGAGGGGAGGCCATGTCAGAGGGCTGCTCCGAGGGTTTCCCTGCAGCAGGAGGCAGGGGCATGGACAGAGGGACATTCATCATGTAGAACACATTGCCCAGACGTCGGGACACCTTTAAAGACAAGGGCACATTGCAGCAATTACTTCTTGCTGTTAAAGCCATTAAACATCAAGCCTGCCTCTGGTGCAGCAATGCCAGGGACATCCCAGGCATCTCAAAGGGTAATCAGATTCTTGGAAAAAAAATCTCTTCCATTTTCACTCTCTCATGCTTTTCTAGGCCCAGGTTGTGGAAGGAGCTTGTCAATACTCAGCTTAGGACTCTTGGATCTGACAGCAGGATCCTCCTGCTCCCAAGGTGCTGCAGCACCCACGGGACAGAGGGGAGGCAAACTGCCAGCCAGGAGCAGGGAAGGGGCTTGGAATGAGAGAAGAGTGAGAGAGTAGGAGGGGTTAAGGAAAAGAAAAAGAACCAGGCAACAACAGAAACAGAGAGTTGATATTAGTAGAAATTAAGGGCAGAAAATTGCAAATAGAGAGGGACAGCCTGTCCCTGAGAAATGTACAGTCTTATTCCTCAGTGTCTCCCTGTGTGCTGGGGTAACATACAGAGAAGTAAAGCAAACTTTGCTGGAGTAGTTTCTTTTCTCCCAATATTGTGGCGGTTACCTTACCAGTGAAAAAAAATATGCTTTAGTTTGGAAAAATTCCCTCCTCTCAGCTTCTGGCTCTTTCATGTCTCTGTGACTCACCATTTAATGGTCATACCTGAGAGCGGATTTTTAATGCTGGTCCGAGTTTTAATCCCATTGTATCCAGGAGATGTTCCTCTGTTAGCAGTGGGAGGGTTTCTCCATCAATAGCATGGTCTTTAAATATCTGGTGAAATGATGAAACACATCATAGTGTGCTAAAATAGACTTTGATTGTTATTTTTCATGCTTAACCCTGAGGCATAAACAATAAAAAGAAGAAATAATAATTTTACTGTTTTAGCTCTGTCTCCTAACTGCACTAGGGAAACTATTATTATGTTTGTAATTTTGGGACAATCAGCTACCCTCCCACATTTACATTTGTTTGCTGACATTTAAATCTAGATGGTCCTACAGACCTGAACATGTGGTGAAATGTTTATAATCACCTGGGCATAATCTGAGCAGCCTGGAAGGCTGATGATGAAGTTGTGCACATCATCAACTGTCCACTTGCGAATGTCCTCGATGGAAGAAATGTCTTCTCCATTCAGGATCAGACCATGAGCTCCTTTGAGGAGGAAACACAGAAGTTATGTTGGTAGAATTTTACTGCAGGAGGAAATGATTGTTATCATGAGAATTTTTACACCTTTTCAGAACCTAATATATTAACAGCAGGGTGTAGTCACAGGCAGATGTGGGAGTCCCAAACACAAAATCACCACGTAATGAGCAGAACTTGAAGGGGGTTTTTTTTGGTGGTTTCTTCTGTTTATTGCTGGCACTGTACCTACCAGTCACTACACATATAAATCATGCGGCAGGACTTCCTCTAACAAGTACATTATCCAATGCTCTGTCTTCTTTAGACTTTACTCTTACTTTGGTTTGACTAATATTTCAGTAGAACAGACCCAAGCCTTTGCTAGTCCATACTGCCTACTGTGAGTAAGAACATACAGAAAAGTTGCGGGCTGAAGGGAGAGGCTCACTCCCAACTTCGTTCAGCAATTTTCTTTATTTTAATTTAAATTCCTTTTCAAAACAAGAACTGAACATATATATTACTATTTGCAGCATTAGAATTCTACTTGTAGTTGCAGTAACTCTACCATACCAAAAATTCACTTAAAACAGAAGGAAGAATTGAAACACACAATCAACAAAACCAGGTTATATCAACACGCCACTCTAACTGTATTCTGGAGATCGGACAAACCTGAAGGTAGCAATGGGTTGTTGGGCACTGGAAACCCATATGGTAACGCTGAGAATGGGATTGCAGAAGGGTACAGGTACTTGTCATCAAAAGCTGCACAGGAGCTGTTGGCTTCCTTCTCATTGGTGTTGCTGCAGCTGTTGGTTTCAGTAGGAATTTCATGAGTAGCGCAGTTCTTTCTCAAGCCTTGTTCAAACTCTTTACAGTTTTTGGCAACTGCAGATGGCTCAGTCTGGTTCTTGCTCTGCTCATGTTTGTTTGGTGTCTCCACCTCTACTTCTTTCTTGTCTTCTTTCTCATCATCCACTGCAGTGGAGGCAGAATCCATGGATTTGTCGTCCGCCTGGGTCTTCGTGCCGTTGGTGCTGCCCTCGGCAGTTTTGTGATTTCCCGCTCTTCTCCCTGGGCGGCGGCCCCGCTCCCTCTGCAGGGTGGTGACTGGCGGGTACGGGCTGGTTGCCATGAGCATGGTGTTGCCGTGGATTTCGTCCAGGCTGGTGCGATGGACATAGAGGTCGTTGGGAAGGTGCCCTTCAGGCAGCCTGTGCCTGCTGCGGAAGGCAATGGAACTCGCTGGCATCCCATGGTAAAGGAAAGGGGCTTCCAGGCCCAGGAGTCCTTTCCGATGGGCTTTCTCCATTTCCTTCTGCTGAAAAATAGCACTCATCTCCATTTCCATTCTAAGAGACACACAGAGCAGAGCAGTTAGGGCAGCTCAGTTCCTTCATCACCTTTTGTTCAGCAGCAGATTAAAACTCAGATAAATGAATAGGCACTGCTTGTTTTGTCTCTCCCTCACATGGCTGTGTGTGAGAGGTCACAAACTGCAGATGGAGTGGCAAACCTGGCTGTATTTAATGTGCTGTCAGATACAGATAGCAAGCTAAAAGAAAGGGAAAACATATCTTCCATGTGATGGCTCTAGAAAATACTTCAGACAAAAAAAATTTGTTATTTGTGTATTGCCATTCCAGGCATGGTGATTATATTCACTTGGGATTTGGAAAATAGTCTCCAGGGTCATAAGGGTTGAAGACTAAAGAAAATAATTGATTTACATTACAGTTAGAAATTTGTACAGAAAACTGCAAAATTCCAGTGATATTGTAAATGATAAAGAACGAGAATGATTTTATCTATCAAACCTGTGCATCCATTCAGACAAAGCTGAGACTCTTGAGTAACCCTCCACAGTGCCTGGCACCTGAGCATGGCTCTGAGAGTGTGAAAGGGTGAGGTCCTGGTGGAAAGTGTCCAACTGATCTCCTTCCTTCTGAATAAACGCTCCAGAATCTGTGCCAGCTTCCTGCTCCTGTTACAGTGGGTAGGAGGGTTTACCAGTGGGATAGAGAGAGTACAGGTAGTAGTGCTTGTCTCTGCTGTACCAACTTTGCTGGCATCAGCTTTCTCTGGAGCCAGGCCAGCAATCAAATAGAAACCTAGAGCTTCTAGAGGAGCTTTGAGGAGCTTTCAGTGGGATTTCTGCATCTTTGGAAAAGAGCCTGTGAAGTAAAGCACTTTAAAGTGCACCAAGATAGCTTTCTTAACACTGCAATAAGGATAAGAGGTTAGAGAGAGTCTGACTTTCAGGAGAGTGTAAAATTGTCAGGAAAACAATTTGGGCAAAGGCTATCTATACAGATTTTTGGTATGGGGAGGAATTATTTGATCACACCATTCATGGCTTTTTCTCTGCCTTCTTTTCATCTTTGAAACAACCTTCAAAATATTGATTCTCTGCTTTCAGAGATACAAAGGAAGTGTTTTGTCTGTGTACCATGTCCTTGTGCATTTTCTCCTATTGTTGTTACTCCCACCCAGCTCTTGAGGTGGAGGAAAACAGCAGAAAGCATGACATTCCTCCTACTCCTCCAGCTGAGATAGTCTGTTCCTGCCAGGAGCGGCAGACGGAGCTTTGGGATGAGGCAGAGTCCCTGGGAGAGCCAGGATTTGGGCCCAGGTGCTCAGCAGCACAGCTGCACCAAGTGCAGGAGGTTGTCAACACCTGACCTGTGGAACAGCTGAAAGGAGCAAGTGCAGCCCTAAAGGTGCTGCAGAAGGCTGTGTGAATACAGTGGAAATTGCCAGGGGGGCAAAAAACTGGGGTAAAAGGTTTATAGGTTTAGTTGAGCTGTTTCATGTTGGAGTTTTGCTCTTTGGTGGGCTGAGGGAAGAGCCTGAACAGGTAGGAGCAGCTCTGATGTGCCTGTGGGTGTATGGGAGGGCCATGTTTGCTGCTGGTTGTTTCACTTGTTTATCTTGGGGCTTTTGCCATGGGGCAAGAGCTACAGGAAATGCATTGCTGAGGCAAATCTTTTGCTTAGAGGAGTTCACTAATCAAGCTTTGCTGGCTGAAGAGCTCAAAACACTTCTGTCATAATTCTTTTCAGATGAATACAAAGAACCTTTCTGTTCTTTGCTCTTAGTCTCACTGTGTGGGGGGCACTACTGCTGAGTACGGTGCTGCAGCGCAGGGCAGGAGTGGCTGAGGTTGGAGTTCCTCGATGGAAATGGTGTGGCTGTGAGGGGAGAGCACTGGCAGTTACCTACCCAGCTACAGACTACACTGAAACTGGTACAGAAAACTGGGATTTCTACAGTCATTCTGATATTCTGACTATTTGGTCAAACTAGGAAAGCTGCCCAGCCTGGCAGGGTGGAGACACAGCTGATCATCCCAAGGGCCCAGCTGCAGAGGTTTAAATTATTGTGTGTGACATCACACAGCTGTAAAGTTTGAATTTGTTTCTGAACTTTTGTAACTTCAGGGTGTTTGGATCCACAGTTGAAGGGCTGTGGCTGTAGCTTGTTCTTTCCCTTAACTAAGCTAAGGGGTTTATTTATTTTTGTTACATCCTTTTAAGAATAAAAGCAGAATATGGCAAGCAGAAAGTCAGTATCTTCAGGCCTTAATTGATACTCAAGGGCCTTCTGCTTCTCTGGGTGACTTGAAAAAAATCTCAATCACTTTGCTGCTTTAATCCTGGCATACATCTCAGAGCAAAGCTTGCTATTGATTACCTGGCAATATTTTGCTTTTGAACCAGTTCTTGTCTTCTGGCCACAGCTTCCATGGATTCTGGTTGTAGAAAGCTGTATCCTTAAAGGGAAAAAACATATTTAAAATGCATGTGTTTCCTCTTGCAAATGCACAAACCCCAAAGCAATGCAGACACTTTAAAAAGCTTTGTAAGTCTTCAGTTGTGGACTTCACCAGGAAGGATATTGATAGGATTTCAAGTTCAATCCTATTTGTAGTCATTGTTTTGGTGGGAATATATAGAAAGAACATGAAGTCCATCCCCAGTTGTTTTCAGGATCAGATCTGTAGTTAGGAATACCTGCCACTAACCATAAGGGAAGGAAGCAGCAGGGTGGTTTTATTTGGTGACTTATGACTTTGAAGTCCTGTCATTTGCTTTCTGATCCACAGGTTCCCACTTTCCAGGATGCAAAGGATGTTTTGTTACCTGGGCTGGGGTAGACACGGTTGGACAATAGGTTTGGCATGTTCGGGTGCTGTGGCACGGTGGGTGCCAGGTGGGATGCTATGTGCATCTGTCTGGGGTCAGCTGAGGCCATCATTTCAGTTGAAGGTAGCAGATCTCTGAGAGGATAAAAAATACACTCAGCTATGCAGAGGATATTGTTTAGTTAAGAATAATTAAAGGTCTTTACAGGGATAGCACAGGCAGAGTCAGGATTAACTGCAGAGCTGGAGCAGAGAAAATGTGCCCGGTACCTGTCCACCAGTCGCGGCTCAAACTGGGCAGGGATCGCCTGCATCCTCTGCTGGCCCGGCCCCATCAGCTGCGGGTTTACTGCCATCAGCTGATTCCTCATTAGCATCTCCTGCCGCTGCCGCAGTTCTGACACAAAGCACACACAGCCCTGCCGTCAGTGGGGTAAGTTAGCAAGTGATTCTGGCTGCAGTATAACTTTCCCAGAAAAAAAAAGTTTTGTTTTGTTTCATCAAGTGCAAATTACAGCTTTTTTTTTTTTTAATAGCAGCAACTAAAAAACGTGTTTCCACTGCCACCTGAACTACTTTGTTTAAATAATGTAGATTTATGCAATCAAACTGCAGTAAAAATAAACAGGATGTGCTCAGTCAAGTGTACCAAAGGACAAATTACAATGAATAATAATTCACATAACACTGTGAAACAGAAGAAAATAGCCTTGGATGTTAAGTTCTCTGCTTGAGAGAGTTTTAATTTCTAATGCAGTTTCATTTTGAGAAAAATCATACTAGCTGGAACCTGTGTGAGAAAGCAGGTCGAGAAAAAAGAGCCTATGATGGTGAGCCAGAACATCATAATGTCCAGCTCTGGCTTTTGTTATAAATTCTTGTGTGACATTTACTTGTCTTCCAGATACTCAACATCTCTTAATCAAATACTGAATTCCAAGAGCGCTCTGTGTTAACGTTTAATTACCTTAAGAAAAATGTTCCTGCAGTTACTCCTAAGATAAATTTGAACTACCTTTTGAAGCCATCAAACCTGCTGCGGGGTGTTTCTTGTAGGCTGCACAGACCCCAGCAGTGCCATAACCGCGTGTGCAGTGGGGTTCCTGGCTCTCACCTCCTGCTGCCATGCCCCCTGCCAGCCGGTACAGGTGCTTCTCCTCCAGCGTGCCCTGTTCCCCCAGCATGGACATCTTCCGCATGTGCTCCCGGGGAGTCATCCTGCAGGGGGACAGCAACAGCGCTGCTCACGTAAAGAACTGGAGCAGCAGCACCAAAGAGGAGAGTAAGACATTCAAGACTGAGAAACAGAGCAGGATGTCACGTTGTTTCTCAGATAAGCAGGTGGCCCTGCCAGGCACAGTGGTACCCTCAGTGCTCCTGGGCTGTAGTGTTTTCCGTGTAGACACTTCCAATTTTCAGGACAATGCAAATGTAGCCCTTGCTTACACTGAGTTGCTCAGTGTCCTTGGATCTTACTACGCAAGGAAAATCAGGATGTTGGAAAACAGCAGCTGCTGAAAAGGAGGTAGTTAAGCCCAAGCTTTTCCCTTCAGCCCCTGCTGTGTCACAGCAGCTCTGAGAGCAGTGGTGTGCTCATACTTAGGAAGGCAGGTATCTTTGGTTTAATTTCAGAATTGTAGTAGTTAGCAGCCCTGTCTACTGTAAACCACTGTAAGTGAAGCAGATGGAAAGAAATTATAGAAATTGTCTGTTCCAAGTGACATCAGCCCCTTAAGACTGATAAATTGAAGTAAAAAAGTAAAAGAACATGTTCTGTAGTGACGAAAACAGTGATAAAGCCAGTAAAACTCAGATTAATTATAAATATATATATAACTAATATATACAATTAATACATATATATTTAATAATTAAAAAGGAAGCAAGCCCTGTAACCCAGAGCCTGGATGTTAAAAAGCTATCCTGTATGGAATGCTTTGAGTTGAGGAGTTGGCAGAGGGAGCAGGCTGGCTCCAAAGGCAGCAGCAGGAGCATCTGTACATTCATCTCAAACCAAGACTTGCACAGCAAATGATTAGATTTTAAAAATTTTTAAGTAAGGCATTGAATTTCCATCCCCATTTAGCTCTGATGAAATGGATTGCCATTTTTTGGTACGGTGAAGATACTTGGTGTCAAAATGAGCTTTCCAAAAGGTAAACAAGTGAGTAATTTCAGACACTTACACTGAAAGTAGAGGCTGAACTTGGACCATTCCACTGGTGTTCCCTCAAAATAAAAAGTGCTTTACATTGGTAAATGTAGATGTTGGATTCTGGGTTGGCCAAGATTCAGGTCTTCCTGGCAACAGACAAGTCTGTCAAATCCCAGACCAGCACCATGGCCTTTGTTCTTGACATATGTAACTGGACATGTGCTGCTGGACATGTTTCCATTTGCCTTTTTTTTTAGGATGCTTTAGACTTAAAGCGATTTAGGATGCTGGGTGCCTCATGAAGAGCATTTGAGCTGCCAAAGTGCTTCTGAGCTGCTAAAGCATTTTAAAGCTCAGTACTAAAGCGATTTAGTGCTGGACTAAACTTTTCAGCAGCTCAAAAAATAGGTGGCAACTGGGATGATGGTGTTTGCCATTCCATATTGTTCAGTGAGGCATTTAGGTGTTTTCCTTTCTTACATAAAGACTGTATTGAATACTCTGCAAAACAACTGCAATTTTAAACTTCATGCTGCCCTTCTTATAGCCTGGCCTTTGGCCTTTATCTGACTAGAGAAACCCGGTCTACCTGAAGATATCAGTGCTCATTGCAGGGGCCGTGGAATAGGTGGACTTAGAGGTCCCTTCCATCCCAAACTGTTCTGGGATTCTGTGATATGAAGGTGCAAAGAAACCATCAGAGGTTCAAATAGTTGTATTGGAAAAAAGACCCAGGAGGTTTTAACCTTTTTGTTCTAGTAAATCAGGCAAAAAATAAGATTAATAGTGAGTTTTAATACTGACAAATTTTTGTCTGTCAGATGACTGACAAGTTGTACCACTTTTGCTTTTTAGGAACTGCTAGAATGTGTCAGTCTCCCGTTTTAATCATGGTTGTGAATGTGCTTTTTTTCTTTTTCCCTGTGTGGGAAAAAGACACACAAGGAAAAGACACTTTCTTCATCAGGCCTTCCTAGAGCTTCTACACTTCCCCCTAAAATCACACCGGTGACTAAAATTATTTGATACAACTTTAAATTGTGGAATCATGGAAAACCTAGTGGGAGAAGAGCCATCTGTTCTGGCCCAAATCCCTCATGTGGGATCCCATATACTCTGGCTGTTCTGACAGACATCTATCCAAAAGCAAGCAGCAGTAACTGGTTAGAAACCAGTAACACCAGTATCGCTGTGATGTTCTCTGTGCAGCTCCCAAAATAAGTCTGGATTTTGTTGGATGTGAAGGGTGATACAGCGGCTGTTGACAGGGAGTCTCACACTGCCTCCTTTCAGAGCTGAAGCAGAAACTATGTAAGAACTTTCTCTAAAACTTCCTTTTAAATATGAGGTTTTCTTTTAAATGTTGGTATTGTCCCTGAATGTAGAGTACGGAATACAGCAGCATCACAGCAAAGTGATCCGTATTTACTGATAATTATTTACTGATAATTATTATCCACCAGATGATTGAGATTCACAGACCACCATTTCAGACAATGAGCATCAGATAAACAACTTATCCTTGCAGAGATAGACTACGTGGTCTGTTGGTTTGAAGAGAAAGATACAGTATAGAAAAGATGTAGCATCGAAAAAATAATGGAATAGTATGATTTAAAAGTTCTTTGGTATCTTCTTCCACTAAAGCTGCAGCTCACTGCTTCCACTGACCCAGTTTTTGAATCATCATGAGCCAAAAGGAGGGTTTGACTCCTTAATGAGGTTTTCACTGGAGTTGCTTCATGGAATCATTCTGGTTTTTTCGTTGGTGTGCCAATCTTATTTAACTTATCTTGGATTTCTTCTCAGATACATAAAAATAATTGCTATTTTTAACATAAAGTTGAGATGCTATTTCCACCAGAATTCTAATCTATTTCTCCAAGTTGAATGGCAGAATATCAGCATGATATGATTCAAATTTAATTGAAATGACATGTTTGTGGGTATGTCTTATCTGTATTAAATTACTTTTTTATTTCCCTGAATTTCCTGTTCGGAGAAGTATTGAAATTATCAGGTAGAATAAATACCTTAATTACCTAATGTAAAGATTTGTATGTAACTCTGTGTCGGGAGGAGGTACTGAACTTGACTAATCTCTGTTATTCCATTTGGAAAAATGCCTTTTTTTGTTTACTTAGCTGAGATTCTGACTTGCAGGTCAAATTTAGCGTAGTTTAGGTTCATACTATTTTCATAACAATTCCCATATTATTAGAAACCACCCCAGCAAAGGAGGATCTGTGAGGGAACAGGGAAAGTACACTTCTGATACATTTATTAGCTGGGATTTGAGAGCAGCTCAAAATCTGGCGTCAGGGTTCATATAAATTCATACACACCAGCTGTCCAGCGTTAGGTTCATATATGGCTCTGCTCTGATCCTATTGCACAAATCCTGGCTGTACAGCACATTACAGGGATGAAGACAAATTAATCCCTACCTTTAGAGTCTTACCCTCAGCAAACCCTTCTTGGCAGCAGGCAGAACCACTCACCCAGGACTAATTCTGTCTCCATTTATTAGATGAGAAGTGGCAAGACACGAACTTTATGAACCAGAAGCATTTGCAAATCTAATCACGTGACAGTTTCAAAATGTCTACAGCAGTCTAGGTGTTGATGTTATCAATTGCACTGGCAAAATACAGTTCAGTCTTATACGTAATATAGACTTTTTGGAAGACTTGTTTTTTTAGTTAAATGCATTGACATTTCATTAATTTACACTGCTTTTATTTACATCAAACACATGGAATTAGCATTTTTAAAAGTCAATGTTTAGTGTACTTCAGCAGTGGCTCCACAGACTGTTGGGAAGAAGCTGAGGATTGTTTAAAATGCTCAGGTAAATTTGTGTCAGATAAATCAGTTAAACATTTAATATGAACATGTATTCATTCATGCTTATAAGTGAAACATATGAATGAAGTCATACATAACCTCATTTGCATTTCCATTGGCTTCCCGTTTAGAAAAGGCTCACCTGATCACTTGAGAAATCAGGTGTTGTCTTAAAAAATAAATAAATATTCCAATATTATTAATAGTCCTAATATTATGAATTGTAGGATCAATTTATTGCTCTAAATCTATGCTAAGAGTCATAAAACTCGGGATTGTAATTATTACAAAATCCACAGTCAGCAAAATAAATAACTTTTGGAAAGGAAAAAAGCAATTATGCTAACATTATGTCATACAGGAGCATGAAATATGTTTTCTTGATCGGAGTAAGGTGCCATTGGAGAGGCTGTGGGGCTAAATTCTAATCCTAGATACGTGGGCACAGACTGCTCAGAGACTGAGATTAGAGGGTAATCCTAAAACTGGATTGAGAACGATACATTCCCTAAAGAAAGGAAAATAACGATATTTATAGTGTGTGTGTCAGCCGGCGGAGTTTGGGTTGCATGCCTTCACACTGACTTGGAGACACGGACATTTCCCCTTTCCTGAGCCAGCTGGTTGGTAAAATTGTGAGCAGCAAGTCAGTGGGTTTTAAACACCCTCTTCTCAGGAAGCAGGCAAGGCTTAGTGCTGGCAAACTCAACCCTGCAGGAACTAAGCCGGGTTCATAACAGGAGCTCATCTTGTTCCCCTTGGAACGGCTGCGGGAAGGGGAGATTCCTGGGTGCTGCTGAGGCACGGGCTGAACCCAGAGGTGGAGATGCTCTGTGCTGAGTACAAACACACAGCGAGGGCCTGCAAAGCCTACGAGGTGAGAGAGACAGATGGTGGAGGAAAAAGGAGCTGAATTCCTGCTGTTTGATGTGGCACTGGAGGCACAGAGACCCAGGACAGTCCGCAGCTGAGGTGGGAACTGCGCTGAGCGCTTCTCCCTGTCGGCTCCGCTGTGGCCGCAGGACTGGGCTCTGCACAGCCACAGGGCTGATACTTATTTGTGTTTTTAGCAGCACCTAAAGGCTCCTCTGGAATCACTCTGAGGGCTTTAACAACTCCTGTTAAAAAGCTAATTACAATAACTGTACAAGAACTAGTGAGAACTGCGGAGAAATTGTGTGCATGCACACACAGAACACTGTGCACCCACCCTGGACCCTGGCAAGCTGGCACAGGGAGAAGATGGTTACAAGGGATGGGTCTTTCTATGACATGAGTTATATACACAGAGATAAAAGCATGATGTCATTTGTTTTCCTTGTGGATTTATTTCATAATTAGGGATGACACTTGAAACATTATCCTCTCTCTGACTCTTTCTGAAGCCTAGAGATTGCAAAATATGGCAAAAGTGTGATCAGTTAAAAGGAAACTAAACTAAAGTATTTTTTTACTTTTTGATAATTATTACTTTTAAAGCATTAAAAAGAAATTTGTTGCTTTTTTATTTTATTTTTGAATGCTGGAAATGGAAACCTTGGAAAGGAAAGCTTTCTGATCATTGGAGGGCCAGGCTGGTATTTCCAAATGAAATGCAGTTGAATTTAGTGAGATTTATGTCTTGCTTTTACATGAAATGTCAGTGTAAATGACAACTCTCCAAGTCCCAAAAGAAACCAGGTACTGAAAAGAGGAATGAATCTTAGTAGGGGTATTTAAAACTATTTTAATTTAGGAACTCTCTAACTTAACTGGCTAACTAAGAGTTTGAATCTAGAAAATTTGTACTGAATCCTCGATACCTGCCCTTTTCAGTTAGGATATTAAGTACTGCCGCAGTATCCCTTGGATTTTCCAAAATCCTACATTTGATGAGTCTTCCACCACTAAGGTAAATCAGGATGATGTGGGTTTCCATCATTAATCATTTCAGGTCCGCTTTCTCTATTACAAAGCGAAATACAACACATACACATCTTAAAAAATATTTGCAGGTCTGTTAAAATATATATATATCACAGATGGCAGATAGTAAACCCACTCTTATTGTCCAAATTCATGTATGAGGTGACAGGTTTTAATACAAACCTTTTTCCCTTTTGAGACTAGCGTGTGAAATTGCACACCCGACCCTGTGAACAGGCTCAGGAATCAGCATCTCAAAAAGCCTGAACATTTTCAGCTCCAGTTTGAAGGATCAGACTATGATAGAATTCCTTGAGGTAGGATTGCCTCCCTCTCTGACTCTTTCCATATTCTGGTGAACTATGGAGGTCTGGAAATTCGCATGTCCTCTAACTAAGGAACTTGAATTTTTCACTCCAAAGACAATGTAACAGTGCCCAAGCCTTTCTCCATCTACAGATAATTCTGCCCACATATTCAGGTAATAAAATGTAAGGAACTCTCATTACATTATGATACTATTTTTAAAAATTTTATCCCACTCTGGACATTGGTGCCAGCGCTGGGGTTTGTTATGATGACACTCACAGAGGCAAAATTTCCACTGGGTAAACCTAATGTAGGTACATCAGACTAAAGCAGCCGAATATATCTGTGTGATGATGGCCTTGATTAATTCTGATTTCACACTGATTTGGAAAATCTACTGTGCCATGTGTAAAAGGTTGAGGTTTTTCTATTGTACTTTAAAAGATAAATTGTACTTTAAAAGATAAATTAGCACAAAGATTAAGATAACATAAATATATTAATGATCACTTAGCTTTGAAGAATATTTTGTCATGGACAGACAAGACAGGGAAACGTTTGTGCATATATAATAAGCAACGCAATATGAATCCAACATTTTCTAGAAAAATCCTGAGTATGCAATGACAAGCCTTCCCAAAGTAAAACCCTCCATTTGCAAAACAGATCTTTAAATATTTCTGGAATGACTGAGCTATGTAATAAGAAATACGGTATTTGCACCTGAATAGGCAGAATTATTTACCCACAAGAATACCTACAGCAGATTGCTGAGAAATCAGAATAATCACATACTTTACTTTTTCTCCATCACCCTGCCTATTCCTAACTTTACTCTGTGCACTCAAGTGCTGCGCCTAAATAAAGTCACCACAACCAAGTTTGCTTTGATCTGCTCCATTTCTGCTGTGAGACAAGTCTTTCCCATTTAATCTGAAAAATCACACACCTTTTGGTATTATTTACAGGTGTTTCATCACCATTTACATTAAAAACCCAGCACTTTTTATTTCATGTATACTTACATCTATCGTGGGGACCTTAGTGTTGGGTACAATGAAGCCACCACGAACATCCAAGAGCGTGTCCCTTCCCTGGGAGTCTTCCTTCCAGGCTGCCTCAGGAATGTGTTTGGCAGCTTTGAAATCACATCAAGATTAACATGTCAAAAACTGCCTTAACTAACGCTGACTTTACTTTAAATACAAACTGAACTTGTCTTGATTAGCCCTCATCCCTGCTCCTAAGCCCTCCCCACTCTGACATCACAAGCTCTTCTCCAATACCATCCCCTAACCAGGCTGTAAAAACATAATTACATGAAGAGCACTACACTGAGCTGATAAACCTATTTCACATTTAACCTGCTAAGCCGTTGTTAGCTTTTAAGATGCTTGATGCATTCACTTAAAATCTTCCTGTTCCAACAAGAAATACAAGAGAAGGTTTGCAGTAGCCTGGCTCTCCCCTGTGCGTTACCTGTTTATACTGATTTTCAGAAAGGGTGCTCTTCTGACTTGGCAAGGAGTTACCCCAGGAGGGTGATATCCCAGAGCTGTGTATCCGATGGGATTGGGGGGAGCTGCAAGGTGGAAATCCTGTTAAGCATATTGTGAGGCTAACACAGGGATCAGTTGGTTATACTGCTCAAGCTGGCAATTTACTCTTTAATTCTCACTGGCCATGAGTTGGCTCTCGGAACCAACGCCTAGAAACGGCAACTTCGGAAATGTCAGG
This sequence comes from Pomatostomus ruficeps, assembly GCA_013400735.1. Taxonomy (NCBI): domain Eukaryota; kingdom Metazoa; phylum Chordata; class Aves; order Passeriformes; family Timaliidae; genus Pomatostomus; species Pomatostomus ruficeps. The sequence continues at coordinate 22,794 of VYZT01012459.1, forward strand.
GGTGCTTAGTTTCTTCCAATATCTGTGTCAGCTGATGGGGTGTCAGGCTTGGTGTTTGTTAATCCTTAATCACCTGCCTAAAATTCATCAGGTCCTCACTGCAACAACAAAAAAATTGCCCCTTGTTCTCTCTCAAACACTAACACAGCCAAACCTGGGGAAAATGGGCTCATTCCTATGAAAATCACTCTCAGGGCAGTGTTATCATTAGCAAAGGGGTGTAATTCTGCTGTACTTCTGCACAACCTCACAGAAAACAAATTATTTTCTATACACAAAATATATAGTTTTCAATGTGGGATTATTTTAAATTTTTGAAGTGACTATGACTCTAAATATTTTTGTTGTAAATCCCATCATGGCTATTTTGTTGCTGCCTGGCCCTTCTTTATACAGAAGAAAATCACACCCAGAAATATTGCTTTAAAAATCCACTGCTGGATTAAAAAAAAAACTTTAGGTCTTTAAAAAAATTAAATTGGTAGAGACCAGCTAAAATAAACTGAAAAAAATTTTCATGTGGTTGTCCAAATCTTTGCATGAAAGGGCAGACAAGGAAGCAAAGGAGCATTCTAGGCTTAAAGATAATTTTCACCTTGTGTTCAGTCCACTCAATCTGTAGCTGCCTAGAGAAACCTATGACTGGAAATGTAACTAGTAGATACAGTCTTGGAAAAAATTCTTTACTGGGATTTTTTCACGATTGTCTGGGTGAGGCTGAAACAAATGCTGTGTAAGATGTGGATTTGCCCAAATAAATAAAAGTAAGATCTTGCATCAGCATCCATTTTTCATCTGATGTTTTAGTCCGTGTGAATGACATTTCAGGAAAACCACAAAGAGTTAATTACCAGGAAAAATTACTTCCTGAGGTAGAAACAAACCTAGCAATATAATAAGGTTATATATGTATTTTTTCCTGTTTTACCTAATGAGGGAAGTTTGGAGAGAGAGACATTGCTTCACAAGGTCCTTGGCACGGAGCCCTTGGTTTCTGGCCCAGGAGCAGATTGCTGTGTGCTGTAGTGAGCTGTGACAAACACAGTCCTTAAAGATGCTTCCCTCAAGTGTCCCTCTCCAGAGAAGAGCAAGTTGTTCCTGCCTGGATGTTGCAGGCATCAGGCAGGAGTGCATTTCTGTATCACACAGTGGTCTGTGTGTCCCTCAGCATCCCTGTTCCTGCTGGACATCTTCACCTTGGGAAAAATGGCAAAGCACTGAAGGAGAGAGAAGCATGTAGGAAATCAGTTATGAACAGAAGAAATTAATGAAGAGTTTAGAGCAGTTTGGGTACTATTCTAAAGCTGAATTAAGAACAAGGAGGTTCTCTCAATTAATTTCAAAAGAAATATCAGCTGCTTCCCACCTTTCAAAATTCCTGACGTACCAGGAAGGGTTATCAGTGTGAAAAACCATTGTCTCTAAACAAAAAAGTCAGAACTTTCTTTGTTCCCTTTTGACAAAATCAACGGCAGACATAGCTCAGCTGATGGGATTTATGGCATTTAAACCAGAAGGTAAAAATTGTATTAGACAATTTTATTGTCTAATAATTAATAATTGTCTAGTAATTAATAGACAGTTCAAGAATTATGTTGGTTACCAAAATGCAGTGCTGGAATGGATTTGTAGAAATAGAGAACCTGCTAAACAAGAGCCTAAGCAGGTTTTAATCCATTGTTTCTAAACACTGTCTGAGGTAAGTGAGGAATCTGTGAAAGAGTGATAATCCCTGTTTCTTCTTATCAAGTTTACTGGAGCGAGATAAAAATCTACTTATCTCCACTTCAATAGAGACATATCATGAAATGAATTGATACAAAACTTGATAAATGGCTTATGTATCACAAATCAGCCTGTCTTTTTCCAACATGAAATCTATGTTCAGATATATCAGATTCTTTACCTAGACCTCATTTCCTTCCTTTTTTTCCCCAGAAAGGTCTAATCTAGAGAAGCACAGTTCTCACACGCAAGGTAAGGAGAGGGTGGTCTGATGGATGGGTGAGGAAGTCTGGCACCAGTTCAAGGATGAACTTGAGCAAGAAACTGTGTCCTAAAGTCTTGGGATTGGAAACAAACACCAGATTTTACAGTGACACACTGGCTCAGAAATGGGGTCTTGGTCCACAGGAAATTAAAAAACAACCAGAGAAGGGAACAGGCAAACCTGTGTGTCAGTCACTGTAATGGACTGGCTGTGCAGAATGTCCTTCAAGCTGGAACCCTCCTTGGGAGTTAATTTTTCCCAATCCCTTGGTTGCAGGGTAGGTGTTTCTGCTCCTTCCTGAGTTGCAGGACACTAAAAAGTGCCCATCTTTGGTGTTCTCCTCTACTAAATTCACACTGACAAGGTCAGCAAAGGGAAGAGGTTGCAACACAATTGGTTGTTCAGTGGAAAAGCATTGCATTTACTACAGTTCTTGAGAGAATGTGGAGAGGCTGGGTGGATTACACAGCTGTGGCATTCCCGATGGAAATCTGGCAATTAATCAGGGAGAACTGGAGCCAAACTTTGGGCAAAACTGAAGCTACTGAATTTTGCTTAGTGTGGCTGAAATAAATTCCAAAAGCCAATGAGTGAACCTCAGGGATGAAATATGGTTAACCCTTGAAAATTCCTTTGAATTCCTTTCAAAACTCAATTGACCAAACATTGTTTGTGGAAAGAATACTGACTTTTATGTGATCTTGAATCAAAATGGTTTAGAAGGTCTGGATTTAAAACTGTACAAGTTGAGGTTTCAAAGGCCTGAATTTTTGTTTGGCTAACATGGTGTAAAATAAGGCTGACAGGTTTTGGTCAAAACTTTCAAACTGGCCACGTGCTGAAAGAACAAATGTGTTGGTAAGATTAAATTCCCATTTCCATGCGCACACACCAGAGGTAATGGGAGCTGCACTGTGCCATATTCCTGTCATTTATGGAGTTTCTCTCTGGACATAGCTTTTTAAATTGGAACAATAATTAGTGAGGCAAATGACAATAAACACAATACCTTTAATGAAAGCATTTTAGGGCAAACAAACTTTCATATTTTCTTGTTTAGTGTTTTTTTCCATTACCTCTTGTATGGATTTTGGGTGTTTTTGGATGTGAAAAAGTAAGTTATGACAGCACTGGTATCACAGTCAGAAAAGTGTTGAATAAACACTCTTTCTTGAAGTACCTTTTGAAACAGCAGCTAGAATACAGGGTTTGGATGCTGTCATTTAGGATGACCCTAAAAATGCTTTATAACCAGCTCCTATATCTGCATAAACTTGCTCTCTCTGGCAGCACACACTCAGGTTGAGGTTCCACAGAATGCAATGGGGAGTTTTGCTGAACGATCCAGCCCCATTGTAGCAGATGGTACCGTATGGAGGTAACACTGATCCTGTGACTCTGTTGATTTGTAATTAGGTTTCTAGTAATTAATATAGTTTGCAGGCCTTGCATGAACTCTGCAGATTGCCCATTCATGTAAATGATTAACTGAAAGGGGATTAATCTTGGCAGAAGTTCAACCAAAAAGAATTTTCCAGACTGAAAATCTTCTCTATCAGTCTAATATATTGTAATAGAGACTGGAAGTTAAGTTTGCATTTGTGCAGCTCCATTTTAAAAAGAGTAACTTGATATCTGACTGTTAGAAGTATCTGCATTGTGTTATAAATATACATTTGCTGCAATAGATCTGTAAGTCCTGGTTTTTATGGAATTCAAAATGTATATTCAATATGACTTAGCAATTGGAAAAATCTACTTATTGTCACTACTATTTAATAGGAGGTGATGTAAATTCTGGCTTTGAAAAAAAGAATATGGTTTAGAATTCTGCAGTTTGTGTTTAGCTGCTCGTGCCGGAATATGCAAAGGTTGGAGTTCTTACAACAGTAATAAATCAGTGACAACAGGAGCTGTCACACAGCTCTGCACACAACCAGTTCATCCAGCACATGCCCGTGCAAGACTGTCATACCATCCCAGAATGGTCTGGATTCCAAGAGACTTAAAAACTCATCCAATTCCAACCCCCTGCCATGGGCAGGGTCACCTTCCACTGACCAGGTTGCCCCAAGCCCCGTCCAACCTGGCCTTGAACCTGCCCTTGTCCTGCCAAGTGTGCAGCCCCTTCAGGTCAGGCAGGCGTTCCCTGGGGAATGGTTCTTCCAGCCCATTGTGAGTGCTGCAGTCTCTTCTGAAGGATTTTGTCTGGCCCTAAAACCCATCCCTGCTGCTCTGTGGATTGCCTGGGTATAAAGAAAGTCAATATTAAATTAGAGGGTGACACAGATGTTTGACAGGAGCAACACAGCATCAGTGCCAGCTGAGGGATTCCCAGCTGTGTGGGCAAGGCTGAATTCTCTACCTCAGTTCTGAGGGGTCAAAGTCAGCGGGTGAGTGGAAGGGACAGAGCAGGAGAGAGAGGAAGGGGAGAGCTGTGGAGAGCAGGGTTTGATGCATGTGGCTGGGAAAGATGAAGGCAGCAAACCTGGTGCTGGACAGGCCACTCTTCCTTTGTAGCACAGGTCAGGCCGGCTAGGCTGAGGAGCCCAAAGGAGAGCCAAATAAAAGACCACACAGAGACAGCAAACGGAGAGGGCAAAAAGAGAGAGAGGGCAGAACCCTCTGCCTTTATTTATATGTTTTTACAAATCACCGTGGATTGGAGGTAGAAATCACTACCTCTCCATTCCATTGGTCAAAGCATCTGTCTATCATATTTCTCCACCCAGGATAATGAAACGATAACAACACAGACAGTTAACAAAACATAGATAGTTGTTAAGAAACCATGGCCATGTTTACAGAAGAATGTGTGAGAAAGTATCACAGCAAAGAGAAACACTGAGAAACTGCAAAACTCAGGACAACACTTCCTTTACCCTTCCTTGGCAGCAGCTCCTGGCGCTTGTGTTCTGAGCCAGCACAGCTCAAGAGTGACTCGCCTGGAACTGACAAAGTCAGCCGTGGGACAATAAACATCTTTCCAGCCCCACCAACTTCTTGGCCCATGTAACTGCCCCCATTTCACCAGTGCAGCCAGCAACAAATCAGGCCAAGCAAGAGAAGACTGCCTAGGTAAAGCCAGGGAAAGGAACGGCCGTGGAAGCAAACAAGGGTCACAGTGTTATTAAGTGCTGCAGGACACAGATTATCAAAAATCCCTGACAGATAAATATCCCAAATCGTTATATAAATCTTGGGCTGAGTGCCTCCCTGATGTAACTGTGATTGTATGACAGCAAGGATGGGTTTAGTCCAGTGTGTTTAAACTCTATATTATTTTAACCAGATGCTTGGGGGTTTGTTTTCCTTTAGTGGATAATAAGGGCCATCCAAAACAGAGTTGCTGATTTGCTTGGGTTTCATTGAAAGAGACACTCCTAAAGGGAGAGGAAATCCCCAAAATGATACTCAGTGATTAAGCACATAGAATATAGGATTTCAGTGTTTGCAAATCCTTTTTTTCAAATGAACTTGTGGCACTAATCCTCTAATGGCATTATTTCTTTGGAATATATGCCGGATTAAGGAGTCACAATGAGGCAAAGTACAAAAATCCACATTAATCTCTCCCCGATGGATGCTGTGTGGGATGCAACTTAAACTATTTTGTTCCAAAATTGGTTCTGTTCCTAACCTTGCCCCAGGTCTAGACAGAGGGAAGAGTAGATATAAACAAGTGTGACACTGAGCACTCAGCAGATGGTCACAGGCCATTTAACTGGATAGAAAGGGGAAGGCGTCTATTATTTGTAAACTCCAAAAGCTGAGCCTGCCCTGAGCTGCCCATGATGTGCTGCAGGAAGCAGACACGGGGCTCTGGCAGGCAGGAGCAGGACACCTGTTCAGAAGGGTGGCAGGGAGGAGATGGACAGAGCAGCTAATGGGGCACGGCTGGGCCTGGCTGCTGTGATGTATCGCATGTTCACAGCACAGCCTGGGCTGCTGCAGAGTGCTGCTCATCTTTTCAGCCCAGTGCAGCCAGCTCACTCTCGTTATCCTGCTTTTCTGGGGGAATAATCCTGTTGTCCCCTCTTTCCTCATAGCTAATGGGAAAAGGGGTAAAGATTTGCTTTTGAGGAAGAGACCGGGTGACTGTGGAACTCTGTTTCCCTTCTCTGGAAACTGGATTACAGGGATGCTGTCATGATGCTGTGGGGTATTGTCACTGTCATTCATCAGCCTCAAGTGGTAAAAGAATTTCTGAATTGGCAGCACATCTCCTGAAATACTGATGTCAGAGCGTGTGAGTTAGCCCAGCCTAACCACTGTAATTGGTGCTTAATGATTTCCACAGTTCCACAGGACAGAGATTATCAAATAGTCCCATTCCATGTTCTCATTGGACTGCAGTGAGCATTGAGAAGTCTTGGGCTAGGAGAGCCTGGGACATGTTCACGAACACAGGTTGCTCTGTCTGCTTCATTCCTGGTCCCTCTGTTGTTAAGCACAAGCAAAGAGCTGTGAAACTCAGTTTTTTACCAACAGAAATGCTGGGATTTTCCATCATCTGCATAGCTGAGATGCCTGGACACATGAATTAGCACAAATTCCTGATGTGGATACAGGTCTGTAGTAAGATGCTAATTTCAGAAACTGAGACAGGACAGCCACTCCTGGTGTCAGAAAACCCTAAAGTCAACTTGGAGATCCTTTCTGTTTGGAAATAGAACTGTGCCCTCCTTCCCTACAGAGAAAGATGGTTGATCACAGTGGTTTCGTGCATTTCTACCTGCTGTAAATGTTTCCCAGTGTGGTACCTCTCATGGGCAAGAGGATTTTCCTGATATTTACTTTAAGTTTTTCTTCTCTTAACCTTACCCTGTTGGCTTCTTGCCTCATTCCACCCTGCCTGAATTCTTTATCTGTTTTCACACTGAGTCAAGCCTGTCCTCAGGCTGGTGTCTGTTCAGCTGCTTGCAAAGGAATTGTTGGTTTTGTTTACCAGCTTTATCATTCCCCACCAAAATCACCCCAGTTTGCATATGTCCTTAGTGTGTACATACCCGTGGATGGTCCCTTGTATTTAAGGAAGTATAAATTATATTGCACCAGGTGCAGACAAAGGTGAGCAGGAAATTATAAGGGAAATTGAGAGTTTGCCACATGAGGGGAGATGAGAAGGCTTTGGCTGGTTTAGCCTACAAAAGGGAAGACCTCATAGACTGAAAAAGATTATCAAGGCTAAAGAGATTCAGCATAAATGGCCATGAGTATGGTTAAGACAGAAATTGTGACGTTTACCATTGTGGAAATCAGACTTTAGGGCAGACAGACAGACAAAAAAAGGTGTAGTGAAGTTTGAGGTACATATAAGATGTGTCCAATGATTGCACTGTAATGTTGTGTCATGGTGTTACCCAGAAGACCGTTGTGACCTCTCGTGTGTCCTGTTGCCCTAAAATGATCAAGAGTGTCCTACTCCTTGGTATCCCTTTTCCTTACTGACCTGTGCAAAATCCCGCTGACAGCAGCGCTCTGCTCAGCCTCCAGCACTATTGCTGACCAGTATGGACAAAAGGGGTGGGAAAACAAAGAGCTTTTCTTCAGGTACTCTCGTAATCTGATCTCTGCGGTGACTCAGCCTCCTCTAACTACAGCTGTCTGGGGACATGCAGTGGTTTGCGAGCAGTGGCGAAGATTTTGCTGCCACTTCCTGATTTCTGCCTTGAGAGTGATCCAAGCTGGGACATGATCGGAGCATTTAAACGGACTTCTCAGCCCCAGGAACAGCAGGCTTTGGCGTAGAGTGCAGAGGAATAGAGGCACCAGGAAAGAGCCCACAAACCACCTGTGCAGAGCTGCTGTTATCAAAGTGATGAAGGCAGAAACCTGTGAGAGAAAACTACACGGAAAGTTCCTATTAAGGAAAGAAGTGAGGTTTTGTTTGCATGTCCTGTCTCACCTATCCCACAAGCCCTGAAAGTGCTGTAAAAACTGAAAAGCGTGAAAGAGATCCTCAAGTGTACCCATGGAAAATACAGGTATGTTCTGTGTTTAAAATGACACCTCTCTACAGCAGGAAATCACAGCTGCTCTACAGCTCAGTAACTGTGCATGTACATCAAGGTACTGTGGTTTGTATGATTTTTGTATTTATAAGAAATACAGCTGAGATAACACATTAAGAGCCAGACTTTAAACAGTGCCTCAGCTTTTTGTAATTGTGAGTGCTCTGCTCTTGAACACTTGTATCATGGCTGTGATATGCGGTGGGATGGAGGCAATGGTGGCAAATCCTGAGTGCATCTGCCATTATGAAGAAAGGTAAACAAGAGTAAATGTTACTTAAGCTAATTCTGTCTGCTGATCTCCTGAAAGATGACCTGCAGGACTGCCAGGACAGGCATGAAGAGGACAACCCAAAGAGTTCCCCATTTGACTTTGTTATAAAGCAGTTCCAAGGAAAGAAATGTGCTCCTGAAAAAAAGAGAGAGCAGCCTTCAGCCATCAAACAGCTCTTCAAGGGCTTTGACTTTGGGAAATCTGAAGGCAAGGACAGAAGGGAAATCGAAGAAACAGAAATAAACAACTCTGGAGCTGATGATCAGAGTGAAAAGCAAGATCTCTCTGTAGAAGGTAATGCTGGTACAATAATGAAACACATGTGTATGTGTATATATTTTAATTTCATAGAAAATCAGCTGTTTTCTTGCTAGCCAAAATCCTGTATTTGCTGCCTACAGTTTATCCTCTAGCTGGGATTTGCTGCTGCTTGGAACATTATCGAGGATGTACCCTCTGATACGATAGGTGCCAAACAAGGAGTTAGATCCACGTTGCTGAGGAAGGGTAAAGCTTTTGGGTGACTTCTCTCGTTTGCAGTGTGAGTGTCAGTGCTGGAGTCAGCTCATTAGTTGCAGACTTATTTGGTTTCAGAGCCAAGCTTTGAGCAGTGGCTTGGCTTGCTGTATTTGAGATGGGCCTCTGTCCTGCTGTCCTGCTGAAGCAGTCTGAAGACAACAGGAGCAGATGTTTCCCATCACTTGGCACTGGACAGGGGGAGGGAAAAGGAAGGGGAACCCATCATGTGTGTTGTTTTGCATACACGAGAGTACTCTTTACATCCACTTCTGAGAAAATGGAACTATTTTCAAAAGGAGAGGGAAGGTGAGGCTTAGAATTCCATCCTTTGTCCTAAGGGGTCTGGGTCAGTTTGGGGAAACAATGAGAGGGCAGCTACTGGGAGTGGGATTGCTGTTTTCTGTAATTTTTTGCTTTGCAAAGCCCAGAAACACAGTAACTGCCTTACAGAGATGTTGTATGAAAATGCAGCAGGAGCTTTGTAGTGATTTGATCTACAGTGATCTTATCGGTCAGGTTGTTGATCCTCATTGATGAAAAACTGAGCCGGTTTCTGAGAGATTTAATTCTTTTCCTAAGTCTTCACCTGGCAGCCTCAGGCAGGTTTTACACCTTGTGTTCATAGCAGAGGTAACCAGGGCCCTATTTCTTTGTTGCTCAGATGGACTTTCACATCTCACTTCTGAAGCAGAGTCACCATCTGGTGAGCAGAGATTTAACCAGTTCATGGAGAAACTGGGAAAGAAACCCAACAGCAAGAATCTGGATCTAAATAATTGTGCACTAAGTGCAGCAGATGTAACAGAGCTGGGTAAATGCACATTTTATTCAACTGTTTACTTCATGTATTTCTTCAGTTTTTATTTGCCTGCTCAGTTATTCCCTCTCCTCTTTTCCCTTCCCTTTATTTTATACAGGCCATATTAACATTTCATCTAATGGTCCCAGGTCCCTGAGAAATATTAATTAATAAATTATATAAATAATGTAATATATATACGTATAAAAATCACCTAGGTCTGTGAAGCAGATGAATGTCCTTCCACTCAAGATACAGATAAGAAAAGTGAGGTACAAATTGTCGTAGCTCTGTAATTCTGTATTGGTGGTAGAAAACATCTCAATACTAAGATGTATTGACATCCAGGGTGTGCAGTAACATGCAAACAGAAAAACTTTTTCTTGTCTTTCCTTACAGCTTCTTTACTGCCGTTTCTCCCAGAGCTGGAAGAGATCAGCCTGTCCTGGAATGGTTGTGTTGGAGGGACTTTGAAAGCTCTCACTGTCCATCTTCATCATGTGAACCTGTTAAAAGTCCTTCGACTTAGCAACTGCAGGCTGACAGCTGAGGATGTCATCTCCTTAGGTCCAGGATTTCATTTACATTTGCTTCCAGACAGCTTGGGGCTCATGTAATCCATCTCATCTCTTCCTACATCCTACTCCTGCTGCTTCCACACTGGGCAAAGTAAACTCCTGCTGTGAAACAGTAGAAACTTGGGCTTATGGGTGACCTTATACCTTTGGGTAGCTCTGCAGAGTTCATTCCGCAGGGTGTGAAGCTTTCGCACTCAGAAGGGAACAGAATCCTGTCCTGTTTGGGGGAAAAATTGTATTTAATTTGTATTAGTATTTTTTTGGCTAGAAGCAAAGTCAGTGACAACAGGGTCAGCTTAGGTCTCTGAACAGCAGGACAGGTGAGTGCTCATCATAAAAACCCCAATCATCTTTTGGGAGGAGACCAAACCAGAAGTGCTGCCTCAGATCTCTATAACTTGGTGTTTTTCAAAGTCTGGGAGAAGCTTATTCCTCTGCTTACTTCTTTGCTTGCAGTGCCTGCACCCTGCTTTCTGCAAAGCAGGAGATGTGAAGGTTTTAAAGGTGGTGTTACACACTCAGGTTCTGGCACTGAGTCACCTCTGGGCCTGGAGTTTACTCTGGGGTGGATCTCTGGTTTGTGTTTAAAAGAAGGGCAAACACAATCAATTAGGAGTTACAAAATTTACTGCTTATTTTGTGCATTCTAAAATGGGTCTGAGTTATAAAGCTGGGATTTGTTTACATCATTCATATCCAAGCCTTTTCTAGGAAAGGCTCAGAAATAAAATGATACGGTGGTAGATCAAAAGTGAGTCATGCTGTCTCTTGGGGAGGAAATATGCATCTCCACAGAAGCTGGTGAAAATAATTGCTCTGTTTCTGATCAGCGTAAAATCTGTGTTTAATTTTCTAACATTTTTTTCAAATTTATTTCTTTCTTTTTCAAACCCTTTTCTCATATTTTTGTTTTTATTTTTTTCCCTTTTGAGTTTTATTGGTTACTTTTCCAATTGATTTATTCTGCCGGGTTCTTCAGTGCTGCTTCCTTCCCAGGTCAGTTTAGCTTCTGCTGGGACAGATGCAAAATTGATCATAGGACTTGAATTTCCAGTCAGAATGTGATGCCCTTGACATGTGGAATAGCAAGTCAGTTTGCATTGATTTTCCCTGTGATTTTGAAAACAACTTGTGTATTTAGGCCAGTCCTGGCTGTGTGGCCTTGTCCACATCTCTCTGCAGAAATGTGGCCTCTTGTGGATTCAGCACATCCTGCTTAGAAATCAATGTCTGAAACATAACCATAATATCAACCTATTCTACGTGATTGCTCAGAGCTTGACTGGGAGAGGTGATAGGAAACCATTCCTGGAGTTGTATTCCTTTATTTATCTACTGGGAGGAAAGTGTGTCTGGAATTCTATAGTCCTCGTGTCAAACAGAAACAGGCTATGCTGCACTTCTCAACTGGAGAGCACAGCTCAGTGTTCAACACTGAGGCAATCATTGAAAATAAATGCAAAAATAGAAATTAAGATATGTCCTTTCCTCTCAAACCTGGGTATTCACTTATGGAAATAATAATTTTTCTATTATAAATCTTTTGTGGAAAATTAATTATGAAAATCACACAGACATGAAAGGATGTTACTATTAAAATACAATTCTCAATTATTAGACTTTAGATCAAAAAATTGTGCATGACACTTGGAAATTGCATTTGCATATGGTCTGATTAATTGATCTTTCTTGGGAATGAATTTATGCAAATATGCTCTGCCTCCCTCCTCTACAAAGGAAGTTAGGAAGCTGGGTTTTACAGTGGGATGTTAACATTTCAAATAAGCTCTAACACAGTTCAGATTGGCAGGTGCGTCAAGCCTGGAAAAAGCTGATTTTTCTGAATGTAATAAAAGTCAATTCTGTCTGCCTTGAAATCATGGGAAAGTTAGTTTGAGTCAAAACAATGCTCATCTTGGTTTCTTACGAAGTGAATCTGAAATTCCTGTCAGAAATGAGACTTTCACGTTTCAGAAATAGTTGTGAGAGGAATTCTTTCATTCCCTCCAAAATGACCAGTGGACACAGCACAGAGGATGCTGGAAATTTGCCAAATGAAACAGAGCAGAACTCTACAGGACAGTAAATTCAGACTTGTCACTGGTATTGATTTCCCTCTAGACTGGACTTTTTGGTCCCAGCACGGGCTAAACAGCCTGATGAGCGTTTGGGAACCTGAATAAATTTCAGGTTTGTGTGCACTGTGACAATGACTTGTGATCTATATTGCTCCTTAGACAATGTGAGATTTTATGGAACATTCCTGCAGAAGCAATAATTCATTTATTTAACAATTTTCCTGGCAAGACATTCAATATAAAGTAACTTGAGAATGAAGTACCTAACCTTCCTCTTTAATATATTCCAAACCTGTATTTTTGTTTGCACTGCAATTGGTACACAGAATGAATCATCCTAGGCTTCTCTTGCAGGAGAGGCATTCGAAATTGTTTCTCAGCTTGAAGAGCTGGATTTATCATGGAACAGTAACATAGGTGGAAAACTATCACTGCTGACAAAAAAACTCCAGGAAGGATGCAAACTAAAATGTCTGAAAATTACAGACTGTAACCTGACGGCCAAGGATGGAGAATCCCTGGGTACGTGTGTCCATGGAGCTGGACTGAGGCTGGCTTCCCAAAAATAGAACTTGCTTGACTTAGATGATGGTTGTATTAAACTCAATATTAGTGAAAAGTTAATTTATTTCAAGCTCTGCATTATAGCAGTATTTATGATGTGGGGATTTTATGAACTCTCTTCCAAAGAAGAAAGTTATTCTCTCTAATCATAGGAGGGAGGATTGAGAAGAACTAAACCACAGTCTGGCTGCCTCAGTGGTCCAGGGTTTCTGGATCCTTTGAGACCTTGGGCAAAAAATGTGTGCCACAATTTCCACCACTGATTGCTTAAAATTAAGCAGCTGAATATGCAGTCAGCCGTGGGATTGGAAAGAAGGTCTGAGGATTGGGAATTTTGGCTGAATTGGCAACCCCTGGCCACCCTTCCCTTCTGTCCTCTCACCATAGCAGCTTAATCCTGTGTGGTCCTTTTATCTCATTTTGTGTTTTAAAAGGTGTTTGCTCAGTAAAGAGAAGCCCCATGGCTCTCATCTCCACTGCAGGAGGAGCCCCACATGTAACACACATTCCTATATATTTTCATTAGAAAAATTTCTTTCTATTTGTATTTCTGCTTTTTATTCCCCTGTATTTTTCTAGCAGTCCTTGTAGTTTTTCACTTATATTTTTAGAAATGTTTTTCACAGATTTTCTTGATTGCTATCCAATCTTTATTTTACTGTGTTGTTTAGGTAGAACAGGAACTTAGCAAGTTTAAACCACACTTACGGCAAACCCAGGTCACCTCTTCCTGTTTATCATGGTGCTGTGTTTTTCTAGAGTATGTATTCAATTACCAATTCTGGTTTTCTTTTTTTTTTTTTCCCCAGCTGAAATTCTAAATGTGATCCCAAACCTCGAAGTGTTAGATCTCTCTATCAACAAAAACATTGGCTGCAGCATGAAGGTTATTGCTCAGGATCTGAAAAATGTGCCAGGCTTGAAAGAGTTAAACTTGCACATGTGTGGATTAAAGCAAGACAGCCTCCAGGGCTTAGGTTAGACTTTATGTTCAGAAAGACTTTCATTCTGAATGAATCGTACATCTGAAAACCATTTAAGGAAGGCAATGAGGTGGGATTTTGCTGATGGTTTGGCAGTATTAAAGGGCAATCATTATTTGCTGTTTGAGGATTGATAAAAGACTACAGGGCCTTTCAGCAGGAGTCGAATTTATCTGCCCTGAGCTCAAGCTTGTGAAAGTCAGGGGGAGAGTCACCCTCCACACCATTTATCTGAGACACATCTCAGGGCTGTGGCTCTCTGTGCTTCCTCTTTCCCCAGACAGAACGTAGACAAGGACACGGACAGGCCAGGTAGCTTTTAACAAGCTAATCCTACTCTCCAAAGGAAACCGAAATTCACCATTGTCCCTTAAGAGTGTCCAGTGAAGCCACATGAAACTGGCTCGTTATCTGTGTCTCTCCCTAGTGGATGTGACAGAACAACTGGCATTAATTAGCACATCCAGCAGTAATTTCTGCAAAAGGCTGAGGATTGACTGATCTGGGGGATGAGCTGGCCTCACCTTCACCTGCTCTCCCAGAGAAGAATGGAGCTGCATGGACAGGGAGGCTTTGCTGTATTACTGTGTGTCTGCTGTGATTATACCCTGAAGCTTAGCCCAGGAGCTTTGCCTGCAATACCTTGTGCAAACTTTGACGTTAAATAAAGAGATGCCAAAGCCCTGACCCGGGCTGTTGTGGCAGCCAGTGACCAGCTTGTTCCCTTCTCCATTTCAGACACTGCTTTGCAGCACCTTGCAGAGCTGAGGAAATTAGACATCTCGTGTAACAGAGAGATTGGCGGCGGCTTTAAAGACTCAACAGCTCATTTGGCCAACTTGAAAAATCTGGAAGTTCTTGATCTTCACCAGTGCTGTGTCACAGAAGAGGACATGACCGTTTTGTGTAAGGACACATTGAGGAAATCCATTCAGGATCTCGGTTTTGCCTTCTGAAAATATCTCAAAGACGTAAAAGGTTCTGCGTGGCAGAACAGCTGATCTCAGTACTTTTTTCATTAGGCACCTCTGAAAGTGTGGTGTGGGGAGAGCTTTCTTGATCAATATGGAATGGGGTTTTTGCTGAACCAAGGGAAATCTCAGTGTCTGATCCCAAGGGGAACAGAGGACCTGAATCTGCCATGATTCAGACCCACGGTGGGAATGTGGGAACCACCACCAAGCACTGCTTTTTTTGATTATCAGTAATTTAGGGAATATCCAGGGACAGTTCCCCCAGTGGTACCAGTTGGATGGATGCAAGGTGTGTATGTGCATGGAAATGTAACTGCCTAGAACTCCCGTGGTGAGCTGCACACCGAGTACAGCGTGATTTTAGGAGATCTTGCATTGCTGCTACTGTGTGCTTTCCCCAGGTTGAATTGATGCAATTATAAACACTACTAGGAAAAAAAAGGCATTTCCCTTTCAATTTGTGAGACAGTTTATTTTTCTCTCTGTTATCGTAACATTTTGACATTTGTTTTTACCCTCAACATCAACAAAAATCCCATGACTCAAAGCCTGTGTTGCCCACATCCTATCTTCCATGACAAAGAATAACTTGAAGACCTGATGATGATGATGAAACATTAGGAAATATTCAGTATTATATCAATCATGATTTGTTTTAATTTATTTAATAATAGAGAATAATATCACAATAATATATTAATTATTATAAATGATAAAAATTAATTAATAATATTAGTTAATAATTATATATAAATTAATTATAATAATTAAGACAAAGACATTTCAGTTAGCAATGAAGACATTAGGAAATTCCCTGCTTCACCTAGAAAATTTCCAGGAAGCCATGTTCTGACAACGTTCCACGCAGTATGGAATACTTAATTTCTTAATTTTATTTATACTTTATTATCTTAAAGTATATTTATATTTTATTATCTTTATTACCTTAAAGTATATATACTTTATTGTCTTAAAGTATGTAATACTAGTATTATCTTAAAGTATTTAGTATCTTAAAGTATTTAATACTTAATTTCTTAATTTTTTCGTTTTCAGTTTTACTGAAAATGACAAGGCTATTTATGGCTTAAAACATTACTCACCATGAATTTGAGTGTAAGAACTTGGCCTTGACTTTTGGATTGATTTATAAAGAAAGGAAATTATGTCAGGCAAATATACAACTACATATTTGTTATGGATCAGTGACTGTCTAATAAATATTTCATGTTTTCATAGCCCAGGTGATACCTTTACTCTCCAGTCTTCAGGAGCTGAATTTATCCTCGAATAAAAATGTAGGACTCTCATCTGATCCTCTTCTGGGCAGGCTCAGGTTTTTACCGAAGCTGAGATCTGTGACCATCAGCAATTGTGGCTTAGGTGAAGAGTCTCTTTCATCACTAGGTAGGAATGTTTCTTTAATGTGTGCCTGTTCTCTGTGTATCCTGTAGAACAAGGCATTCCCTTCTCTTCTGGCTGAACTCCCAGGATCGTGGTTACATTACACCTCAGGTCCTGAGGGAAAAGCCTGTGATGAAACCAGTGCTTTGTGGCACCAGGTTACAAGGGAAGAGAACTGTATGACTTCCCCTACTGTACCTGAGGGGATGAAGTTCTCTTAGTCCTTTGTCTGATAGAGAGCTTTTATATACTCCTTAATTTGGGGGGAAAAACATGAGTTTATGTGATGCTGTAATCACAGTCTGGATGTAACACTTCACTCAGTGGGGTAAAGTTTTGACTGGGGGTTTTTCACCTCACTGCAGGTGAAAATTTCAGTAGAAACTTTCTGGGGTAGAGTTCAGCACGGGACAATGGAGGAAATGACTGCAGTGGTGGAAAAGACATTGCACAGCCATGAAGAAAAGTCCAATCTGACACAGGACATGTAAATTCAGCCTCTTTTGCCGACTTATTGCAAATCTCTGTGGATTAGTGGCCTTTGATAGGTGTTCCATATGGCACATGAAATCTCAGTGCAGAGGGATCTCTCAGTTACTGTATCCTGTGCACTTGTATTTTGTGCAGTTTACTAGCGACATTAAACCTGGAGTAAGTCTTGACTGCCTCCAGCAGAAGCAGTAGCAAGCTGAGCTGGTCAGAGGTCCTTGCAGAAAGAGTATTATATTTATATCACTATAATTATGTAAGAGCGACACCACGGAAATCACAGCTGTCAAAAGATACAGAACATTTCACCTTAGTGAGTTCACAGCGAAAAAAAATTGCTGTTTTTAAATTCATATAAAATGTTTGAAAGCAAGCTGCTAAATTAAATTAATTCAGTGCGACAAGGCCAAGGCAATAACGTGAAAAGAAAGATAAAAAACCCCTCTCCGTAGAGTCCTGATAGATTCTATAGGTAGACCCTTCTTATTTTCTTTTGTCTGACTTTTATTGGGATAAAAGAATTCATTCTCAGCACAAGCAGTCAGCCTGCTGGGATCCTGCTTACGGGTGAATCGCAGGTGAGGTGTCTGTTGAGGCCATGTTGTTTTCTCTTAGTAAGCAGAAGTTGCTGGTCTTAATCTTTTCAGCTGAGGCTGCCCTTCACCTTCCTGAACTGGAGATATTAGACCTTTCTTGGAATAAGTGCGTTGGTGGGAACCTAAAGCTGCTTTTGGGAGCGCTAAAGCTTGCAACGGAGATTCAAGTGTTAAGACTGAGCAGCTGTAACTTGGTGGCTGAAGATTTGGCACTTCTAAGTACGTATAACCTGGTATTTACTAGCACTCAAGGAGCCAGGGCTTTTAGACCACAATTCAGAAGGGGCTTGTTCCATGGGCTGAGCACGTTTTTGCATAAATCAAATGAAAACATGGAAAATACAGGAGTATTTTTCCCAGAAAGGGCTTTAATTTTTCTCTATGTCCTGGACATGCTCAGTGGAAAAGCTGAAAAGGCTAAAATGCAAAGAATCTTTTAGCACTTTTATGTATTAATTAAAAAAACCCAAACCATCATTTAGAAAACATAGGGTTTGCATCTGTTTTTTATATCAAATATTTAAAGCTGCCTCTGAGGAGTTTTGTTTTGCTTGGATGCTGTTTTAGGGGTCAGTACTTTAGAGAAAATGTCTGTGCTGACAGTCAGTAATACAGTGAACCCTAACCAGCCTCCAATCCATTAAATGGCTTTCTGGAGTCAGACTACTGGGGGAGAATTAAACCAGAAATATTTTCACCCACCTCTTAGCAGCTGTTAAGAAATACTGGAAAACAGGAACCTAATAAAGGAATAAATTCTAGGATCCTTTTAAAAAACTGCTTATTTTATACTCATCCTTGTGATTCTGTGGGCCTGACTCAGGGATTTGAGTGTCTGAGAGAGGCAATAGCTTTGTGACAGCTGTAAGGCCCTGGAATGTGAAATCTGGTGAGGTGAAGCCTGCATATTTTTGACTTTAAAAACCATCACCCTTGATGGGTGTCTCCTTTGCCAATCATATGTTAAGAATCCCAGTTCCCTTTAGGGTATATTAGGCCCTCGCATGGTGAGAGGTGGCTGTTGTAGTCATGCAGCCTCACCTAGTTTTTCTTTCCTCTTTCTAAATCTCCCTGTAGAGCCTGTCTGCCTCTCATAATTGGCACTTGACATAACCTCCTTCCAGCTGACTCCAAGGTTTTCAGGTTGCCATACACTTTTAACTCAATACCTTGTTCCTTTTGAACTGCCTGTGCTTTAAGTGTTGTACACTCCTTCAGCTGTGATAAAACTGTCTTTCTGAGATCAGCAGCAAGTGGTTTGATGTTGCTGAGGAGTTAAATCTTGCTGTCTGACTGCTGAAATGAGGTATTACAATACTATTCTCCTTTCTGAGAAGCTTTTAAAGCAGTTGCCAGGATTTATCAGTTATGTTTGTGTCTGTCATCTCTTGCAGCATCCCTGAGGCAAGATGGCCATTTAGCCAGATTGCGGGAGCTGGATTTGAGTTATAACAACAACATCTCTGATGAAGGTTGGGTTGTTTTCTGCCAAGGTTTAGGAGCATTCAAGGAACTCTTGGAGCTGGATGTCAGCCTCCGGCCGTCGTCCTGCCGGGACTGCGGGCCCTGGTTCAGGGAGCTGTTGGCAGCACTGACACAGCTGCCAGCCTTGGCTGAGCTGGGCATGCAGAGATGGGCCCTTTCAGAGTCCCAGAGGAAGCAAATAGAAGGCTTTAATCAAGACAACAAAAGAAACATTCGTTTTGACTGTTGATGAAGGTTGGAGGTGTCTGGAAGGCCTTTCGGGAGCAGCACATGAACCAAGCCTTATGTGTCTCTGACTTGGAAGATTGCAGTTTTTAATAATCTCAGGAAATAGTTTCACAACTAGAGAAAACTGTTATTTAACCTTCTGCACCATAGATTATTGCATTCAATAACATTCTTTCAGATGCTCTGGGCTATGCTTACACTACTTAATCTTCATGTTGTGAATTCTGCCAAGGCCACTGCCCAAAGAGCAGTGCTGGATTCAGAGGGACACGCTGCAGGTTTGGAGGGGAGGGCTGGGGGGTGTGTTAATGCAGGTGGGAGGGCAGTGTGAATGTGGCCTTGGAAAATACCTCTAATGTGAAAACACTTGAAACCTCCACGTTTTAAATTTTAATTTCTTCTGCCCTCGAACTTTTGCCTCTTTGTGAATTAATTCAATCTACATAATTGGGAGATTTGGCAACCATCCCTACAGCTCAATATCGTAGATTAGTCCAGTAAGGAGAATACAGAAGAAGCCTGTCTACCTCTTCTCTGGCCCTTGATGCCATCTCATAGTGTAGATGAGTCCTGTGTAGAGAATCAGCATAAAATCGAGGTAAGAAAGAATTAATTAGTGTGTTTACAAGTCTCAGGGGCAAGGAAAAAGCTGTGGTACATTAAATCAGAGATGTGTCCTGATTTAATGTACCTTTTTAGATGTGTCCTGCTACCTGAACGAGAATTTTGGATGCAGAGCAACCCATAAGCGCCAAATTCTGGCATAGTCACTGGTGTCATGGAGCATGGTAACCCACACGTGAGCTCCAGGACTGCAGTGGGATTATTCATCGGTAAGGTATTTTAGGAAGTAAAGATATTAGATCTGCCCACTGAGTGAGGAGTCTTAGAGAAATCCTGAGGCAGCTTGAGGGATAAAGTACTGCTCAATTAGCCCTGAGCATCTCTGCATGCTGCAGCAATCTCCGGGAGGAGAGGCACAGCAGGATCATTCAGTGGCACTTTCCTAACTTGCTAAGGCCCCTTCAGCAAGTTCTCCCCTGCAGATGCTGATCAATATCTCAGCTTTTAGTCCATGTGATCCTTCCAACACCAGCTTTTGCCTGTTCAGGGCTATAACCAGCAGCTGACCATGCTGTGCTGGTTGGTACCTATTGATCATTTAATCTCTGATTTCATGTAAGAGTCACCCTGGACTTCCTGGTTCCACTTTCAATTCCACTTGAAAAGTGCACTTGGCTCCCCCAGCTCTGAGAAATGTGAGTTGAACAGGAGTCTCGTGGTCGGGGGCAGTAGACAATTGCTGTGTGGGGTCCTAAACCTCTGAAATAAAGCAAAGAGCCCCTGCTTCATACAGGGCTGTCGAGAGAAATTTTCAAGCAGTGACTTAAATCAGGACAGTTGTTCTAATAGGGAAGTACCATCATGTCTGTTTAACAGCAGCACACCAACCTGTTCCCTTTATCACTTGTCTTCATGTGCCTTTCCTCCTCAAATTCACCTTTGATCCACTGGGAAATTGATCTTTTATCTGTTCTGTCAGAATTTCTCTGAATGAATCCTTTCCCACTTGAACCTCTCTGCAGTTCACCTTTAATGTCCACATTCTACTGAAATCTTCCTAATTGAACTCAACTTCAGTGTTGGGGTTTCTTGTTCTTTCATAGCTGGGTTCCTCATTCTCAGCTCCAGAGCACAGCACAGACCCACTGCTGGCAAACTCTTCCCTGTTCCTGATCCCCCTGCTCAGTCCTTTGCCCTCTTATTATTCTGTCATACCTATCGTGCCACTAAAAAGCTTTTGTTCCTTTTATCACCTCTACGAAATGCCCTGTCAATCTGCCAGCCTGCCCAGAAATCTTTCTTCTAATGATTTCCTCCTTGATAGTTTCTGATTCACCCTTCTCTCTGTTCTTCTTTGCCTTCACTTAGGGTGAAAAAAACTTCATTACACATTTCCAAACAATCAAAACAGCCTCAGTTACCCAGTGAAATGGAAAATCAGAACAGAGCCGTCCCACTTTCCTGCAGTCCCAGCTCTCTCCTGCCAACAAGCATATTAATGAGATTTCAGTATCAATCAAGAGCCAAACAGAAATGAGTTCCATACCCTGAATGCAGATTCAGAGAGCTGTACCTGGAGGTGGAACTCTGGGAAGAGCTGGTCTCAGTGACCCTGCCTTCATCAATCCCCACCACCTTCCCCGAGGCGAGACAAGGGGAGGGAGAGCAGGACTGCAGTTCTGAGCAGCCAGTTAAACTGAACAAAGGGTTCTGCTCCCTCCCACTCTGCATTTTGAACCTGCACAGTGGCTGGCCCCAGCCCAGCTCTGTGCTCTATGTACACTGCAAATAAAACTGAGGGGCTTGAGGGGTAACTGAGCAACACAGAACAAAAACTAGACAAGGACATCATGTGTCTGGGACAAACAGCTGTCTGCCTGTCAGGTGCTGTGGAAAGACATGGTTGCATATAAATTTGGCATGCAAGAATTAGAGTGATGTTATGTTTGTCATGGTTCTTCTGAATAACAAAGGTGCTATGAAGTGTCAGAACCAGTCATGGCAGAATTGCATCCTGCAGACCCACTGCTTTCAAATAAGCCTGTCATACACAGCCACATCACAAACTGCCACCAAGCCGTCTCAGAGGTGAGCAGTACCACTAAGGATGCGACAGCTTGCAGTCATTCAAGGTGCTGTAACTGCAGATTGTCAAAACATCGGTGAACAGTTTTGCAAAAGTGTGGAGATACTTTCAAACAGCTCTTTACACCTCTGTAAGACAGGATGGTAATGCAGGTCCCGGTAGAAGTGTGTTCTGCCTGTCCGGAATCCTAGTCCCTATCTCCAAACAAGGTACTGATCATTTCTGGAGGTAAAGTCCATAAGTAAGATTTATAAACTGTGATATCATTGGGATCGTTACTAAACACAGAGAGACAACATGAGTTTTAAACACTGAGCTTTGATATTATTCCTGTTCTGACAGCTCTGGCCTGATGCTGCACCCTGGACCTAAAGACATCAGGAGTCCCTCCAGTCCTGCATTTGGGAGCAGCTGAAGTCCATGGAATTTCCATGTTGCAGCAGACCAAGATCTTCTATTGCTCCCACCTGTAATTTGCTTGTGTCTTCTGGCAGACATTTAATTCCTTTATCTTGTCCCAGCTATAATCTTTCTAATGATGCCAGGAGAAAGATCTCCTTTGGAAAGATACTAAATTGATTTTCAGAAAGGTTAAGGCATTTAAAATTTTCAGTTCCTTCACCTCCGCAGGTATCTAGACACAGTCATTAATAAGACACATTATGCCAATTAAATGGTAATCTTTGGGATTTTGTTTTTAGGAAAGAAACCTCCTAAGAAAATTCTGTGGAGCTGAATTACTGTTGATAGATGAACGCAGAATATTCTGCTCATTAATGTCACATTATACCTCTCAGTATGGTGGAAATCTTGGCAAAGACATCTTTGTTGTTTCCTGTGCTGGAAAGATTTCTTATGGGTTTAATTTTATTTCATAGCAGAAACATTAATCTGCTTCTTCATTTCCTTTGTATGCACAGTGCAGAGGAGAGCAATTTAAATTAATGAAATCTGAAAGTGAGTCTTTTGCATAAATTACTACTTCTGTAAATGTAACTTTCAAGACAGCACCAGTGAAAAAAATCCTCAGAAAAAAACCATTGCATACAAAGAAAAATGTATTCTGAGCCGTAAAATGAAGATGTCTGAGAATACTCTTACAATAGCCCAAGGGTGCATAATTGTTCATTATCAAATGAACAGCAAATGTTCATGGAGTTAAAGACATTAACAATATCACATCCATTTTTAAATTGCCCTTCACTCACTATGAGACATATTGATTCTGTGCAAATGCAGCTCTTATTTCCCAGTGTACACAGAAAAAAAAAAAAAAGATGCAAAAAACTGCAGCAGTCCCTCCAGTCAGGATTCCATCTTTATGATTCAACATAAAGGTCAGTGTTTCCACATTCTTGCTTTTTTCTCCCTGCCTGAACACTGAGAGGCCAGCGATAATGAGGAACCCAGGCTCGGGTGTGTGCCAGTGGAATGTCCCTTCTCTCTGTGGTAGGGAAAAGTGGTTGTAATGGAGAACTCAGATTGTGCAAAAGGGAGGTATCGATAAAATAAAAATTAAAACAAGGGATCAAATACATTTTTCATAGTGCATATTCCTTTAGGAATAGCATCAAAGTGTTTTTCACTGCGATCTGGTATCCTGACACTAACCTGGTGGAGGAGGCAGGTACCGAGTGTAACGTGGTGTGCCTCACATAAACAGGGAAAGGGAAGGGAAGGCCAGCAGCAGAGCGGGGGTGGGATCTTCTCCAGGCTGTCCAGACACTCTGGGTGCTCTCGTGTCGGGGAGATTCTTCAAACCCTGGGGAAGCTTTGCAGATTACGAGACAGAGCCAGCACAGGCAGCTCCTGGCAGTGCTGAGTGCAGGAAAAGGGAGCCCACCCTCCTGCCTAGGAGGCAGCCGTGAAATCACCAGAGGGATTTATTTGCTGGAAAGGGCCAGCACAGGAATCTCTGAAAGGAGCAGCTGATCCGTGTAACCATGGACAGCTTCGCAAAAGCTCCTCGGAGACCCAGTCCGTGCTCGGGGGTGCGGAGAGGAACCGGCCCTGCCCTGCCCGCAGGGTCCGGGCAGCACCAGGGGCTCAGCCCCGCACAGGGGACACCGGGGGCTCCTGGCAACCCCTGCCCGCTCCCTCCTGCTGTGGGCCCGGGACACCTCCTTGGGAACGAGCCCTGGGACACCCTCCTTGGGAACGGGTTCCGGGACACCCTCCTTGGGAAGGGGCTCCGGGACACCCTCCTTGGGAACGGGCTCCGGGACACCCTCCTTGGGAACGGGCTCCGGGACACCCTCCCTGGGAACGAGCCCTGGGACACCCTCCTTGGGAACGGGCTCCGGGACAGCCTCCTTGGGAACGGGCTCCGTTACCGAGCTGAGCCCGGAACAGCCCCGTTACCGAACTCACCGCGGGCTGAGCTGGGGAGAGGGGAGAGGTGCTCATCGCTCAGGTACGGCCTGCGCGGGGCTCAGCTGCACTACAGGGATCACTTCGCTGTTAGCTCAGATCCTTTTATCTCTGGGTTTATTACAGGATATTCTGAGCTGGAAAGGACTCACGAGGATCATCAAGTTCAACTCTTAAGGGAACGGGCCCCCTTGGTATTATTAGCACCGTGCTCTAAGCAACTGCAGCACATCAGAAACACACCCGCCGTTTTCCTCCTGCTTTTCCTGTATCTGTTACTCAAACCACGAGTTGTAACTCTTTCCAGACCAAGCCCATTTGTATTGTTGTGCAGATCCCTCCTGGTGCTGTTGCTAGGCTGCCACAACGATGCAGTAACACTTGGTTTTGTTTTCCAGCAGGTCATGTCGGTTCTTCCAGATCTTCACCAGCACTATGTGCAGGCCTGTCAAAATTTGAGCCAGCCTGAAAACCCCTTCATTGCTCGTGTGCTTCAAGAAACTGATAAAAACGATGAAATGTAAGGAAATAACAAACGGTGTGTTTCAGATGCTTCTGAAAGCCTTAAACGGGGTAGCAAGATGAGGAATTGAAAAATGAGCAAGTTCATGCAGTTTCAGGCTTAAAGACAAATCAAATTTAACATTTACTGCTGAAGTTCTGGTTTGACTCATCTTGACATCATCTTGGCAGAAGTTTGTAGCTATATATCCTTTCTGGGCAGCTTTACAAGCAATGAAACAAAAAAAAAAAAAGTGAAAAATGTACAGGATGGTGCCTTTCTGTCCCTTAAAGAAGCCAAGCGCAGTGTATAGTCATCCTAACTCCCTTCTTTGTGTCTCACTCCTGTTTAAAAAGCCTCAGCTGCATCCAGTTACCTTCCAGCTGGTCATGCTTCCCTGAGCTGTCTCTGAATCCTGCCAGGCCATTAACCACCTAAATTCTCTCTCATAAGGGGCTGGGTACTGCTTCCTCTCATGGGTGGTGCTGCAGTCAAAGCTGATTGTCCTTTGGGGGAAAAAAACTGAGAAAATGAAATGGTTCCTGTTGGGTTTTGATCCCAAGGGCAGAATAAAGTAAATAATGGAAAGGGAGCAAGTAAAAAGAAGATGATGAGGTAACCTCTGAGATGATCTTGATTTCCATCTGCCTTCCCCTCCTCTTGCTTATTCCTGCTTTCTGTGCAAGCGTGGTCTTGCAGCTGAGCGGTGCCTTTAGAAAGGGCAATGCTGAGGAACAGCTTGAATCTCATCATCTGTCGTGGCGTTACCAAAGGCAGTGGCAGCAGATAACCCTGTGCAAGAGCACCAGTGAGGGCAGGCACGGGCACACCTCTCATCTGGAGAGAGGATTCATTTCTCTCTATCATTTTACTTCTCCCCATGTGCTTACATTTTTATGTTACTGCAGAAGTACAAAAGGGATCACATTAAAATTAGCTGGAAATAATCATCTGGTGCCTGTGCCGAGAGTTACAGATGATGATCTTGGAGTTCTTGTCTCTGTCTTAGGCCAAGCTGCCTTTGTCACAGGTAAGGTGTTCCCCTGTGTGTTTGAGATTGCTGTGCTGATATAAGAAAATTTGATCAGTCTTGATTTCAGCCTTTGTTCATCTTTGTTTCTTTTTGTTCAGAGATCAGTTCAATGTAGATATGCATCCGTCACATTCCTCTTCCTTCACCCTTTTCAGGTTTGGATCTTGCCTACAATGTATTGACTGATGCTGGAGCAAAGACCATGGCAACCTTCCTCCAGGTGCTAAGAGATGTTTATCTTTCAGCAACTTGTAATTTATTTGTCTATAATAATGTTTATGTGTGGTGTACTGGGGACAAGAATGAACTGGTTTGGCAAAATTCCGATAATTTTGACTATCACATCCCAATGCATTCTAGTAGAACTTTGGATTGTATTCTCTGTGGAGATTTTTAAATGGTAGAAGGCCTTTGGATGTTTGGCTGGGGTGTCCTGAGAAAAGAATGATGGAATAAACGATGAGGCTTTTTGTTTGTTCCCAAGGAAAACTCCACTCTGCGGTACCTGAACCTGATGTTCAATGACATTGGCACAAGCGGGGCAGAGCTGATAGCAGGAGCACTCTGTGTGAGTATTTGCCTCAAGATTTGGACAATGGCATCTCCTTTGATATTTCTGCTTTTGATGACCAGTACTGGCTGTCCTGCCAGCATCAGAGCTGGCTGAAAGGGGCCTCTGTCTTGGCTCCATTCAGCACATTGCTGTGTCACAGGGATCGCCTGTTTTCCCAAGGCACGCTTCAGAAATCAGATTTCACACAAGGGAAAGTTGCACTGTGCTGCCATTAACACTTAATTATCTATAAAAACACCTAATTGTCTATAAAAAGTGCGACTATCGTAGCTGGGGTTTTCTGTGTGAAAAATGCTATGCTACAGGATAGCCATTGTTTTTTTCCTTTTTTACCCCCCCAAAATTAAATTAAATTTGTTTGTACTTTGACATCAATATTTGTCTTGATTCAAGATGTCTGGGACATGTTTTCAAAACTTTGCCTTACAGCAGCACCACAAAACCATGTTTGTTATTTTTGATGTGGTTTCCCAAGGAAATGAGACTTGTGTGTAAGATTTGTTGTGTTTGTGGAAGGAGACTTACATGAGCTCTTTCTTCCTCCTTCACAGTCTTTGAACCCTGAATTGATTTCAACTAAATTTGACAGGCCTCCAGAACGCTAAGGCTGCGCAGTAGATGTACAGTGCTGGGTTCATACAAGACGTACCAGGTTTAAATCAGTATTGATGCTATTTGCATCTCAGATGCCAATTTAGGCAGAAATATTTGCCTGGATTATTTTCATGACTGTGATTAAATTCATGAACTTGGGAGAAACAAAAGTTTTCAAATACTGGAGTTTTGCTTGCAGTGTCTCATGTTTTTGATGCCTCTGAGGGCAGCCTGAGCCAAGATCTGAGCCAGTGTTATCACTTAGACACAATTCTTCTGGAAGGTTGTTTTGTCTCTGTGTGACAACCAGCAGAATTCACATGGAAAAAAAAAAGGACAGTGTTGTTTTCAAGGCCATCTTAAAGGAATATTTTTTTTAAAATTTGATCTAGAGGAATGAAAGTCTTGTGCACCTGAGAATGACTGGAAACAAAATAGGAAACCAAGGTGGGATGTTCTTTGCTTCAATGCTAAAAATTAACTCAACCTTAGAGAAGCTGGATCTTGGAGACTGTGATGTGGTGAGTAACCCAGTAAAATTATCAGCAGTAAGACATAAGTCTTTCAAGGGTATTACAAGGGTCCTGCAGGGCTTAATTAGGGGGAAATGCCATCTGTTGTCATTGATTTTGTGACAGCCAGAGGTAACAGAATATATAACATTGCAGTGTGTGCTTGGAAAGGCATTGCATAAAGCACCTGTGAAGTCAGAACTGGGGATATTTCAGAGGCACTGTGTCTAGAAATTCAATGCTTGGCTTGCACATTTTCTGAGGGGTTTTTCTGCTGTTCTTTTCTGTCAAGCTAAGTCCTGTATAACTCATGTTGAAGAATGGACTTCTCATTCCCTGGAGAATCTTTCCCTTCTAAAGTGTGCAGTGCTGTAACACCTGAAAGTCACCCATCCCATCGCTCTGCTGCTCCTCTCAGAGCTTGACCCTTCAAGGACACAAGCACAGCAGTGCTGAATTGAGTAGAAAAGCACCCAATTTACTCTTGGACAACGATGCTCCTCCTAGAGCTGGGCACTGAGACTTCTCACACAGTGCTCAGGGAGATGGGGAAGCTGTGCATCCCTTTAGAAAGCCTACACTTGTCTCCTGGAAATTCAGCATTTGATTCTAAGCCAGCAGGGGGAATACCCCTCCAAAAGTGTGAAGGTGTTATGAATACATGAACAAGCAAAGTGTGGGCAGTGTAGGATTTATTCAAAAGCTTGGTATGTGTGTGCTTGGTAAGGAGTTGATAGAGAGTTGGTTTAAAATGAAATGGGTACAGACCAGCCTAATTGAAAAGTAGCATAAACATAAAATAGCAAATTAGAAGGAAATTTAAAAAAATCGAAATTTGCCTGATTCATACTAAATATTAATTTACCTAGTGGATAAATGTTAGGGGGACACACATGAGCTTATTTTGCCTCATAAATCAGGGAAATCAAAATACAGGACCAGTTGACAAGTATTTTAGACCCATTATTCTTGCTTTTGATTTTCTGAGTTGCCAAGTCAATTGTACTAATTAATCTAATCTCACTCTGCTATTCCATAGGCAGTGGCATTGGTATTATCAGAAAATCTGTTATGTGTCTGTAAGCAGTTGCCTACTGTCGTCCTATCCCTCCAGAGTACATGAAGGAAGAAATAATAGTGATGGTAATTTGGTAGCTTAATCTATATACTGGACAGGTTTCTCTAAAGAGTTTATTTATTTTCATTTCCAGGGCCTGCAGTGTCTGATAGCAATAGCCATAGCCCTGACTCAGAACAAATCACTCAAAGCCATAAACCTAAATCGTCCTTTGCTGTCCAGCCAACAGGTATGTGGGTGACTGTGGAGGCAGCTCAGAGAGAGGAGCATAAGTCAGTGCTGAGGTATTTATGGACATCTGAACTAAGGAAATCCCTAAAAACTGCAGAAAGTGGTTGCAGGAATATTATTTTTCTCTTTCTGTGCCAAGCTTTGTGCAGTCACTGACTGCTCCTGTTTAACTAGGAGGTGAAATTTTTAGAAATATCTTTGTTGGTACATTTTTGTTAAATAATGGGCTAATGGAGAGGGGTTAATATTGGAGAACCAAGTGTTCCTTCTGCTGCTAGAACTTGGGGTTTCCTGCATTGTTGAGCAAACTGAGGGAGCGGTGCTGTGTAGCAGGAAATGCGGGGAGCACAAAGGATGCTGTTTACCTGAGCCTAAAGAAGAAAGGCTCTGCAGCAATTCCCACATTCTCCGGGCTGGGTGCTTGTGCTGTCTCACCCTGTGCCAGGGTGCTGCTGCTCAGGTCTTGGCTGCAGAGCTGGGTGGAGGTGGATGCACCCGCCTGGCAGCAGTTCTCAGGTGTCTGGGACAGGATCAGGGTTTTCCTGACGGCAGGATAACAAAATTAAACTGTCATGGAGGCCAGATCCTCCTCAGTTCCCAAAGGGAAATTTAACAGTTTGGACAGATTTCAGTTGTTTCTTTCTCCAGGCAGGGCTTGGTCTGCCTAACCCCAGCTTTGGAAGTCAATTTAAACTGCTGCTGTTGATAACAGTAAGGACCTGCTCTGGACTGGTCAGAGACTCTATTCGTCATTGTTTCCACCTTCAGCTCTATAATTTGCTGAGGCTTCTGGGTTTTTCCTTTATTTTTGACTCACAGTATTCACTCAGTTATTTTCTTAACTAAACATGACAACTTTGAACGAACTTCCTTTGCCTTAGAGTGGCAGGACATATTTTTTCCCATAGCAGCCCTGTTTCTTTTGCATGCAATTAACAGAATCATTAAGGTTGGAAAAGATCTCCAAGATCAAGTAAAAACTTTGACTGATTTTTTCTTGTATGAAGGAATTTGCATCATGACAAAATGCTTTCAAATATTAGCAAAGACTGACTCAAACATTGAGTTTTTTAACAGCAATAACAAGGAGGGAAACTGATTAGACATAATTAAATATTGATGCTTTACTGGTATTTGAAGGGATGTAGATAGTACTGTAAATCTGTAAATATCTCTCTAGTGTTTTTCTTTTTTTTCTTTATTTTTTAGCTGTATCATAAGATGTTGTTTTGTGGTTATTTTTATACAATATACAAAATAAAACACTACTGATGACCAGATCTTGCAGTTAGTTGTGTATCTCCCTTTTACTGAAGCATGACTGTATCTTATCCTGAAGTCCAGCTTAACAAAACCGAGTGTATGTTTCTAGGAAGAGACCACAGTTCATATCGCTCGGATGTTGAGGAGTAACTCTTCTCTTGTGGAACTACACTTAGGCAAGCACGAAATGAAAAACTTTGGTGTAGAGCGACTGTGTGAGGCCCTGTATGAAAACTCCAGCTTGAGATACCTTGACCTTAGCTGGTGAGAGTGATTAAATGTGACACAGCCCTGACTAACGTTAGAAACTCCTTTTCTTAGCACTTTTAAAAAACTAATTTAAAACGTGCATCTCTCTTTCAGTAATAACGTAACTTGTGATGGTGTCAAATTTTTGGGAGAGCTGCTAAAAAAGAACCAAACCCTGGAAATCCTGGATCTTAATGCAAACCGAATAGAGGATGCTGGAGCCATTTACCTGAGTGAGGCCTTGGCTACGCGGAACAGGACTCTGCAGGCGTGAGTATTTGCACAGCTTCCCCAGAGACTGCAGGTAAGAAACCTGGACTTTGCAGTGGCTGAAATGGCATCACAGCTCTGAGCCTTGGTGCTGATCAAAATACGAAAGTCAGGAAGTTCCAAATGTTTTGGTAGATTTTTCCTTCTTGGAAAAAACAAAGTGAGTGAGAGATTGGGTGGGATTTCTTTGCTGGTGTCTGCAGCCCTGCGAGAAGCCCCAAGACCTGTGAGACATCTTGGGGTGCTGGAGATGAGCCCCAGCTCTGCTCAGAGCTCTCACGGTCACTCTAAGAGGCTGAGGAGGAAGGCAGTTGATCTGTTCGCTCTTTCTGCGTCTTTGAAGAGAAGGTTCCTATGGTGCACAAAGGAAAACAAGAGCTGCAGGTCTTCAGAATTTTGAGATAATCAGATTCCACGCTGGGATAAGGCACTATATTTGTTGGTTCTGATCTTCAACACTTAAGAAAATCCTCTGTTTAAGTTCGCTTCCGGGTGAACCCAGAAGAGCTGTAATCTCCCCATCAGGGTGTCTTTTGCAGCCCGTTAAACCCCCGCCGGCAGGATGTAAAAGCTGATCAAAGGTGTTACCTGAAGCCATCGGTTTTAAGTAGCAGACTGAGGAGGTGGCGGCTGCGAGGTGCTTCTGAAAGCCTCGCAGGTTCACTAATATAAAAATAACTGCCACTCCACAAAGATCAAAGCTTAGCCTGGATAAATGCCAAGGCTCGGGCTTCAAAGCAGGCTGGAGATGAGACCTGGCCACCAGGCAGCAAAGTCACTGACTCTGAAGAACTCAGTAGTGAACAACCTGGCTGCACGAGCCATGGAAATGCCTTGAGAAATACAACTGCCTTTGGCAACATGGAAAGGGTATTGGAGTAGGACTGGACTGGCCTTGATACAAATAAATAATTATATTATTAATAAAAAAGCTCAATATATATATAATATATATAATAATAAGACTAAATCATAGTTAAATTCTTATTCTTAACTAAGAGAGGGGAATTTCATGGTTTGGCACACATTTTCTCTGTTTTCTAGGTTGTCCGTTGTAAGCAACAATATAACTGGCAAAGGACTTGTAGCTCTTTCACACGCAATGCAATCCAACATGAAACTTTCCCATATTTACATCTGGGGGAACAAGTTTGATAGAAGCACCTGTGTGGTGAGTGTTTGGTTCTGAACTCGCCTGAGAAGGCTGGGATTTGTGTGTTCTAATTTGTTTTTCCGTTATTGGGAGGACTGCAGCAATTAGTGAACAAGACACCTGATTTATTTGGGTTTTTTTACGTGGTTGTACTCTGGTGATTCTGGAATGAGACTCCCTGGCGATGGGCACACTGAAGGGCGTAAGTGCCACGTGTTACCCCGCAGAGCCTTCACAGCAGTGAAGCACCACGTGTCACATTCCCGGTTTTCCTCGTTCCAGGCGTTCTCGGAGCTGATGGAGATGGGCCGCCTGGAGCCGGCCTGCACGGACGTGGCTCCCTACGAGGTGGACGGGGAGGTTCTCCTGGCAGAGCTGTCCCACGGGCTGGCCAAGCACCGCTACTGGGCCCCGCGCTGTGCCGCCGTGGCCCCCGGCGCCGCCAACGCCAGCCTGGAAATCCTCGCTGTCTCGGAGTATTTGTGAGTGAGGCAGCACCCTGGGCACTCCCTGGGCCTGAGCTTTCCCTGCTGGTTTCTAGTAAAATAGATTACATCAGTACCAGACTTGCTGCATGTTGTTTCTTCAGGGTTTGAGTCTAGGAGGAATCTACACCTCCTTGAAATGGCAACGGAGAGAAAATATCAAACAAATGACCTTAAAATTCATTGCTAAATAATGCCCCAAGTATTTAGAGTCTGTAACTATGGAGAGGTTTACAGCCAGGCAGAGCACAGTGAAAAAAGCAACACCCAGGACTGCTGCTGGGCAGCAGATGAGGTGTCCTGCAGAGTCAGATTCCTGCTGAAGCCGAGAGCTTTGGGTAAATCCATTTGTTAGCATTGTGCTCCAGGTACTCTCTCCTTTTCCACAGTAACTGCATCCTTTTGATCTTCTTCCAATAGTGACTTTTCTTTAAACCGAGGTAAGTGAACTAAAGCATTAAGACCCAGCCACGCTAGAATTTAAAGCTGCTGAACCCAGTTTGCTGGGATAGACACGGAATTTTGATTAAATTGTAGCACATACTTGTTTCTTGTACTACAAATAGAAACCACCACCAAACCTGCTGCCATCATTTCTTCTCATCTCATGAAATCTAGAAACATTTGTATCATTATAGCCCTGTGGCAATTCCTACACCAGAGTAAAACAACATATGCATGCAGTGGTAGTTAAACATTGTTTAATGGTTTGGATACAGGCTTTGTGTAAGTTTGAAAATCACTCAGCTTGTTTCCTTTTTCCATTCACTGCTCATCCCTGGGGAAGTGACTTAATTTACGTTCCTAAACAGAAAAAGTCACCAAACAGGACCGCAGAGGTTTGCTCCAAGCCTTTCATTAATGCAATCCTCTGCCCCTCTAACTGTGCCTGTTAAATATTAGCATAAAGAGCCAGAATAATCTGTGGCTGTATGTACCACATCGAAGCATGAGGGGGAAAAGGTAAGAAAGGAATTTCAGCAAAAATAGCTGAGAAGCAGCAATACAACTGCTGCTGTTCTGACTCTGTATTATCACTGTGGTAGTGTAGACACAGGAAGACATTTGGGACCTCTGCCCCAGCTGAAATGAGCAGGGCAGTTGTGAGGGCTGGTGTAGGTGGAGGTTTGTTGTTGTTTGGTTGGAATTTTTTAATTGCCCCCACCCCAAACACAAATTACTCAGGCTCTGTTTCTCCAAGAAGCCCCTGCTATCCTAAGAGGACACAGAGGTAAGCCCAGAGCAGGTATGTTTGTTCTGCACACCTGCCCAGGGCCCTCCCAGCCTGCAGTCCCTGTGCTGAGCGCAAAGTCCACACATCACCCTGTGCACTCCCAGCTCTAGAGAGGAGCTTGGATTTTAACTCTTGTTCAACAGGAAGGATGGAGCAATGACAACAAAAGCTGGGCATGCACTGAACGTGGCGGTTTGAGAAGAATCTGCACACCAGGAACTTTCCTGAATTTTTAAATAACTAGATAAGCCCGTGTTGGTATTTTTATGAGTGCTGCTCCTCTGGATCACTGCAGGTGATACTCTGATAGTCTCAGTACTGACACGCTGGTGACAGAACTTCTTGCCAGAAACACCACTACAATATTCAGACAGGTGTTTTTTCCATGAATCTTTCTTTCCCTTGTCTAGTGTATGAAGTTCAGGCTAATTTTGCTGCCCAAATTAAGTCTTAATTTACTTGTATAAAGAACATTTGTTAATCTGAGGTGGTAACAGGTACCCAACTCTACCAACAGCAGTATTTTGTTTTTAGTGATGTGGTAAGTATGACAGTCAAAATGTATCAGGTAAAATGGCATCTAAAAGTGCTGTGTATGTGTTTGAAGTATTTGCACTCTATCGGAACCCTTGTTTAAAAGCAACTTTTTCAGCCCATAGAGCACTCTGCATTATTGACAATATCCATAAAAACAGCTCATGTGTTACAGTTTTCTTTGATATTCCTTTGTAAGAAAGGGCTGCGGTGTAATTCCTACTGAATTCCGTATAAACAGCTTCCTGCAAGCTAAAACAATTATTTGTGCAATGCCCTGTATTGCTTAGAGAGGCCTATGCCAGACGTTTATTGCTTCCTTCCTCTGACCTTGAAATTCTCAGAAGATGTGTCTTGTGTTCTTTGGAATGAGAGAATTTACATGGGCTAGAATTGTTTTGCCATGTTCTTCTGAGTTACTCTAGTAGCTAAAGCAAGCATAATCCTGCTGTGAAAAACATTTTTTCAGCTTTTAGACCTCACTGTACCTTGCTGAAAGGCAGCATTTTTGCCCCAGTTTTAAAGGGGAGGCAAATGACTGATCCAGCAGGACAGGGGTGCAGCAGAGGTCCCCCAAATCCTCCTGTGTGCTCCAGGTGCCCCCATGGTCCTCGTGCCAGGGTGGTGACAGGGGCTGTGTCTGACTGGTTCCCTCCTGCTTTTTGTGTTATCCCTTCCAGTTACAAACAGGAGACACAAGGTGAGGGAAAATTATAAAACAAGTTTATTAAAGTCTAACATAAAACACTTCAGGCTAAATATGTACAACTCCCTCCCTTCCCAGGGGATTATAAAATTGAGAGTTGAGGTATATACAAATAACAGAGGAAAAATTGTATATACATGACAGATACTTTAAAAATAATTTAACCAAAAAGTCATCAGTTATTAGTCCTTATCTGAACTTGATTCCGCAAGGCTTACTGAGCCTCTCCAGGATCACAGCCCTGAAATCCTTCATGTGGGACTTGTCTGTACTTAAAAATTGTTTTGTAGCACGTGATTTCAGAAAGGTTGTCATGCTTTGTGCCCACTTAGAGGCACTAATTTTGAAGTAAATGTGATACAAGGAGCTATTCTCACCTAAGTACTTCCAAACAATCAATTCAGAAACTCAGAGATGCAGATAAGCTATTCAGACAAAACTTGCACCAACTTCAGTGCAAAATTGACTGAAACGGCAGTGTTGACAAATTATGTCATTTTCTCTGTATTACTCTTAATAGAATTACTGGAATTCCTTCTTTTCTTTTGCAAGGACACATATGTCTAAAAAGATTCCATGCTCTCCTGTATTAATCCCTTACAGGAATTACCAATACTGTTATAGGACTTGTACTTCAAAATGAACCCAGAATCCTTAAACCTTGGACTTAGATGTGCAGCTGATTTCCATGCATCTATTGGCAAAAGGTACAGTCCAGACCTACAGCCTGAACACACCTACAAATATATATATATATATATATATTTATATTTATTTATTTAAAATCTATATTCTAGTAAATGAATACAGTTGGTAGAGATCATACCTCAGCAGCTGAGATATCTTCATGAAAGATGAGGATAAAAATCAAGATTCTCAGATGGGGACTCAAGAGTGCAGGTCACTAAATTATTGCTCCAAGACAAAACTATAAGCCTGTGTATTCTATTAAGAAAGGTTAAAATTGTTGTCTTGTAAAAAATAATGAATATCTTCTTGTCTATAAAGAAAACTAAATGACTAATAAAGCAACTGTTACTGTTATAAGTATCTAAACAAATCCTGTATAAATCTAAGCACTGTATTTTTTAAAAAAGTCTGAAATCTAAGAATACAGGAATAAGCTATACTTTTAGAAATATAAAAACAGTCCAAACAAACACTGCTATGGAATGCACTTTCTATGTAGGAATGTGGTTACTGTTTAGGTTTCTTTCTAGAGCTGGCTCTCTCTCCTGGTCATTTATCCTGGATATGTTTATTGGAGCTGCTTTTCCTCAGGTACCAGCAGCATATCATTAGTTTGTCTTCCAAAGCTGTTTAAATATGGAAGTTTTATGGTGTTTTCTTTCTCAGTATTCATGACTAAACTTACGTCTATCCCAAGATTTCTGCCCTACTTCAGAGAGAGAGGGTAAAGAGGAAGCTCAGCACGAGCTACACACAGTCAAGATCCTGATTTTGTGGTTCTTCAGTCTTAAATGGCCAGGAAGAGGAGTCCCTCAGGGGCTATGCCAACATCAGAAGCTAAAAGAGACCAGAGGGGAGACAAAGGGAAATGCCAAAGATAAAAGACCAGAGAACTTCATCCTTTGTCTTTTGCCAGCTTTACGAACATCAGCGTTCATAAGCGCTGTGGGACAGACAAGCAGAGAAATTAAAGGCCCAGCAATAATTAGCTCCAGTGGGGAGAGAGCGAGAGATTCCTGCAGGAAGGATGTTCCTGTTGAACATGGCTGTACTCCTGCTGTCCACGGTAGGCTTCATCAGCAAATCTACCATGAATTAAAGCATAAAATGTGACCAAGCAGCAGGTTATAGACATGCCACATACTAAAATAATCAACAAAGCAGCAAAAGGTCTATTACTTTACAAATACAAACATGTAGGAAGAGAAAAAAAAATATATAGTCATGCTCAGGAGTCAAGGGACCGTTTGAAGACCCTTTAAATGAAATCCTCCAAGAAATTTTTCACAAGTCTGTTTAATTAAGGTGCAGATTAATTATTACTCCATGTAGAACAGAATCAGTTTAGAGGTATCTTCTATGCTCTTCTATTTATCAGTGTCTGGACACAAGGCATCGGTGGAAAGAAATGCTAGCACCAGGTAAATAACCAACAAAGGACAGCTTTAAATGCATTGCTGGTACAGTACCATGACTGTTTCATTACTGTTCCATGATTACAGAAATAATGCTTACAATTGTTAATGGCACAAACTGACAAAATGGAGTAGAAAAGTACTTCTATTGTCACCTAGTCTTTCATGACCCTACCAAGACATTAAAATGTTGCTTTTTAAATATGCCTGTTGCTAGTATTAAAACCTCTCTTTACACGGGCCTTGCTAGGTACCAGTTTTGTGCAGTTACTGTGGACAAGTGACATGAGAGGTAATGCAATACACAAAAACTTCAACTAGAACAAATCAGTCAAACTCTAACAAATCCTCGCCTGGGAGAATATCAATCTGCTCTGTTGTATTATTCTTTAATGCCTCCTCATGTAGTGTTCACTTATAATTTTCACAGTGAAGGGCAGGATTTAGTTCCTCTTTTGTACCTCCTGTCTAGCACAAGCAGCAGCACTACAGCAAAGAAAGGATTATGAAGCTCTGATTCATGCCTCACTAATTAACTCACTGCGTCTTTTCACCTCATCTACAACATGCATGGCCCAGCTCTCCTTTTGTTGCTATTTGTGCCAAACCCAGGGCGCTTTAGGGATGCGAAAAATAAATCTGGGACAAGATACAACAATGCTGGATTCACTCAAAACAAACAAACAAAGGCAACTTGTTGGAAAGAAGACCCAGTCATATCTATGCCATTAGGAGCCTCTGACTTGCCACACTACAGACAAAAATTACCCTCCTTTACTTTTCTTGTCAGGAAAATACACCCAAACCTTGCTTTCCCTCTGGTCAGGCTTCACCTGAAGATGGCACTTCTGGCAGCCAGCAGCAAATCTTTGCAAGTACCTCAGCAGAGCACTGACCTACCTTCATCAGGGCCCATTCGAGCACCTTGGAGTGCCGGCTTATTAATATATCCAAATTACGATTTTCCCCTACACCTCTGGGTTAATCTTCTTAAACTATCAAATATGGCTTAAAATATCTGTTCTCAAATGAGATTGTGACACATCAAACCAGCAGGAACATAGGAAGAGAACTCCAAAATACATTAACATATGTAACAGAGAATTCTTAAGGCAGGTGTTGCTGGAAAGGAGTCATCTCCTGGAAATTAGTGTTAATCACAAACAGAAATCTGATTGTAGATTAGCACAATTCAGCACTGCACAATGGAAATGCCTTACAGGTGTCTTTACACAGAGGAAAACAATGAACAAGTCCAATTCAGAGAGCATGACTGGTTGTTTGATTGTGTTCATCTTACCAAACATTTCCCAGTTCACTACCAAACTACCTGGATGGCTCTGCACTGCTCTGTCAGTACAACTGCTGCAGGAAAATAAACTGAGGTTCTGAGTATCCAGTCACAGCAGATCTCAGTAATGTTTCTGATGAAGGGGACTGGCTCCCTGTCACGGGGAGCAGCATCTGATGGTCTTCAGTCCCAATGGGGAGAGGAAGTGCTAAAGACATCTCAGAGGGTTTCACATCGATGGACTCCGACAAAGGACTTTTCTGACTCTGAATGGATTCTTGTTCATTGAAAGAATTATCAAGCACAGTAGAATCGGGAGGAGTTTCAGGTCCTGTGGAAACAGAATGAAAAAACCCAGAAAGAAATGTTCAAAGGCTCGTGCACAAATTCTGCAAATTCCCTTTCCAGTGACTGTCAGAGCCAACAGCTCGTGTGCCACAGGCTGCCCGGGCAGCTGGGATATTGGTGCTTCCATGTGCTGCAAAGCCAGGCCAGCTGTAAGTACAATGTAAATACAGTGTAAGCTCCTCCTCCCACATCTGCTGCTGCTGGTAGTGTGACACCTGGAAGGATGATGCACTCCAACCTGATCTCTGCCTGGCTTGGTACACAAGATAAAAAACCCTTAACATCACAGTGAACACAGAATCTTTGGAAAAAATGTGATCATGAAAGTTTCCTTGAGCTTTTCCACCTCAGAAAGTCTCAGAATCAGAGCCACATTCAAGCATCCTCCTTTAACTGAGGCAGCAGTGTACAAAGTATCATCTGTCTGTGAACTTCTTTGGAAGACAGCATTTGTTAGCTCCATCCCCGCCAGACACATTACAGATTTTATCCAGCCCTGTGAAAAATTACTTTCTATTCTTAATTGAAATCCCTGTTAGTGGGTTCCTTGCTGCCTTCCTGCTGGAATGCAGCCAGCCCCTGCTCTTGGATGGCTCTCTACGCCACATGGGATATCTGACCCTTCCTCCACCAACGCATGCTCCCAAGCCTGTTATTTCAGTGCTGAGGCACTCCTGGCTGCCTGCTGTCTCTCCAGGAGAGCTGGCCTGCCTTGGCAGCTCTCCCAGCTCACTCCTGCAGCTCTGCCAGGCCCTCTCCATGCTCAGGGCTGCTCTGCCCTCGCCACTGGCCTCCTGCTGCACTGGGCCTGTCCTAAACTCAGAGCTGTCTCTGCCTATGGCTCATTTTCTCACCCTCTCCCTGCCACTCCAGACGTGCACAGACACCATTTATTCCCTTTTCCACATGACAGAGCCAAGGGATTTATGGTGAACACACAAGGAGAGGCAGGTGACAATGATTATGGAGCCAGTGCTGAACAAGGCTGGATACAGGTGCTTTTGGCCCCAAAAACAACTACTATCCAAAATTCTTTTCTAATTTTAGGCCCAGATGAGCAAAAACATTTATTCAGCATGGAAGGTAAAAGAGCTGATGTGGCTTCTTAACCTTTCTTTGCACAAGGAACTCACCTGTGTGAACTTTCGTTTTGTGCTTCTTAAGATTCTTTATATCAGTGTAAGAATTTCCACACATTTCACAGATAAATGGTCTTTCACCTGAAAAAAATTGGTTTGGCAGTGAGAACAATCTCGATATTGAAAAAAAAATACAGAGACATAGGATAACAGATTTCAGAGTTCTATTTTGAAATACAACTTTGTAACTCTTATTTTGTCTGTGCCACTATTCAGAATAAAATTATTTCCAGAATAATAGTTTAAAACAAAACAAATAAAGCAAGAGGACCCAAACATTTTAAGTAAAGCCTCGATCATACATCAACACCTACACTGTGGCACACATACTGCTCTGAAAAAGGCAATTAAAAAAATAATGACTATTTTCTTTACATTACGTTAACCCAGAGATACATAAATTAAGAAACTGTGCTACTTTCAAGTCCAGCCCAATACAGTGTATTTTAAAGGCAAAAGAGTAAAAGTAGAATATAATTTATAGTGCAGGAAGCAGCTTGTCTGAAAACTGACCTGTATGGGACCGAAAATGTTTATTGAGCTCTCCAGAGGAAATAAAACTCTTCTCACAAATGCCACAGATATATGGCTTCTCTCCTAAAGGAAACACGAGGATGTTATTTCAATACATAAACCAGAATATGCCTCAAGAGCAAATCAAAATGAAACAGAGATAAT
>VYZT01012462.1:0-15344 GCA_013400735.1 Pomatostomus ruficeps
TGGCAGGAATTCTTTGCAAAACAGAGGCAAACAGAAAAGGATTATTCTGAAATTGTTCCAGCAGGAAGAGACAAAGGAAAAAACAAAAATGTTACAGCATAGAGACTGCACATTATCTTTGTAATCCTCTATGGAAACAGATACTTGCACTAGAATCAAGCAAGACTGCATGGTGTTTGATTACCTTTCCACAGACAGGCTACCTGCTATGCACACAGGCACAGGAACCATGTCTCTTAGACAAACAGGATGTGGGAGAAGGGGGCAGAGTATGGTTAAGGTCTTAAAAGTAGATCCTTGAGAGCACTAGAGCCCAGAGAACTCCAGAGAATCCCTAAGACTTCCGCTTAACACCCCCAGTAGTGGCATGATGAATGCAAGTCTGAAACATGTTGCAGCAGAGGATATCTTTATGAGGAGATGTCTGAGGTATTCATTTTTCAGTACAGAAGTTACCAGAATAATCATAGGGACAGAGACAGTAACCACTGAAGGATAATACAGATTGTGAAACTCATAATTTACATACTTAAAATTAGACAGGATCAACTGCTGCCCCAGTACTGACTGAGTGATCCTGAAGGATTTACGAGACACAATGCTAGATACTGTATTCCTCTGTCAAATGTTTCTTTGCTTACAGGACAGCATTCACACACCAGATCTAGAGGGGAGCACACATGAAGACATTCTCGCTCATGTTTTCTGTAATATTCCTTTCTCCTCTGTCAACCACAAGGGAGAAAAGCCATGGTTGTTTTATGCACTATTCCTTCTCTTCTCTACTAAAAGTCAAATATGGATTCATAGAGTATGAGTGTAAAGATACCAGTTAATACTGAAAAGGCAGACCTCAAGCCACAGTGGTAATACCAGCTGCATTACAGTTTGATTACTTTCAGCAAAGACGTCTAAAAATTGTCAGATTTGAGCAAGTAGTCAGTGTACTGGGGAAATTAGTGCTTATTAAATTATCCAAGTACCTGAACTTTCACAACACAAAAACTGTATCATAGATTAGCATTTTATTTACCGCTCATTATTAAGAGGTGAGCAGCAGCTGAAATCACGCTACATTAATAAGGTCACAATTACAGTAAATTGCTTTTGTCCAAACTGAACATAATCACACAATGTTTAAAACTGCACTACTCCCAGTCTTGGGAACAAAGTGAAGACAGGATCTAGACCTAGAGTCCTTTTCCCATAGGAAGTAAAAATGGCATGCATTGACAAACAAATGCACAAAATACACATATACCTCACAAGAGGTACACGTGGACTGTCTCTCCCCCACAGCTCAGTGAGGAATACAGAGACTGAACATATCATTTGTTTTTCAGAGAATCATATAAATATAAATTTGTTGGAAGGGACTTCTGAAGGTCATCTAGTCCAACCACCCTGCAATGATCAGGGACATCTTTTTCTTAGTACCACATGGAGGAACCGTGAAAAGTCAAATCTGGCAATATATCAGGTTATTTGCTGATACAGGGTTAATCTGTGGCTTCGGTTACACAGACACAGCAGGGAAGGCGGGAGGGAGCCCCATCCTGTGCACACTGAAACAAGGGGATGTCATTCCACACTCATCAGCAAGACATGGCACAGTTACTTCAGCAGGGAGTAAGGAGGAGTCTTAGCACATGATCCAACTCATTTAGAATGACCTCTCCTTCCACCGCACTGTGTTCGTATACCCAGGGGGAAGATTATTTGGGAAAATGAGGTAGGGCTGAAGCTGCTTGCTCATCTCCCCTCTGACACTCAGTACATGGCTGGTGATACACCTGGCTGAACATGCATGATTTCACCCTTTACTCCTGC
The DNA here is from genome assembly GCA_013400735.1 of Pomatostomus ruficeps. Classification (NCBI taxonomy): domain Eukaryota; kingdom Metazoa; phylum Chordata; class Aves; order Passeriformes; family Timaliidae; genus Pomatostomus; species Pomatostomus ruficeps. The sequence continues at coordinate 1,831 of VYZT01012462.1, forward strand.
TGTGTCTGGCCCTACAATGCATCTAACAAAAAAAAAAAAAAACCAAACCACAAAAAACCACCACCATAAAAACAACAAAAAACCTCAAGGTTTTTGGTTCTTCTGTTTTCTTTATTTTGAACATTTAACAGGGCTGCATAGTCAATTCAGCTTTGTACCTAATGTGATGTGGAATTTCTTTTTAAAAGTATGTTTCAGGTTAAACCCACATGTTCAGTGATCTGACAGTGCATTTTTTGTTTGTTTGTTTATATTTTGGTCCTGGCAAAAACTGAAATGAAAATGTCTCTGATGCTTTCTTTCTTTCTGGCTGGTTTATTTTAAAAGCATATGTTTAGTGAAAAGTTTGTGAGAGCAGTGCTTTGTTTTGAACATAGTAAACATGGGGATTTGACAAGTTCTAGAAATCTTCAGCTTTGAGTATTGCCAGTCTATCCTAAATTTTCTTTTTCTGGGCCTTCAGGTGTCAGAATCAGACAGTCGAAATTTACCAGCTTTTTAGCAGAAATGCTGTGCATATATGCAGGAAAAACTAGACATGCCATGTGAAATTATTTATCAACTGTTATGAGTAGGAATTCTCTGTTAATATCCACCAAAAGCAAGCACAGTATATCTTGCATGTCATGTGTAGCTCTCTTACAGAGGTTCAGCTAAGCCCCCAGTGGGAGCTCCCTGGTTTTCTTTGAGTCAGCTCTTTTACCAGGCCCACTCAGGCCCTCTGAAAAGCTGTGCCAGCTGCTGCACGCACAGGAACCTCTGTCAAAACCAGTTTGGAGAACTGCCTGGTTTCACGTGCTGGCATCAGATCCTCTGTTTTTTCTGGCAGTTTTAAGCAATTTTTAACTGGCAAGAACATCAAGTCAGTAAGATAATGATAATACTGTGGAGTTCATTGTGGTTTGTCTCTTAAGGATAGGCTTTGCTTTTGCCCCAGTAAATGTAAAATAAAAATTAAAAAAATATACAATACTGATTTATAGTAAATAACCAAAGGAAATGCTTCTCTCCCACCTATGGAAACAGAAGGGAAGCAGAAGCTGCATTAGGTGACTAGCTCACAGTATTTTTGTTCCCGTTTGGCCAAATACCTTTGAAGGTACCTTCAAATACCTTTTTGAAAATGATGTGCAGGAACGCATTGTCAAAACTACAATGACATGTACTTAAATTTGCAACCACTTCACTGGAAAAGCATATATAGAAATACATTCTGGCTCACTTCTGATAAGAAAAACAGGTGACACTTTTTTCCCTTACCTAAGGTAAGCTTTAAAGGCAATCTGCCTGACAAAGTTTAACTCTAGGTCCTGCAAGGGTTGGTGATGGCACAAATGATAGCAGGAGAATCAGGAAATGGCACAGTCATTGGAGAGAAATCCTGAGACAAGATCCCTGTACAAAACTAAAAGGGAGCTCCCGTGAGCCTTGAAAAATATCCTGCACACATAGATAAAAGAGCCTTTAAAGTCATTCTTCAAAAAAATAAACTGAACTGACATATCAAGTCACTATGATTTCTTCTTCGTGACCTTCCTCTATATCCTTATGCACTATATGAAACCAAACCCAGGGAACAGAAGGGCAAAGCAAGAAAACCAGAATAATAGCTTTCCCTGTTTTGTTCTGGGGTTTCTCGGGAGAAGAGACTGCTATTTAACTCCCGTGCCACTGAAGTCATATTCAGGCAAGCATGTGAAAACCAAGATATTTGATTTTATACAGGACATCACACTGTCATTCTGCGTAATTCTTTGTTCCCCAAAACTGGCTATTCATGTGCCCAGCTATTTCAACTCAGTATGTCACACAGCTCTCAGTCTGCACAAACAGTGGTAGCTTTGAGCAGGAAAGTGGACAGGAGGCAGGATAGCACAGATAGCAAGGCCACAGCATTTTAAGGACGGCTGCACCCTGGTAAGGATCTCCCACATGCAACAGTGGCTGTGGGTGGCACTTCTGCCTCTCCAAGCTGCCTCAAGCTGGCTCAACTCCTACAGTGAAACTAAAGGTATTTACATACAGTGATATTGCCTGCAGGAAAATATTGTCAAATACATGAACACTGCCCAGCAGAGGTTTACTATGTGTGCTGTGACCGGTTAGGAGACTGGGGAAGGAGCAGGCCGAACAGCCATGCTGATCCACTTCTCGTGCTCCTTTGCTTGCCAGTATGGGAACAACACAGGTGCAGGATCAGTCCTCAGATGCATGCTAGAGTATAGGATGAGATTCCTCTGCGGTGCAAACAAGTTTATCTCCGAAGTGATGCTTGTTTTCACGTTGCCATGTGGCCAAGGGAATTACTCATTTCTTGAAGTCTGCTGGGAGGCAGGCAGCATGTATGGAAATGGGGGCTTTGCCATGCAGGTCCAAGGACAGACCCAAGACCTCAACATTACTCAAGGGTGCTGCAAAGGTGGGGTTGTCACTGCAGCCATTTCTCAGAAGCACTACTCAAGACACCCTGAGTATATTGTAAACAGGGCATGAACCATCAGAGAACTGACTCTGGAGGTTCAAATGTTTCCCCATGCTAATTATGTAACAGCAGATCACACATATGCTAGAAGCAGCCAGATCACTGCTATATGATGCAAGAATTTTATACTTTGCTTAAAAGAAGAGTTTAATTTTCCAGGATCTTATAAATGACAGGAACTGGTGAGAAATGCATACCGTATCATTAAGCTCACCTGGGTGACAAGTGTTAATTCCAAACAAAAATAAAACCAAGCCTATTCATGTATAGAACAGTTCTCTTCCATTAGGAGGATAAAAGAAGCAAAGAATCCCTTTCACTTTCTCACAAGTACAGACATCCTACTACAGCAGCAGTGATACACGCATACCTGGGGTTTTGGGAACCCCAGGTCACACCATATGGACAGTGACGAAGCAAACCAGCATCCTCCTGTGCCGACTGCCAAACATTCAGAAACCTAACAAAGCAATGTGAACATGACTAATGAAGAAGGGAACAGGCCTACAACCTGATGCACAACGAAAAACAGTGCCGTAACTCTGGGGCTCTCTATCAATTTCAAAGAAGCAAATTCTCTGTAGGCTTCTGAGACAAGGTCTTAAACCCTTGTACTGACATCTGGAAGTGTGAGTGAAATCACTGCTGCAGTACCAGGGTTAAGAAGCTGTATTGGTCCCTCTCAACAAAGAATCTCAAGGCATTATCACCACCTACTTGCTGTTCTCACTCAGCACTACTGCCACTGGTTTGTTAGGGCCAAGGATTTATCTTTTGAGAAAACTGGCTGAAAAATTAAGGGCAGTAAATAAAGGGTTTCCAGATTCCACAGTACTTCCAGTGATCAACATTCTGTGTATCTATTTTTATTCCTTCTCTCTAACCCGTCTGGGTCTCTGCTTTATTCTCAATACACTTTTTTTGGTGAGTCACATCAGATTAGAAATACATTCAACTATGAGAAAAATCTTTTGCAAGTGATCCAAAAGGAACAATAACAGAAACCCACGCACATTACATTTGGAGCCTCTTTAAAAAACAAACAGAAACAATGTAAGATACTGAAGGATACTGACAGGTTTCCTTATGGGCTTGTTTAGAAATGTACTGCAGCTGAAGTCACTTGTAGGATATCCTGTGAATGACACAGAAGGTAGTCAATATAGAAGAAAAAGCAACCGGCCATTTGAATACAAGGCTTTGTTCTGTATTTTTGCTACAGAATCTGTAACTACATCAGTTACCCCTACATCTCTATCAGTGCAAAAGATTTGTTTGGTTTTTCTCAGTGTATGGACACTAGCTGAACATCTTAACTGCAAGTATTGTAAATCTTACCTGCACAAGCCCCTCACTACATGAAAGAAAATGAGTTACTGAGGCACATCCAAAGAGAAAAGGAGCTGGGGAAGGGTCTGGAGTACAAGTCTGATGATGAGTGGCTGAGAGAGCTGGGGGTGTTTAGCCTGAAGAAGAGGAAGCTTGGGGGGACCTTATCACTCTCTACAACTGCCTGAAAGGAGGGTGCAGCCAGGTGGGGTTTGATGTCCCAAGTAACAAGTAAGAGGACAAGGGCAAATGTTCTCAAGCAGCACCAAGTGAGGTTTTGGTTGGATATTAGAAAAGATTTCCTCACTGAAGGGGTTGTCAAACACTGGAACAGGCTACCCAGGGAAGTGGTTTTAGTCACTAGACCTAGAGGTATTTAAAAGATGCGTAGATGTGACCCTAAGGGATACAGTTAAAGGTGGGCTTGGCAGTGCTACATTTATGGCTGGACTCAATCTTAGGGTCTTTTTCAAACTAAACATTTATATGACTCTTTGATTCTATTATAAACTCATTACTGAATTCCTAAGCATTTTATTCCATCCTGTATTAACTCATGTGCACTGTGAGCCAGACCTTGTGCTCCTGGAAGCGCTGATGGAAGTTTTGTCATTGATTTTAGTGCAACAAAAGTCAAGATGGCTATTTTTCATGTTTTTCATGGACCTAGTATTTAATAAATACTTTTACAGAGTTTCAACATCATCAAGTCCCAAGGCACGGCGGGGCTAAAATACATTGGCAGGAAGTTTGAACAGAAGGTAGAAGTGTGTCCTCCTGCACCATCTCCAAATACACAGAGCTCTAATTGCCAAAGCAGAAACATGGGATGTTGGCCTTCACAGCATGGGATACAGATCAAAAAGGAAACATGAAACTGAAGATTACTCAAGTATAATAGGAAGCTTGAGAACATGTAGGATTTATTCACTACCAAAAATACTACAGCCAAACCCAAACTCCCAAAATAAAGTATCACCAGTTTCACACTGTAAACAGGACACTTCCTTAGCTTTGTAAACAGGAGACTATTTTGAAACAAACTGCCAAACAATCCAATACAATCCAGTATTTTAGCCAAGAGGACCTCACCAGAAGCAGTGATATAAGTACTGTCTTTTATCCAAAATGTGGTATAACGTAATCAACCTCATATATACAACAGCAGGATTTTGGAGGCAATTCTTGAATGCCTCCAACTGACTAAAAGATTACTACTAAATTTCCCTGCATTAGTGGGCAAATTCTTACTACAGAGAATGCCAACACAGGGCTGTCATGGTTTTCTTAGGACTCCTTTAATATCCTGATGTCAAATCCCTGTAGGTGCACAAAAGCCAGAGCAAGCCAGGGCAGCCTTTCACTAGGGTTGGGATCATGCTGGAAACTTTGAGAGTTTGCTGGGCAAGCAACACCGAGCACAGTTACACAAGGAATGGAGGGGGATGGCAAGGAAGAGGGACACAGCTGGGCCCAGAGATGCAGACAAGTGGACTCCATGTTCCTACTACTGCTGCACATGGGAAAAGGGCGAGTGTGGGAAAGAGGGAGAGCAGGATGGAAGAGATGTGAAAGGCAAGCACTACTTCTTAGGATCAGTGTGTTCCACCCATTGCTACCCCTCTCTCAGCTATAGTACATGGCATTGTGGAATGGTTGAGGTTGGAAGTGACCTCGGGAAGCCATAATTACTGCTCCAGAGACAACAACAAGATGGTATTTTGAGGGCTTTGGGACTCTGGTATAATATGCAGGTGCCTACTCGGTGTTCAGTGCCAGTCCTGTAAGACATTTTAATTGTTTTTAAAAAGATCAGTCTGTAATTTGCTGCAGATCTATTTTAATATTAGCAAGACTATTCATAGGAAAAGACTGGAACATAAAACACAAAGTCTTGCTGCATCTTTTGTACATATAGTATATTAGAGGTATGAAATGAAAGCCATCCCCTATTCTTCTAATTCACATCTCCCTAAAGGACTTTCTTCTTGCTGTGCAAATAAAACACATTTTGTGGATATGTTCCTTTTATATAATATTTACACACAGTCTAAAGGAATGACAGAAATATATTGTAGTGAAGTTGTATATTTTGTTCAAGAAATTTCTGTCTTGATAATCCTTTTTCTAATAAGTTCCTTTGTAATTAATAAAAATTTTAATAATGTGAAAATCACTTTCAGAACTTCAACTAGCAACCTGAAAAACTTTCAGACATTATTAAACATAACTGTTTTCAACCCTAATTCCATAAACTACCAGCATCATGTAAAGATCTTAACTATCCTGAATAGTTAGGCTCAAGTAGTTCACTGTTCAACTAGGACTTCAAAAGATTGTATTAAACCTGGGGTGTGGGGGGTTTTTTTGTACTCTAAAAAAAATTCCCAGGTACAATATTTTTATGATTTTAATGCTAGTTTGGAACCAACTATATCAAGTGTACTTAATCTCACTTCCCTGTGCTTTTGTCCTTAATTTATGTATAATCATTTGGACAATGCTCTCAGGCACATGGTGTGACTTTCAGGGATGTCCTATGCAGGGCTAAGAGCTGGACGCAATGATATTCTTGGTCCCTTCCAACTCAACATATTTTGTGATTCTGTGATAGGTGAGTATCTCTTTTGCTATACTAGAAGATATTCTAAACACACAAACTATATTTATTCTGCAAAGGCACGTACAAAAGACTCATGCCCAGGATATATATACTTTTTATTTTAATAGACTAAATATGATTGACAAAAATACAGCAACAAAGCCTGTAGAAAAGCCAAAGGTACTTATGCCTTCTTTGCCTCAGTCTTTGATAGTAACACCAGTTTTCTTTGGGCATCCAGCCTCCTGTGTTGAAAGAGAGGGACAGGGAACAGAATGAAGCCCTCACACTCCAAGAGGAAATGGTCAGTGACCTGCTACACCACTTGGACACAAGTCTGTGGGGACAGATAGGATCCACCCAGGGGTCCCAAGAGAGTTGGCAGAAGTGTCACCAAGCCACTTTCCACCATTTTTTAACAACAGTGCTAGCTAATCTGGAAGGTCCAGTTAACTGGAGGTCAGCAAATGTGACATCTATCGACAAGAATGGCTAGAAGGAGCATACAGGGAAACACAGACCTGTCAGTCTGACCTCAGAAAGGCTGTGAATGTTGTCTGCCCAGACTTCATGTAGTGGGTTGACCTTGGCTGGACACCAAGTGCCCACTAAGCCTCTCAATCATACCCAGTGGGACATGGGAGAGAAAGTAAGATGGAAAACAAATTGTAGATTGAGATAAGGCAGTTTAATAAAGCAAAAAAAGGCGAAAGTTTGATGTGTATGAATGAAGAGAAAAAACATTTATTCCCTACTTTCCATCAGGGAGTGATAGCCAGCCACTTCCTGGGAAGCAGAGTTTCAGCATATGTACCAATTGCTCTGGAAGGCAAACACTGTAGAATAACAAATGTCCCCCATTCCTCCTCCCTCCCTTAGCTTATATATGTGACCTGATGTGATATGGTATGGAATACCCCTTTGGTTTATTTGGGCCTAGTTGTGTCCACTTCCAGGACTTTTCCCACTCCCAGCCACTTGATAGGAGGGGCAGAATCTTAAAGAGAGGCAGCACTGATGCTGTGCCAGTCCCGCTCAGCAGTAGTCACAACACTGGTGTGTTACCCACACCTTTCTAGCTACCAGTGAAAGCCACGGCACTGTGAGGGATGCGGTGGGGAAAATTAACTCTATCTCAGCCAGATCCAATACACTTCAGTAAAGCTTCTGACACCATATCCCGCAGAATTATCCTGGAGAAACCAGATGCTCATGGTTTGGAGGGGCGCATTATTCCCTGCATAAAAGACTGCCTGATTGTCCAAGTACAGAGAGTGGTGCTGAATGGAGTTACAGCCAGCTGGCAGCTGGTCACAAGTTGGTTCACCAGAGCTTGGTAGTGGGGTCAGTCCTGTTTAATATCTTTATTGATGACGTCGACAAAGGAGCAAGTGCATCCTCAGCAAGCTTGCAGATAAAACCAAGCTGGCTGGGAGTGTTGGTTCGCTACAGGGTAGGAAGGCTCTGCAGAGGGATCTGGACAGGCTGGATCAATGGCCCAACGCCAATTGTAAGAATGTTGAGTTAACAGCTGGGCTTTTATGATCTTGGAGGTCTTTTCTATGATTCTTAATTTTGCAAATACTGGTATACTCGGTTCATCATAAAATACAGTTATTTTTACGCACCTCATTTACCTATAAGCTATTCAAGCTTTCTTATTACACCGTTCTGTATGACTTGAGCCCCTTGACCTCAATGGAATTATGAAGATGGTCGAAGCACATGATGAATATTACTGCACTAATGATCCCCTGTGAATTTTCTATTTATGCCTATTCCTAGGTGTTTTATAAAACACAACATCTCTGTGGTGTGACAGTGGAAAAGAACTCCTTGCATTATTTTAGATTTTCAGCACTGTTCAGTTTCCACAAATCAAAGCAATACAATTATCAAGTTTTCTCAAGCCCTTTAAGAATTAGCTGCCCTAATTCAGTTTCATACTAATACTTAAAAAAGCCCCAAACGAAAACCAAGAAGATTCAAGAGAGTTTAGAGAAGAATTTATACTAACTTCCACTATTTGATATACATCTGCCTGATAAAACATATTTCAAGTTCCTTTAGAGAATTCCTCTACACTGCCTGCTGCTGAGTCAGGGTTGGAATTCTCATGCAATATCCTTTGATATTTCAGCCCAAAGTGTTAATTATACAGATAAGAGACATCATCAAAGTCAGATAATTGTAGACCAAAGTGCATTACTGCAGGGAAATTAGTAAGGCTTTCTTTTTAAACTAATAAAGCCTGAAATACACATTTCTATATAAAATCTAGAAAAGAGGGAAATGAAGCCTATAAAACTCAATTCTACAGTTGACACAATTTTATGTTATTGGAGTCCTCTACAAGAATGTATACAAGTCTATTATAAAAGAACTCATAAGTGCATTCCAAAACTGATGTTCTATACCACCAGGGATATCAGGGACATTTCACAGAATCATGGAAACATAAAATCATAGAATCATATAATGGTTTGGGTTGAAAGGAACCTTGAGGGTCATCTAGTTCCAATCTCCCTGCCATGAGCAGGGACACTTTGCACTAGATCAACTTGATCAAACCCCTTGAACAGACCTCTCTGGGCAACCTGTGCCAGTGCCTCACCACATCCACAGTAAAGAATTTCTCCTAATACTATAAAATCATAGAATCATAGAATGGCTTGGGTTGGAAGGGACTTTAAAGCATCTAATCTAAACTTTCCCTCTTTAAAAAACCAAGCAAACAAACAACCAAAAAACAGAAAACAACACAATCTTCTCCCAAGAGCTGTCTCTTAACACCTATTTGGTGAGAGAATACTGCCCAAATCACCATATACTTTCCCTGTGATTAGGCATTGGCCAACACAGGGAAGAAGAGGGTAGAGTTAATGGCACAAATCCATTTGGACAGACCTTTAAAAAGTCAAAAGCTGTTGGCAGTTCCCCAGAATGATAAAGTACAGTTTTTTCTTTGTATTTTGGTGGTGCACAAGCAAATCAAGTTTGTAAATTCCTTTTTTTTTTTTTTTGATTCATGATGAAAACCACAAGAGTGCAGAATCTTATCTCAAGTCATCTGATGTTATGGTTTCAACTCCACATCAGAAGATACTGATTTCATGGCTTTTAGTTGTTTACATACTGAAATGATTTGACACTATGCTGTCTGTTCTGTTCTGTCTTTTCTTTAAACTCTGGAGTTTGAAGTTTAAAAGATGTATGGTGATGCTTAGTCTGAAGATACAGACTAGGCATACTTTCCTAGACTAAGCAGATAACAGATTCTGTTCAGTAACAGATAAAAAAAAGCATGAGATGTTACAGTTAGACATTATATAGTAAATAATACTGTTTAGCACTTTTTATCTCCCACTTTTCATCTCCAAGGATGCATAAACAACCAAAAGAGAAGAAACAAAATATCAGACTTCTTGTAATTAGGCAGTATTATCTGTATATTGCAAACTGGGAAACTGAATCAAAATAGAACAATGGAAGCATCTGGAAGACCTCTGTGTTATTCTAATGAACTTCAAAGTACTTAACAGCATTAATAAACACTCTAAGTGAGTATCACTACTTGTGCTATAAATGTTGCTGGCACCTCCAGGACACTTTAAAAAATTGATTAGTGCTACACTGGACTGCTGAGTCATCAGTGACCGTCCTTCCACTAGGACAAGAGGATGTCTTGTAAGCAGGTTATTTATATTCTTAATATCTTCAGCAGAAAGTACAGTCTGGTTACGTTTGGTAGTCATTAAATGGCATTTTTTTGTACGTGCTGCCCTCATCTATAGATTTATCAGAGCAACTTCTGTCTTAAGTAAAAGCAATTACAAATAGGCCAACCTCTTTTAGACTGGAAGAAGAAAGGCAACACTGAATCTTGCACACTGCAAAGGTTTGTTTTGGCCAGAAGCAAGACCAAGCCTCAATATTAAACTCTGTGTATGCAGTATCACTAGTTTATCCTGCTTGGAAGTAACAGAAAACTGGAACTCAGAGGATTTTTTTTTTTTAATAAAATGTGCAGGGGGTCTTGGACTTGCCAAGATATTTTTTGAAGCTGAATGGGCCTTGTTTCCTCTTCAGCATCTCTTTTAATTTCACAACCTAATAATCATGATCATCAAGCCAGAACATAGTATTAAACTACTTTTTATCCTTGCTGTGTGTTTTGAGAAAGACTGTTGGAACACATTTACCCCGATGTATTGTGTGCTCTCAGATCCCATTCCATATTGTCATGTCTGCAAATATTTACAAAGAAAAAAAATACTGTCTGACTCAGCAACACAACTCACATGTCTTTCATGCTGTTCCATATCATTGCTTCAGACCAAAACAATACAAAAACACCACTGTGAATTATAAGAGACAGAAATACTATTAGTGGCCCCTAGCCAACTATGCTCTAAACAGTTTGCTTGTGAGCTCGTCACATGCATGCAACATTTGGAACACTGCTAAAAACCTCTGGCTGCACAAATATAGACCCTCAGTCAAAGAACTCAAGCAACAGTTTCATTCGGGTAAAATCAGGGGGATCAGCAATGGATGTGCTTTAAATGCTGTAACCCCACGCTTGCTTCACTGGCCACACCTGAACACATGGTCCATTGCAGAGAAAAAGCAACAGGATTCCCAAGCACAGGGAGAGAGCAAGGCTGCAGCATGCTAGGGGGCTGCACCTGGTCTTCATCAATGTCTGTTACCTCCTCAGTACATGCATAACATCCACTCAAGAAGTGCAGAAGTGTCTGACTTCAGCATGGGCACGTTTCACTGTAGGCTACAGGGCTCACTAGCACATGTCCCAGCCAAGATGAAAGGTAGAATGTAATTAAATATACATCTGCCACTTTCCAGCAGCCCTAGTGTTAGTCCACCTGGTACCCACTAAGATCAACCACTACAAGTTGTCTCACGTAATTTTAAAGGTACAAAGCTTAATCACAACTAGGAAGAGAGCAATTAACTAATCATTTCAGAGGCTTGCTCTCTTTATCCCTCCAAGAAGACGTTGCACCACAGGAAGCCTTCTGGGGAGTAAAACACCCATCATACTGCCATTAAGATGAAAACTTTATTTATATTAGGGGTTAATGATTTCTTCATTGACTATACAGAGAAGATTAGAGTAATACACATTTTGATATTCTGAGTATGTAAGTTTTCAGAGAAAAAGCTTCTTTGAAGTTTGAGTTTGATGGAAGCTTGCTTAGCTTAGTTCAGAGATCATCTCAGTTCTTCTATGAAGTTTAAGATGGCAGGCTAACACCACATGAAGCTTGATAAAACAGAGAATAATTTTAAAGAATGAAAAAGAAATAACAAATATATACTTTTATTACAAACACATACTTTCTTCTAAATGAGATTAAATTTGACTTCTGTATTAGAAGGAACTGCAATTCTGTCCTGTTTCCTGACTCAACATTTCAATTCTAAGAAATATCCTCCACCTTCTCTGAGTCTTCTTTCAGTGACTAGGAAAAGCTTACAGAATATTATTAAGTTCAATATGGCTCCAAACTTTAAACAAAAACATCTTCCTAGATCAACTCTATACCCATTACATGCACTGTATACATGTTGGAAAATAAACACTGGCAAATACAGTCTTGGACATGGCTCAAGTGACTGGGTTTTTGCAAAGGGTTTATAAAATATATAAATGCTGTCAACTGGAAGATGTTAACTTAAAGACTAATGTCAACTCTGTTCATTTTCAAAGAGAACATCCTGCATTTCGCCATGTAAGAAGGTACACGGCAACGTGCAAGAGCAGGTTCTCCCACGTGAGACTGGAACACACCAGGATGCTCCCTGGCCAGAGGCTCATCACGTTTCCCAAACTGAAGTCGTGTATTCTAGAGGTGAATTCCAGCAGCGCTATTTTTGTGCAGTCTCCCCACTGATTCCCTGTGGGGCCACGGCCACGTTCATTCGAGGCACCTGCGTCCTACACCGCAGCGCTGCAGACCCTGGGCAGCACCCCGGCTGTCCAGGACATCCTCTGCCGGCAGCTCCCCGAGGGAACCGCACCGGAGTTCAGCCTGAAACAGCTTTCCTACGGGCCGGGCGGTGTTCGAGAGCCTCCTGTCGCCCTGCCGCGTGCTCACCTCCCCCGGGCATCACAAGAGACGAGGCCAGTCGTGGTGGGGCAGTGCCCAGCAGACCCAGGGGAACACCCAGTCCGGGCCTCAGACCCTCTGGGCGAGGAAGTCCCCTAACCAGGAGAGCAGCACGCCGACAGCCCCTACAGGAGCCAAAGGCGGCGAGTCTCTGGCAGGGCCGGGAGACGATCCCGCTCCCGCCAAGGAGCCCTGGGGTAACGGCGGCGCCCCGCACACAGCGCCCCTGGGCGCCCCGGGGCCGCGCCGGTGCGGCCGGAGCCGCCGCAAAGCCGCCGCTCTGCCCCGCTCTGCTCCGCCGCCGGCTCGTCACAGGCACACGGGGCACACGGGCCCGCGGGTGCCGAGGGACGCCTGGCGGACCCCGCCTGAGCAGCCGGGACAGAACACTCCGCGTTGTCAGCGGCGAGGTGCCGCCCGCAGCCCGGAGAGCACGCTGGGGGTACCGCCGACTCCCGGGAGACATCCTCGAAGTTGCCGCGAGAAGTTTGGGACCGCCCGGAGGTGCAGCCGCCTGGGAGAGTCGCCCCCGCAACCCACACCTCCCTCCTGCCAGCTGGCCACATGCTCGCTGACCGGCCTCCAGGACCGGACCCCGGAGACCGACCCCCACGCCCTGGCTGCTCCCGGCGGGATGGGACCTCACCTGCACCGAACCCCGTCGTGCTCTGGGCACGCGGCCCTTGCTCCCGGGACAGGGGAACGGCAGCCCCCAGGCGCACTCAGGGCTTCCCCCGCAAAAGCAGCCCTTGGGAATAAATAAAGTAGCAGGACACTTACCATCTCGCCTGATGTTGGAAGCCCGCAGGGCTTTTATAGATCCGCTCTGAGCAGGGGCGGTGGTGCCCTGACGGCTGCAGAAGTTCGCACAGACGACGGCGTAGAGCAGGAGGAGGATGAGCAGTTGCATTGGGACCAGCTGCGAGCGGGACCGTGTCTCTGCGAAGAAATGGGCTCTCCCGCCGAG
>VYZT01012462.1:18706-29918 GCA_013400735.1 Pomatostomus ruficeps
TTCTTACTAATTTAGACCCTCATTAAATGGGGTCTGGTATTAAAAGATTGCATTACTGCCTGGAAGAGTTTAGGTCTAAACGAAAGGCATGTGAGCGTTGTGATGGGATTGCTAGTTTAATACTCTTTTTCCTTCCATTAGCCACAATGAAAATAATCAAAAGGAAGATGCAGGAAAAAACTCGCTCAGGTTTTAACAGTTCTCTAATAAATTTTTCCCTACTCAGTTTATTTCTTACAACATTTCATGCAGTCATAGCCAGTCTAACAAACTGTTACATGCTGCCAGATCTTTAACAACACAAAATATACGTCACTAGCAGAAGAATGTCAATATGGTGCTGTATCAGGAGTCTTGGAAGAGTCCTGCTACACTCTGAGGACTGCCTCTGGCTGTGTGAAGCATTTTATCCAAGAGCATGCTAGGATGACAATGGGACTGAAACATCTTGTATGTCGTAAGAAACCAGTAGGGTGCAATTCTGCTATGCATAATTCATGCTTCTTTATCCCTTTCATGTCCCCCAAAACTGACAAAGAACCTAATCCTGCTCCCACGTGGTAGATAATGGAAAGGCTCCAACAGTGCTTCATTTGTGAGCAGATGTGCCTATATTTTAGGTGCCCATTTCAGGAGGGGAACTGCGTGAACAGCGGGAAGGTGGCCAATTCAATCATTCTAATAGAAACAGAAAGTCAAATAGAGGACACAGAACAAATGAGTATTGGGGAGCTTGGGAGTTGTTCTCTGTTCATCCAGTCAGTATGTCTGCCTCTTTCCAGTTTCCTTACAAGGAACTGCCAGAAAACACCAACAGAATCCCAGCTCCCCAGCTCTCTGCTGAGTGCAGGTACCTTTTAAGATAAAAGGAGGTGGTCAATACCCTGACCTTTATCACAACCCTGTGGTGATATCTTGCCTTTCTTAGTGCTTTCAGGCCCTCCTCTTTTAGATTCAGGATGCTGGAACCCATACTTGGTTTTCTTTGGGGGAGTGGCCATTTTAAGGTGGAAGGGAAAGGACAGATTGCCTTTCAAACAAAAGTCAGATGAAAGGTGTTTTGACAGTATCTGAGCAATTGCGTACTTCAGTGAAGAAAGGGCACTGTTTCCAAGGCTGTTTCTCCTTCTGTATCCAACTTCATCCATATAAATTTTCTTATATAAAATTCATATGTCTTCCCAAGACCTTGGTCTGGAGACAGAGTCTCTCTGGCCCCATGCCTCTCTGGCTGCACAAGTCCAACTTTAACAGAAGAGTAGAATGGGCTTTTGCCTTAAACACTTCACAGGTGTTTGGCTGACATGCTTCCTGGCTTGATAAAGACTGTAAGTTTAAACTTCCTCAGGCTAACCAGGACATAGAACTGAGGTTTCCTCAGCACTCTTTTATTTCAGAGTACATACTGTTGTGATAGATAAGATGAAATTCCTGTTTATGTAGCAGAGATACTTGGTTGCTTAGAGAATTCTCAAGCAAAAGAGCGTGAAGCCTCATAAACTAGACAGTGATGGAAATAGGCAAGTGAATTCCACCACCAGTGGTGTTGATATATACTGAGAGAAACCGTGTATAACTTCCCTCATATGCTCACTGTACTCACTGTACATTTCTGTTTCTCCCTATGCAAAGCATGGGATGGTGCCACTCTTTGTTCTTAAAGGAAAAAATATTTTTGTAGCAGAGCAGACAAGTTTCTTTCTCAGGTCAGAAAACTGGGAATAATATTGTGGGGTCCAAAACAAAGGCCTGGCTTTATGAATTATCAGATATTTCTTTTAGCCCTAGTATCAACACAACAACACCCCCCCCCCNACAGAAAGATTTTGGGATAGAAAAGAAAGACTAACATGCATTGGTACACCATTATAGGAAAGGCCTGCATTCCAGTGACTATTGCTACAACTTCTTAGTTCACTTTAAAAACCACTAAACCCATTAAAACCCAGAAAAGTATCTTTATAATGAGGAGTCATAGAACCTCCTGTCAAAGAGTGAGAAGTTTGGATTCTGCTCAGACAGTTTTATAAGCATGTCTCTGGGTCTTTACTTTCTGGCAAACATTGTAGCACATTGGCTAATCTGTATTCTAAGTGCTTGGGATAATTTAAAGCATCAGGTGACTTCTACAGGAAGACCTATAGCAAGTCATGGTTACTGCAGAAAAGGACACACTGATGTATAAGTGTGATAACCTAGGTAATTATAAATTTGTCAGCTCAACTGGGATCCTAATAAAAAGTCTTCACAGCTGAAATGAAACCCAATTAATAGAAATTAAAAAGAAAATAATTATTGTTAATCAGCCTGGAAAATCTTATCACACTAACTTGGAAATCTGGTTGACAAGCAGAATAGCGTCAAATTACAGCTTTCATAAGGTACCAATTGGTACTGCACAATTTGAATCATATGAAATGAAAACCATGCATACTAAATGTTTTCAAAACTTTTTAAATGGCAGGCTTAAAAATGTTTATGAAAAAGGGAAACATTATTAAATGGGTTCTCTTTGAGAGAGTGCCACTTAGGCTAATTTTTTACTTCTGCATTGATTCGCATTTCCAACAATGACCTGTTAAAAATGCAGCTATTACTGATGACTTTTGAAGATGACAAAAACTTTGAGGAGAGTAGCAAGAGGATGACTTATAGCATCAGTGTTATATAGAGACAGATGTGTAGATACTGGATATGACTGTAAAGCTGAGCCCTGGCACAGCTTATGCTTTAAAATAGCCACTGGAAGCACTGCCCGGTGCCCGTGGCATCCACCTCACCTCATTTTGGTCCTCTGAAAGTGCCTGGTGTTAGCCAGTCACACAGGTTCTCCTTATTCATGGAGAGAATTGGATACCCATCAGAGGGCACTCTAGCCCAGCGGTTTTACGCAGTTGTGCTGGGGTGGTTTGGAAGGTCCAGTTTCTCTCCACAGACTGTGGAGAGGGTACAGGGAACAAATGCATTCATAGTAACTGTAGTTAATCCTAGAAAGCACTGATGCAGAAAAAAATGATGGGATAGATTATCAAGGAAGTCAATGGGCTGTAGCCATCTCTTATCATTTGTTGACTGGGAGATGCTCCAGTGTCATACAGTTTGTCTATAGAGCACAGATGTACTATTTGTCCAGAACAGTTTAACTATGTTGATTAAGTAGTAAAACCCAAGATCTCTTGTGAGTTTTCTCCGTGATCCCTGAATATTTATTTAAAGAAGGGAATATCAATTAGAGTAGGGGCATTATGCTTTCTTCTGTTATTATTAGATGCTGCATCAAGTTCCTGTGAATAAAGTCTTGGGAAGGATCATAATAAAGTGAAGAGCACTGAGAGGAAAACCACAGGGTTGGCTAGAGGTTGAGAAACATGCCACTCAGGGAAAGGCTTAAAAAATCACAAGTTGTTTAGCTTGTCAAGGAGAAAATCAGAGGGGTCACAGCTACCTCCCGGAGGTAGGATATTGATTCTAGAAGGCTATTCTGTCTAGTGAACAATGGCATATCAAGGTGAAAGCTGGAGATAGACAAATTAAGGTTAGAAGTAAAAGGCACACTTTTCACTGTGGAAAGCTATGGAAGTATCAAAGTTCTTCACCACTGAAATTCTGAAAGGCAAGATTTGATGTTTTCCTTAAACCAGTCAAGTGGTTTCAAGCTGTGCTGAAGAACTCATGGGGTCTATTGATCACTTCTAGAAAG
Organism: Pomatostomus ruficeps; assembly: GCA_013400735.1. Taxonomy (NCBI): domain Eukaryota; kingdom Metazoa; phylum Chordata; class Aves; order Passeriformes; family Timaliidae; genus Pomatostomus; species Pomatostomus ruficeps. The sequence continues at coordinate 22,407 of VYZT01012462.1, forward strand.
TATGTAAAGGTAACAGAGAAAAGCATGTTCATATGTGCCATACTACAAACCACAGATAAAATTTTAAGGGATTCTGCAATTTCTTGGAAAATAACAACCAAAAAGTATACCTCCAGGGATTAATTCCAGCCACTGTCATTTCTGCTATATAGGAGGACAGTCAAGTGAGGGCAGTGGCCTCATCCCCCAGTTTATAGTCTCTGAATAAGGTATACAAATGAACAGAGGTGCATAGAGTAGGACGGGGAAACATCTCACAATTGCTAAAATATGTGTCTTAAGTAAACAACTGTAACCATAATGCAAGACCAAAAGAATGTAAGGAAAATGAGACCAAAGCCATTATATGTCTGGAATTAGAAAACACAGAGTCATGTGTTACTAAGAAAATTGCCCCAGGCACCATGACATCAAGAAAAAAAATGTGCAGCATGGAGATCCATGGCCAGATTTACTATCTGAGCTACAGGCAGTGATTCAACAACATACATAGAAAATCCCCCATCAATCTGATCACTTTAGGTGATCAGGCCTATTAAACACAAGCCCAAGCACTGCTGCCTAGTATCACTACAAATGTAGCATTGATTCATGGAACCTCATGCTAAAACACTGAACTTTAGGTCTGGGCCACAGATCTGCACGTGGTGCTGCTCTATGTCCTTCTCCAGCAACCAGCTGTGCAAGGTCACTTGTCCAGCCCATTCTTGAGAACAGCTGAAGGCAGCTTTGATTTATCCAGTCTTCTGATTTTCCTTCTTGTGCCTGCAGTGCTACAGGATGCTGTGCCCTTCTCCCTTCCAGTGTATACCTGCTTCCCTTCCCAGGTCTTAAATGACTTTTGATGGCTTTATGTAGCTTTTGGATAGTTCTCCACTGCAGATGTTAAGAGACAAATATTGCACCAACATGCACATAGGGAGGGACAGAAAAACAATATACCAAGCTGAACAAATTGATATATTAAATTTTGAGAAACTGCTATATCACTCAGATATCAGTCAGACTGTCTCACTGGTACCTAGTGACAGTACCAATTGACATATAGTGTGCATGCAATATTCAGAGTCATGCTTTCAAAAAATGAGTATAAGGCACAATTAAATAAGTAATGGTGCCCTCCTGAGGTTAAGTAGGATTTTTACCCCCCATTTATATCAGTGAAACAAGCATTTAGACATAAATTCAGGTTTAAAAATAATGGGTATGTTTTCTCATAAGTTTTTTGTAATAAGAAAGTAATAGCTTCCAAAAGACTGCATTTCTTCTGTAGCCCAGTTCCTAGGTTTATAGATTTAAAGAGACCTTTCTGACATGATATAATTTGACTTCTTGCATTAATAAGCCAAACCATTTTGTTGTCTGACCTCCTGCTTTGTTTACTTAAAAGCATGGTATCTTTTAAAAAAAGAAAAGATAAAAACTTGATTTTAAAATAGTAGGAAATCAATTTTACAGTATCTTGAGACAGAGAAACACCCACCATCAATGTCAGGTAATTCAAGTGATTAATGACTGTTTTTAAAGATTCTGCTTTTTTTTTTTTTTTTCTTCTGGATCTTGTGCTGTGAGTGAATTTATCAGGATCCTCTGCTTGGTCTTAAATATTTGGATTAAATTAATCTGAAACTATTGCTTTGGACTTAGTAAATGAGCTGTCCTCAGACCCTTGTATCTTCTACCTAACCACTTGTGTTATTTCTGTGATCGATTTCTTTGCACCTGTCAAAATGATGTCAGATTTTGTTTGTCTTCAATACATTTGAGTTAGAAAACTGTCATCTAAAATTTTAGAGAAATTCTAGGAATGTTTTACTACTGGAAGTGTGAGATCGCTAGGATCTGATGTTTCAGACTGAATTTTTCATGATAATTCATGCTTTCTGTCTGCATGGTGCAGATACTATTTTACAAGTAAAGCAACGAATTTTAGTAAGACAGAGAACAGTATGGTGTAGGTTCCTCTGTGTGTAATACTGCCCAGACATTCCTTTTGGACTACTCTGTGTTCTGTCCTCTGGGGCAAGATGCATTTGCCTTCTCTTGACTTCAGCATTTGTTTTCTTCAGCATGTTTTCAACATGGGAACATTTTTCAAATTCTGTAAATTATTATCTTGTAAACAACTTAGGACGTACCACCTGAGCAATGTTGTAAAGACTGAAATGCATCTTGATGCTGAAGCCTGAGAGCAATAACTTGTGTCTGGCATCACAAAGATGACACATGAACTTCTTGTCATCTACTGTGTTACAGTTTGTGCTCAGCTCAGAAAACATGTAAGAGATCAAATATCTTCCTTTTCTGATTGAAAGTTTCCCTTCAATTCCCCAATGCTGAAGTTCTGAGCAGCCATCATACATATGGGTCCTATGTAAATTCCTCTACTCAGCCACCTAGAGGATCAGAAGTTCATTGAAATTTTTGTTAAGGTTTTCATAGGGACTGAACTTTCTAGTTATGTAAAATTCTTTCTTGTCCTCCTGAGTTACAGTTTGCCTTTAATCCTTTGTCTTCAGTTTAATAGAACACCACTTACTCATATTGTTGAGAGTGTTTCAGAACTGCTAAGCCATGATGCTGGGATTTTTTGTTTTGTTCATTATTTCATGGGTAATTTCATTCCTCTTTGAGGTCTGGGCACAAACATGCAATGGAGATACTTCCTAAATCTGATTGTCCAAAAACTTCAGCCCTTATTTTTTCTGTTTTTCTTTCCCACTCGAGAATCTTCCAACACTGCTTTATAAGTAGGGAAGATTCCGGCTTGCAGTGAGAAACGTGCCATGCAGAATGCTGACCCTCTGGGCACTGTGTGTGGTTATGCTCCTGGAAAGCAGACTTGTCATATTTCCTCTTGCTATGCCTGAATTGTACAGATAATGGCAAAATGAAGCCTTTTCAGCCGTTTCAGAATCAATAATTAGACATCATTAAATGGACAAACCCAGAACAAAAAAGGTAAGAAATGCAAAACTCTGAGGCTCAAAATGCAATGCCCAGAGCTTTTATCATAGAATCATGAAATGATTTGGGTTGAAAGAAACCTTAATGATCACCTAGTCAAAACCTCTTGCTATGGCCAGGGACATGCTTCACTAGATCATGTTGCTCAAAGCCCCATCCAACCTGATGTTCACCATTTCCAATAGTGGGACAACCACAACTTCTATCAGCAACCAGTTCCTCCGCACCCTCAAAATGAAAAAACCTGAAACAATCATTTCTTACATCCAATCCTAACCTCCCCTCCTTTGTTTTAAAACCTTTGCCCCTTGTCCTGTCATTGCAGGTCCTGGTATAAAGTCTCTCTCCATCTTTCCTACAAGCCCTGTTTAGATATTGGAGGACATCAATAAGGTCATCATTGAGACTTTTCCAGGCTGAACAATGCCAGCTCTGTCAGCCTTTGTCCATAGGAGAGGTGTACCAGCTCTTAGACCATTTTCAGGGTCTGTCTCTGGCCCTGCTCTAACAGGTTCTGTCTTTATTGCACTGGGGCCACCAGAGCTGGATGCAGGTCTTCAGGTGGGGTCTCACAGAGGTGGAATTGAGGGAGGAAACACCTCCCTTGCCGTGCTGGTCACACTTCTTTTGATGCAGCCCAGGATATGGTTGGCTTTTTGGGCCATGAGCGCACATTGATGGGTCATGTCCATTTTTTCATACACTGGTATCCCCAAGTACTTCTCCCCAGGATTGCTCTCAATCCATTCATTCCTCCAGTCCATATTGATATTGGACATTGCCCTGACCCATGTGCAGAGCCTACCACTCAGCCTTATTATTGTAAAATGTACTCTGCACTTACAGGCTTTTTTTTTTTAATTTTTAAGAAGATTATTTTAGATCATAAGAAAAACAGAACACATATACAACTGAGTAAAATATATAAGCAACCAGATTTTCAAATGGAATTGATTTATAAATATTGGAGAAAGCACATGAAGCATACTCAAGTTTTTCTTTTAAATATATACAGTTTTTAAATCAGGTTGTTAAGGAAAAATATTTTGAATCTGCTTTGGATGGCAATGCAGGAGATTCTTCAACTCATCTTAGGGCCATCTTAGGTGAAAATGACTTATCTCTGGTTCTAGATTAGTGGGAATACATTCAGGCTGCCCAAATCTTTCTTGAGGTCACATTGTCACATAGAGGAGTTGAGTTCACAGTTTTATGCACACAACACATTAACACAAACTAGTTAACCACCTGGCATTGGTTAAGCAGAATTTATGCTGATACTGTGCTAATGACCTTGCACTATCATTAGACTAAATCAGTCTCCTGAGGGAGAACCCAACAAAGCATACTAATTCAATGCATTCCTAGGAGTAGCATGTACAGTAAAATATATTTTGTCATTTATCGAGCTCAATTTTAATTCAGAAGTACGTTCTAAATTAAATACCAAGGCCTCTCCAGAGACCTCTGGAATGGCAGAACAAGATAAAAACATACAGTAGAAAAAGACAAGGAAAAATAGGATTTGTGCACACCTACAGCAATTGTGGGCATTTTAAAGTACTGATGTACACAATAAACAAATTTCGGAATAATCTGCTCTAAACATAGATTTAAAAAACAAAACTTAGAAGGGTAAACAAAACTTTGAGGGCTAAATCTGATGTAGATATGGTAGATTCCCTTTACAGTGTGAGAGAGGAGCAAGTGCCACCAGAGGGTGCTTTATCTAACATTCCGTTTTCATAATTAACTTAGGAAGTGCTGAGTTCCCCTTGCCCTTCCCCCACCTCCAGTGGCTTTCTTCTTCCCCAGTAAGACAACTATGGATGATTTGCACAGACTTAGATGTCTAACATAAGAAAACCTAAGTTACCAATCAGGAGTTAGAACATTTCCAAAATAAAATACTTGATGAAACTTAATTCAGCCTCCTTTTATATATGTAGGGCATATGTCGTCATTACTATGTGTGAAAACTACTTTTTTCAGAGGATTAAGTACACCTAATGAAGGAGATAAATCATGACTTTGCAGTATAAAGGGAGATAGTCTGTGGAACCTTTACGTCATTTGTTGCAGAGCTTAAAGTTAGTGGGTGGGGAGGTGGATGGAAAAGAAAACTGAATCCCTAAGGCAGGTGAGTGACGTGGAAGGGTTTCTACACCCACCCGTGTGTGGCTACACAGATGACACAAACCAGATTTCTCACAGCTGGTCTTTAGCTCTATGTTTCTCATTTTCTGGATGCCCAGCTGGAGACAGTAGGGTCTCATTAGAAGGAGTTCAGAGCATGCATAACTATATTTGCAATTGTTAGCTGTTTCTTGAATATGTGTAGTGCTATATGATACCAAGCATTATAAATCGTAGTGTCTAGAACTAATGGAAACTGTTTACCTTAATCTTTCTTCACGCCAATCCCGTTTGAGAAAAGGGATGATTATGTATTTCATGATACACTGTAGCACCCAAATTAAATGACTGATATATGATCTGCCAATAAAATCCTGCATCTAACCATAGATATGTCTGTAGCATAGACAAAAATTGGGTTAATGTGTCTATCTGAGGATGCTATCTAAGGATTTGCACCCTGGAAGTACCTTTTTTTTTTCAGTGAAACTAAGGGAAACACAAACTGACTACTTCAGCTATACACATCAGGGCTGCAGATATCTGAAGGCAGCACAGGTGAATCCTGCCTTCTGTGCTGACCTCCGTTTTGGGCACTGAATGAGGCACAGACTGTAAGAAAAAATAGTCTCTGATCATGTTATTTGTTAGTTGTCTTCATAACAGCTATGCACATGGGACCAAACTAAGGTTGCACAGAATTTCTTTTGAAAGTTTGGCATAGCAATCTTAATAGCAGTGTAATAGTTATTCACTGGGAATGAAAAGACATCAGCCTGAGGCAGACACTTGGAATGTTGCATTTCAGTTCAAACAGTTAAAGTTTGAAAAGAGAGTTGAATAGTAGGAAAGGAGAGCAAATTGATAATAGGCGATTTTACCAGCTCTCCCTGAGAAACTTTCATCATTTCTCAGTCCTGTGGCATGCAACAGAGCTTGCAGGGCAGCCCTGTCAGCCTGTGCATGTCTCAGCTCTAGTACCTTGTTCAGCATTCTTCTGGAGTTAGTAAGGACATTTAGCTTTCAAGAGTTTTCACCAAAATGACCCAGTCCTCAGAGCCTTTCTCTGGAAGCTATGTAGGTGTTTGTTAACATTCACACTGTATAAATTGGCAAAACATCGACAGCAATTATTTGTCCAGTGTCACTGCACAAAATTATCAGGTAGCAAATGGAAGTACAAGTCAGTGTTTAACTCATTAGGCTAACCTTTCTTACAAAGTTTTCTCTTTGTTTCATCCTGGCAAAGCTGCACTGTCCCATTGCATGTGGGCAATGACTTTGCATGCTGATGTTACAGGCTTGTCTAAAAGGAAAAGGACCTTGACTAAACTCTGAAAACTGTGTGATATGATCACCTAAAACAGCTCAGGATTTACAGTGTCTGGCAGTAGGTGACTGTACTGTTTGATTCACAGTTCCTCAGACACAGTTTATGTTAAACTTACAACACATCTTTCATGTGTCTTCCCGGTGTAAGTCTTGTGGATATTTTATGAGCAACAAAAAGTCTTTCAATCTCACCAAACAGCATTAGTTACCATTGTATTTCCTTCCTAAGTTTCTTTCATCTGCACTTTGCTTGCTTAGGAGCTGCCCTGGATGGGGGAAGTCAGTAAGATCAGCCATTAGAGCCTCTGCTGTAGGCTCACTCTGGCTGCATGGCAATGAAAACTTACTTTAAGCAGGGGTAGGCCAGGCGAGCTCCTTATTAGCCATTATGAACCCAGTGAACCATGTATAAAAATTTGTGACCTTCCTAGGCAGGGCATAAACATCTGACATACTGTAAAAGGGCTTTGGAGGCATCAATTCTAAGCCTGACTTGATTTAGTTTACCACAGGACACCAGAAAACTGATTTTGACCTTTATTTCCAAAACTGCCTACTAATTTTAGAAATCTGATTTTCAGAAGAGCACATCATCTTCAGCCACAGTAGATATCTAGGCATTACAATTGTGTCTCTATTGCAATTGCAGATTTACTTGTGAAGGATGAAAAGAAATGGACCGTGAATTTTTTAGTTATTTCATTAACACTGACCAATTCAGCACATGATTAGATGTATTTGTATTGCTACTGTTCTCCACCCAGTTTAAATAAGGACAATGGGATTACCCATTGAGTAACCAAGTTTTTTTTTTGAGAACTGCTATTTGTGTGGCTATACAGACACCTACCTTATATCAAAAGTCACTGGAGGTGGGAATGAATTGTATTTATCAATCTGACATCTTAATCTACCCTGTGCAAATCTACATGAGCAAAAAATGACAGATCACACAGTGACTGCTATACACAGAGAGCTGTTTTAGACTGAGCACATCATGGTGCTGGTGCAGATCTAAGGAAAACTCCAACAAAGACATCTACAGATATCTACCTATGAAAGAAATATCTCTTGCTT
>VYZT01012464.1:0-14286 GCA_013400735.1 Pomatostomus ruficeps
TGGATAGAAATGATTGTAAACCAGGATCAGGAGCAGACTGGGACTTCCTTCACGGCTGATAATCCCCAGCCTACGAGAGAGCAGCAGGAGCTGCTGTTAATTATTCAGCCGGGCTGAGGTGCCTGAAGCAAAAGCAAACACAAGTCAGACATTGCTGGTTTCACACTGACGAGCCAGAGATGGGCAACTCTGCAAGGTTAAATATGAAACAGTCCATTGATAGTATCTGAACAGAGCCCTTATTTCATAACACGCTGAGCTAAAAATAACAAAAAAAGGTGTGTCCGTTTTCATAGGTGTCGGGCAAAGTCTGGCCTGCCTTTGGCAGTAATCCTGAAATCCTGGTGCTCGGGTTTTGTCCTTTTCCCCCAGTTCCCCATTTACAGAGAGGCGCCCACTTGGCTGCCCAGGTGCATTTATGCCTCTTAGATTCTTAACCAAGTCCTGCAAAATCAGGCAAGATTAAACTTGACTTCTAACTTATATTTGTACAGTGTTCTCTGATTTTTATCATGGAAAAAATCAGGAAGAAAAATAAAGACAGGATGAAAAAAAACCAGGAAGAGAGAAATCCTTTCAAAGTTTCCTTGCTCACCTGGAAAAAACAAACATCAAATCTTCACTGGTCCCTGTGAAACTCTGGGCTCCTCTGGAGCTCTCAGGGAGGGAGAGGAGGGAGCTGAAGCAGCCCGGGGTCCGTGGTGGTGTTGAATGGACGGTGCTCAGCAGGGAGGGCTCGGTGCCGATTCTGTGCAAAGCTGAGGCAGAAACTGTGGAGTTAGGATTTGCTGTCCTCTGCTGGGAATTGCTGGGAAAGTTTCTTATTGCAGCGCTGAGCAGCAGCGGCTTTTACACCTCCGTGAGCAGCTGGGAAAGTAACTCAGGAGAAGCAGCAAAGGCTTGTTTCTCCCCTTATTAATTTGCCAAAATCTGTGGTTGGTGATTTGGCTTCCAGCTGAATGTAATTGTGAAAGAAGAATCTTCTGAGCCCTCCAAGGCTCGTCTTGCCGATCTCTGCCAGCCAAGGCAGGGACACAGCTCTGCCTGCCCGAGGTCACCCCAGAGTGCATCTGCTCACTGAACCTGTGCTGGGGCACACACGGTCTGGGGGTGTGCTGGGGCTCTGCGGGCTGCACCGACTGGATCAGCTCTCAGCTGTGGTTGTGGTAAGGCTGTGCCAGTGCTGTCTGTGCGGTGCCAGCGCTTTCTGGGCTGTGCCAGTGCTGTCTGTGCCATGCCCAGCGCTGTCTGTGCCGTGCCCAGCGCTGTCTGTGCCGTGCAGGCTGCAGCCCCACCGCCAGCTCTCCTGTGCTGGGTGCTGGGGTTAGATGCCCTGTAGGTCAGCAGCTGAGAACATCACCGTCAGACTGGGAAATCTGCCTTGGGTTCTGCAGTTTGACTCCCCAGCCCAAGTCCCTTCCTCTTATTTCCCTGGCTCCTGAGAAAACTGAGTGCTGTCCCCTCTGCTGACATCTGCTGAAGTCCTGAAACTGAGACAAAACCTCACTCAGAGTCCTCCTGCGACAGCCTGCAGCATCCTCAGCGCTTCAGCTGCCTCGTGTAGCTGTTCCTGCACTGCCTTTGCTTCTCCTGACTCCGAAGGGAAATGTGTCAGTGCGAGGCTGGAGGCTGCAGCTGGAAGGATTGAACACGATGATTTACAGCTCTTCTGTTCCCATGGGAGATGGGATAGGGATTTACGAAGCCATGGGAACTGCTCTGGAATCCACAGTGGGATTTGGCAGGGAAAACCCTTTTTTTCATCTGTTTGGCTCTTGGGAGCAGTCAAGGAGGAGCTGAGACACCCCTGGAAAACACCACTGAGAGCCCTGAGTTACAGCGGTCAGTGTGAGGACCTCCTTTGCCATCTGAGCAAGGAGCCTCCAGAGGAAGAGGAACTGTCACAGGGTTGCTGTGTCCAGCTGCACACGGCAAACGTGCCCAGAGGAGTAACCCCTCGTGGCTGTAGCGCTGGCTGCTGTGCCGTGTTTTCATCAGCTTTAGAGAAATGTCCCGTTTTCTGCCAGACCTGCTCTTACGCAGCAGCAAACGGGTGGCATCAAGGATTCTGAGCACAGCAGAGTTAATTGCAGCAGCATTTTCAACATGAGACATCCCCTGTCTCTGCTCCAGAGTACAGTGAAGGCAGCTGGCCTGCCCTAAAATACAACAACCTCCAAGCAGATGGCAAAGCAGCCATTTCCATGTCTTTATTCCCTTATCTCCATGCGGTAGGGAAGGAGGAGGCAGAGTTAGAACTAATTCTGACCTTTAACCGTTTGTGTTTCACTTTCCTCACAGCTCTGTTGCCTCCAGCTCGTTTCTGCAGGTTAAAGGGAATAAAGATGAGGCACTAATGCTTTCCTTGGTGTCCCACCTCATCCTTCAAAGGGCACAGGCTGTGGTTTGCTGCCCAAAGCCACACAGGGCAGCATCTCTGTGTGCAGAGCTCCCCTGAGTGCCTCAAAGGGCCTTTCTCTGCCATCCTTCTGTGAGCACAGGAATTAACCCTTCTCTAGGAGATGCCCTTTGGGGTCGCAGAGTCTGTTAAAACACACTGCTGACATCAGAATGGTTTTTATTTGCCGCTGCAGTTCAGCCATCGACAAGAAGACGGGGGAGAAAGTGGCCATCAAGAAGCTGTGCCGCCCCTTCCAGTCAGAGATCTTTGCCAAGAGAGCCTACAGGGAGCTGATGCTGCTGAAGCACATGCAACACGAGAATGTGAGTGCTCGGTTCCCTTCCTGCTGGGACAGGGGGTGTTTCCTTCCCACCTGGAGCGAGTCCTCCTTGGTGGCATCACCTCTGTCTTGATTGACATTTGCTGCGTGCAGGCAGTCTCGGGGTTTGCCTGTGACCTGTTTGCTGTGCCCAGGCTGGAGCAGAGGTGTCATGGGTGAGCCCAGGTGTTAGTAAGAGGGAAAACATCTGTGCAGCATCAGTGAGGAGTCCCTGGATTCCTCAGATGGAATTCTGCGTGCTCAGCCACGTGCATGTGCCAGCGGAGAGCTGACGAGTCCCATGTGCACAGCAAATGCTTTCCAGGTTTCAACGTGGGCTTCTCTCCTTCCTCAGGTCATTGGGCTGCTTGATGTCTTCACCTCCACTGCCTCCTACCAGGGCTTCCAGGACTTGTAAGTTTGGAGTTGTTTGCTCTGTCGAGACCGAGCTATTTTCCCAGACAGCTGTGTCGTAGCAGTGGCGCAGCAGAGAGGCCTGAGGTGCAAAGGGACCAGAGCAGAGTCCAGGCACCCCCAGATAACGCAGAGAGCCAAAAGCAGGGTCAGCTCCCGTGGCTGCCGCACCCAGAGCGCAGCTGGGAGACCGCAGCAGGCACAGGCCAACCCTTGCAATGAGGATGTGTTACATTCCACGGTGCAGCCCATGCAGGGCGAGCCGTGCCAGCTCTGCCTGCGTGAGCGCTGAGCTAAGGGGCTGCACTCAGGATGGGAGAAGGGTTGTTCATCGGGCCTCAGGGCAATTAGAATTTGAAAGATCTGTCCTTCTTTTCCTCTTGATTCTGGCTCTTCTTATTTAATTAATTTTTTGGTGTTTCCCCTCTGTGTTCATGGTCAGGCTGGACAAGTCCTTTTCCCTTCTCCATCAGTGCAGATGAGCAGTGTGTGCCTGGGTTCGGGGTTTGGCTGATGGCTGAGTGTTTAGCAGCCTGCAGGAAGAGCATCTGAAGGTTCTCAGAGCAGTTCCTGCAGGAAGATCATCAATTAATTAGCAGCCTCAGCAGGCAGATACTGAAGGAAGTTGGATGTTGTCTTCTGAGGCAGGGCTGGAGAACATTACAGTGACAAATTTGGGAGCCAGTGCAGCTGCTTTGCTGTGTAAGATATTTCAGCTCCTGGGTGGTGAAAGGCCGTCCAAAACTGAACTTCACTTGAGGTCTAAAGTAAACTAATTCAGGATCCTGGAGATCCTTGTTCTTACTTGACATCAGAGATCTGATTTCAGGGGAGGAGAAAGAGCAATTTTCAGCACAGGTTGAAATTCCAGCTTCACTGCAGGCTGTGCTAGTTAGCCAGGAACTCTGTCACAACAACTCATCTTCGTTACAGTGAGTTACGCAGCCAGAAAAACCAAACCGAGCGAGAACAAGGCTAGCCTGGTCCCCTGCATTTTTCTCCCAGACTCAGGGCCTTGTCTTACTGCCTTTTAGCTACCTGGTGATGCCATACATGCGGACAGATTTACAAAAGATCATGGGACATGAATTCAGTGACGAAAAGATCCAGTACCTGGTCTACCAAATGCTGAAAGGGCTGAAGGTAGGTGGGCCTGGAGGAGTTTTGTGTCACCTCAGGGCTGACCCTAACTAAGCTCCCCTGCAGTACTGCACAGGACGATGTGGGGCGTTCCTGGCATCCCCTCAGAACAGGCAGTGGCTGCTGAACTGTTTTTGTTCCGGCACACATCAACACAAGGAGTGTGTGCTTACCTCGGTCAGTCGGGAATCAGAGTGATCAGAGCTGTGGGATGGTTCTCCACGGCAGCACTTGCTTCTCTCCTTGACCTGCCCAAAGCCTCAGCAAAGCTCTCCACAGAGAGGCAGCAGCAGCAGCCTCTGCTGAACCCGTGACAGAGGCTCTCGGGGAGAACCAGAGGGAATGATTTTCTGTTCAGTAGCATAAGGAAGGAATACGTTTCTCTAAGTGGCTTTGGGGGAGCTGAAAGCAAACACCGCAAACTCTGGGATGCAGAGACAGAGCTCTGCAGCTGCCCCCTCACATCCTTCACCTGGAGTCCCAGCAGTGCCTTACGGGTGTCAATGAGCTCACCTAAATCACATCTCCCCCAGCCCACTGCTATCCTGAGTTTGAATAAAGGGGGGAAGAACACGCAGGAGGTTTGGCTGGTGTGCTAAAAGCCCTGTAGTCGGTTTTTGCAATTTTATGTTTTTAGACTGAGATAATTTTTTTGAACACCCAAAATAACCACGTTTTTGTGTCATGACTTTTACTGTTTACTCCTCTAAGGAACTATTGCTTCACCCCTCCTCTTCTGCTCTGTGCCTCTTCTTTAGACTGGCAGTAGCACCGCAAATACTGTCAGTAATTTGGGGCAGAAATTTCCTTTCAAACTGCTGCCCTAGGGAGCAGGGACCTGTAGAAAGCTGCAGAGGTTTGTTCTCAGCACGTTCTTGTTTGTAGCTCTCATTTATCTGCTGGAGAACAGAGAATTTTGTCTGCTGGTGATCACATTGTGGCTCCTCTTTTTATTGCAGTATATTCATTCAGCTGGCATCGTCCACAGGGTAAGTTCATGTGTGCTTTTATTCTGATTTTTGTCTGTTTGACAAATGCAGCAGAGTCATAAAGTTAATAATTTCCCAACCATCACTTCACTAATAGCGTTGTCTGCTCTAATTTTCCATCCTGTCTGCTCTTTTCCATCCTACACCCTGTATATGTTTGGATTTGCTAATTCGTGCAGCAGCGCTTCGAGAAAATGCTGTATTTTCTGATGAGCTGAGAAGCATTTTATGATGCTTTTTCAGTTAAAACTGTTCCAGAAAAAATCAAATATTAATCTAAAGCTGTGCGGTGCAGCAGGCGTGGCGTTGATTCACTCATTTGCTGGATCGATACTGAACCTGGGGTGTTATGGGACCCCATCAGAGGCAAGCAGAGGTTCAGCTGGGAGTTGAAACTTGAAACAGCCAGTTTTTCTGCTCTTGTCTGCTGCAGGACCTGAAGCCAAGCAACCTGGCTGTGAACGAAGACTGCCAGCTGAAGGTAGGTGGCAAAGCAGCACTTTGCAGCAGTAGCTCGCGGAGGAGCTGCTCTGCCAGCAGGAAGTTGGCACTGCCAGGTTTCCTCTTTCCTCCTGAGCCTCAGTTCCTGGCGCTGAGCTCGCTGGCGGCTGCGGCGGTGGGAAATGCTCCCCTGCTGATGTAACTTGCTGAATCAGGGCCCAAGACTCCCGATGAGCCTCCTGCGGCCGGGATCCTCGTGGCACGGCCGCGTTACACAGCGCGTAATGACTTCCTAGAGAAACTCAGCACTGCTGAGCAATGCTTGCAGCAGGTGGATGGTCCCTGGAGGGCGGCTGGATTCGGCTGCAGTTGCCCTTTGGTTCTCATGGACGTTGTGGTTGTGATTCCAGACCTGGTGGTGTGGTGCTCCAGCATGCGTGTTCTGTAAAGTACATTACAGGGAGTGGCTCTGCTGCCCATAAAGGCTGGGTCAAGCTTGTTCCTCTCCAGCACGGAGGGAGAGGCCGTGCTGTGTCACCTGCCAGGTGTTCTTGTATGAAAGGGTGCGCGGTGGTGACCTGGACATGCCTTCAGCACCAGGTCACAGAGCAATTCCAGCAAAGCACATTGACTCGAAGGCTTCAGGAAGGGAAGTGACCTTCCAGGGACACAAAGCACTGCTCCTTTCAGCAGGGGCTGCTCATGGCAACCGGGTCTGCAGCCTGCTTGCAATTTACAGTGGAATTAAGACATAATAACTCATTGAACCATCCTGTGGGTGTCTGTGGTGTAGCTGGAGCTCTGTTATTATCTGATTGGAGCTACTTCAGTTTCTCTTAGAAGTAGAGGCTCACTTGCCCATAGGATTTCTCTTTTCTCTCCTGCCCTTCCTTCTCTTTACTCTTCCTTTGGAACTGCAGATCTTGGATTTTGGCCTGGCCAGGCAGGCTGATGCTGAGATGACTGGCTACGTGGTGACGCGGTGGTACAGAGCCCCAGAAGTCATCCTGAACTGGATGCATTACAACCAGACAGGTGAGCAGCCCTGCCCCGGTGTGACTCTGTGGTGACGAGCCGGGGGATCCTGCTCGCTCCAATCTCACATCATCGTCCGGTTGTTTTTCCTCTTTATCATCAGCGCTCCCTGGAGCAGAGCAGGCCCCAGGGGTGTTGCACAACTCCCAGAGCTGGTGCTTGCAGGAAATGATGAAAGCAGAGATTTTAGCAGCATAGGAAGAACAGAGGAGGGTGGGAGGGAGTGAAATTTAAATCAACAGCAAAAGCGACAGTCCCAGCAACCACTGCTACCTTTTTAATTCCTTTTTAAAATTTTTTTTCTTCCTTTTCCCCCTTCCCTCCTTTTTCTCTCTGAACAGTGGATATCTGGTCTATTGGCTGTATCATGGCAGAAATGCTGACTGGGAAAACCCTCTTTAAAGGAAAAGACTGTATCCTTTCAAGCTGAACCTTTTCCCTGAGGGGAGTAATAATTCGTGGCGTGTGTGAAAGGGCTTTTCTGAATGAAGCTACTGAGAAAAACAGGTGTCAGTCTGGTTTATCAGGAGGCAATCACAAGGCCCAGTATTTTTGGTGGGAAAAACAGAAGGGGACTTTAGAAATACCCCTCTGTGGTGGCGTGGCTCTACATCAGCTGTTCAACCTTGCATGGCCTTGGCTCCATCCCCAAATCCTTCCCAGCCCATGGATGTGTGTTCTGGCATAGCTGTGCCAGAAAAATTACCTGTTGGTGGCAATGCCATGCCAGGGAGAAAGGCTTGGAGCTCTTTTTGCCAGGCTGGTGAATCTCTGCTGGTGTGGCTGTGGTGGGTTTGTTCATGACCTGACTGCAGCTCTCGCAGGCTGAGCTGTGGCGGGGGTCTCCAGGGGTTCCTCCTCCAAGGGTGATCTTTAACTCAGCTTGCCAGACCTGGATCAGCTGACCCAGATCCTGAAGGTAACAGGGCATCCAGGAGAGGACTTCTTGGAGAAGCTGGAGGACAAAGCGGTAAGGAGGCTCCCTGGGGGTGTGGGTGCTGCTGGCGGAGGTGTTGGGGAAGAGGTCAATTTGTGTTTGATGTGGGAGAGGTGCTGCCTTTCCCCCTCGGCAGGGAAGGCTTTTCCCTGTGCTGGGGACACATCTGATGGCCCTGGAGCTGCGCTGGGAACTGCAGAGACTCCCACGTGAGGTGCCTGATGCCCCAGCAAACCACCAACCTGCTCTGTTCTCCAGCTTGGCTCCTAAAACAGGAGTATTTCTCTGTCTTGATTGATAAAAATAATTCCTTGTAAACTGCCTGCTGAAATGTGACACCTGGGGTGCTTTGCTCTTCTCTCTTGCCGTTGCTCATCGGAGCCATGGGACTGAGAGCTGTATTGCACACCAGTGCACGGGCAGTAATTGTGCTTTCCTTGCTCTTTCAGGCCAAGAGTTATATCAAGTCCCTTCCTAAAATCCCCAAGAAGGATTTGTCTGTGCTTTTCCCTAAAGCAAATCCTCAGGGTAAGTCATCTCCAGCATTTCTCATGAGTGTTCACAGCTGAACAGGAGGCAAGCTGACAGCCCCAACTTTATTTCTCTTCCTTCTCATAATTTCTTGCTACTTTTCTCCATTTGTGCCCCTGCTCCTCCTCAGGGAAAATATGTCTCAATTAAAAGCAGAATTATCTTTTATTGGCATCACAATGGTGATGTTCTACTGTTCTTGGCCATTTACTACTCTTTTTAAAAAATTATTATTTTTTAAGTACAGTGTAGATCCCTGTTTGTTGAATACCTGGATCTAGCAATTTTAAACAGACAGCAGATGTGCAATTTTCAGTGTAAGAATTGATCTCTTACAAAGAGCTCCCTTCACAGGCAGGTTAGAGATGACAGCAAGCAAAACTCTTCTGGAAACTGAGCAGAAGAAAGTCTTAAAATGTTAAAACCAAGTGGGAACGGGGCTGACAGACTAGTCAGCATCTGAGTTTCCTGCCCTCTTTCCCAGAGATGTATAGGTTTCTCAGATTACTCATGTTAAGGCTCCTTTGAGATGCGGGGCTCTGAATGAAAGCAAATGATTAAAACTGAAAAATATCTTGAGGTTATTGGCTTACTCCTCGTGTTTCTGCAGCCCAATCTGTGCAGCAAGGCTTATTCAAGTCTAATTTGTTATTTCTGCACAATTTATCCTCTGTTAGTAAGAGCTCCCTGAGGCTGCTCTTGCGCAGACTTTGCATCTCCACTGACGGGAGCTCCTTGCTGCCTTGGTCAGGCTGAGGAATCTCCTTGGATTTCAGGTCCGGAGAGGAAACCCTGGAAATGTCAGTGCCTCTCTTGCAGGGGTCATGCCCAGGGTGCCCGTGCTCCCCTGCACTTGCTTAGCCCTGTTCCCCTCCTCTACAGCCGTGGACCTGCTGGACAAGATGCTGCAGCTGGATGTGGAAAAGCGCCTCACAGCAACAGAGGCCTTGGCTCACCCCTACTTCGAGCAGTTCCGAGACGTCGAGGAGGAGACAGAGGCACAGCACTCCTATGATGATTCCCTGGAACATGAAAAGCTCTCAATAGAGGAGTGGAAAAGTAAGAAGTGTATTTTCTATTTCCTGTCTAACCTGGGATTTTCCTGCCCCTCTTTCTCTGCTGTGCAGATGCTGAGTAAGGCTGTGGTTGCCTGCTGATGCCTCAGTGGCAGTGCACAGATCTCTTGCTTTTATGCATTCAGCAAAGATCCCTCCAGCTCTTCAGGCAGGCTTTTATTGTCTCTCCCCTTTGTCCCTTTCAGCTGCCACCGAATGCCTTTCTCTCTGCACATCCAACACTCGAAGTTTTATTTGTGTCCTCTAAAAATCGCGCTCTCATGGTTATTTTGTTCTGTTTTTCAAGAGCATATTTACAAGGAGATCTTGACCTTCAGTCCCATTGCACGGAAGGATTCAAAGAAGAGAAGTGGGATGTCATTATAGCGACGGGCGCAGCTGTGGCTGGCTGGGTTCTCCTTGATGACATCAAATTCATCCCACGCTGCGTTGCTGGTGGCCAGTATTTGACCTGTGGGACTTCTCAGCACAAGGATGACACCACGCTGTGGGCACTGGACTTTGTTCTGCTAAAGGGGAAGCACCCCAGACAGTTTTCAATATAAGACACAAATATATTCTTGTTGAAACTTTAAGTTGGAGAATTTTACCTGGTGTTTCTTTTTTTTCCCCCTGTATTTGGTCACTTGAGAGAGGAGGGGTTTTATTCTTTCTCATCAGTCTTTTCAAACACAGGGTTTAGCACATTAATTATGGATGAGGTAAAGAAAATGGTAAAATTGACTGGGAAGTGAGTCCTAAGCAAAAGGATCAGAAATACTGAAATTCAGCATAACGAGACCTCACCCAATCTCACTCTGACTGTGTCCTGCTCCCCTGAGCAGTCCCAGAGCACCCAGCAGAGCAAGGCTGCGGGGATGGTGTCAGCTCCAGGGCACCACGGGACCAGCCTGTGTTCATCCCATACTCACAATTCTGCTCAGATGCTTCCCCTCCAAAGAGCCACTGCCTCTTTTTTTTTAATTATTATTTTTTTTTATTTTCCCCTGCTTATTTCATTCCCTGGGATTTGATCAGTGCCCTCTCCTCCTCACAGCCAGTGGCAAACACAGCCTGGGAATTCCAGGCCACTTCCCACAGTGACAGGCTGGGTATCTCAGGCAGCTGCCCAAGGGAGTTTGAACATGGACCTGCAGGAAGTTTCCCAGCCTGCGCTGAAGCTGAGGCTCTGCAGATCCACGGCTGATCGGTGCAGTCACTCCATAGTGCAGCGCTAGGCAGGCACACTCCTCGCTGTGATAACACCTTTGGACTGCAGCACCTCCTTCCATCTGCTGATCAGGCAGGTTCAGCCAATCATTCCAAAGTCTGTCCCAAGGGATGTGTGCCAAGAGAGAAGTGTCTGCTCTGCATCAGAGCTCAGAGTTCCCAGGGCTAGAGGAAAGTACTGAGAAGGTGTGACCTCAGTGGTACATGCAGTGATTCTCAACTCCCCCCTCTTCTGTAGCTGCTGACTTATTCTGGTTTGGTTTTACCCAGATTGGTTGTTTCCAGTACTCTCTAATTTTCTTCTTAAGTCATGTTCAGTTTTGCTGTGCAGACCTCAAGTAAGGGAAAACTGCAACATTTTCCAGAATTTTCTGATCTCTCTTCTCCACTGGGAACCGGACACAGTGATGTCAAGTTCCCTGGCTGTCTCCCTGTCGCAGCACTGGGGATAACCCTCCGTGACTGCAGCTTTTGGATAGGATGGTGCTGCTGTTTGCTGCTGTAGCTGCACAGCTGGTCCATGGTGATAAGATGTGGTTTCTCTTGGCTCTTATCTCTCTGGGTCATGTACGAGCCCTTTGCTTCACTCCTCCCTTAAGCAGGGACACTGGGCACAGAGCTGTCGTGATGTGCCCTCAATTCTCTGGAAATTCAATGTTTTCTTACACAGCACTCTTGTAAAGAGCTAGGCTGGGGATATGCAGTAATGTTCTGCTGACTGTTTTAAAAAACCCCAGCTTGATGAGATTTAGGGTTCATCCTTTCCTCTTGCTGAGGAACAACCTGCATTTTCCTTGAGTGGCAGAAGGAGAAGTTCTAGCTGCATCTGTGAAACCACAGCTGGAATATTGTCCTTTTGAATCTGTCCTGGCTGCCACGTGCCCTGCAAAATCCTGCACAGAGGCTGGAGAGAAGCTCTCTGCAGCTGCCAGTAACATCTCAGAGAGCTGCAGGTGTTCAGAGCTGCCTGTGCCAGGGTAGAATGAGGCTTGGTGGTTTGCAGTGGAGGCTCATTGTCCAGGTGAGTGTTCGTGAGCGCACAGGGAGGTGTTTCAGGGCTGTGGGGGAGGCAGGCTGGCCTCCTGACCATCTGCAACCCTGGACACGGAGAGGCAGAGAAGGGTCTTAAAGGCTCAATTTTTTAGAGGAATGTGAGTACATCTGTGGAGACCTTTAGAGTAGAGAGCTTTCTTACAGAAAGTCATCTCTAAAGTCAAAGTCATCTGTCAAGGCAAAGAACCCATTCAGACAGAACCCATGAACCACTGTAAATGGGAATGTGGTGAATGATTTCTTAATCATATTTCTTAATAATCTTCAGGTCTACCCATCCACCTTCAAAAGGGGATGGGTAGACCTGAAGAGTTTTCTGTCTCAGCAGTGGTGGCTGAGGGAGAAAACATCTTCACGATAAAGGAATGTACTGAGCAGTCTGCTGGTAGCTGAAAAGGGACTTGGACAGTTTTAAAGCATAATTTAAGATACCCTTTAGAAATTGTCTGTCTGAGCAGAGGACAAGGATGAAGAGGCACTGGGGACATGTGATGCAAACAGGTGTGAGAAGAACAACTGTGAGCATAACTGAGCAGGGTGCAGAGATTCTGCAAACATCAGTCTCCCTTGGCTTAGGGATAGCACAGAGAGGCTCTCCTGCATCAGTCCCTCTGCTGAGTATAAATCCCGTCTCAGGGACTGGGTTTCTGGGTTTCTCTGTAGGTTTACACTTACCCCGAATGCCCTGAAATTGCAACAGCAATCCCAACAGCTGCTGTGTGGGCTCCGTGCTCTGGTTTCATTCATTCCCCCACCAACCCCACCCAGTGACAGAACACTGTCCAAAAGCGTCACCCAATATCCCAACATCCCAGCAAACGTGGGGAGCAGGTGCTCTGTGAGCCCAGAAACCCTGGAGGTGTGTGTATATCTGTTTTTTGTGGTGTGTATCATCCCAGAACTCAAAACAGACAGCAGAAAATGTAGCAGGTTGGTTATGGAAAGAGTTTCTGTACAAACCAACCATCCCAGAGCTCCTGCTGCATGAGTTTGAAAAGTCAATGAAGAGCAATGAGCTACCAGAAGGGAGAGGTGGGGGGAAATCCGATTGACATTTCCTGAAAGGAGTTTGAAAAGCGCCAGCTTGACAGAGGCAGTGACTCAGGCCAAGGCTGGAATCCTCCAGAATCAGCACAGGAACGAGAGGGGGGTGACCCTGACAGCCACTGGCAGCCGGAGCAGGAATTACCTCATGCAGAGGTGCAGGCAGTGCCTGCTGGATGACACATAATTCACCGACATTCCTTTCATTGCAAGGATACTTTACATACTTAACAACACAAAACCGAGTGAGAAAACCCCCTCAGCCATTAGGTGCTCCAAAATTCCATAAATCAAAAAATATAAAATATATTTGCTGTTTGTACTGAGGATGTATGATAAAAATTTACACAGATACATGGATGGAATTTTTGTGCCCTTCTCGAGTAACATACAGATTTCTAACCTGGAATACTATTTCCTTCCTAGTCTTACATTAATTTCTGACTTCCCAGCGTCTTTTTTTAATTTGGAAAATAAAGCCTTCAGAAACAAGCTTTCTCTCTAAGTTTATTTTGACAGCTAATTAGAACTGTGAAGTTGCAACTTTATGGGGCCCGTTTGTTAGGTATTTGCACATGGAAGTGGGAAAGAAAAGGCAGAGGAAGCAATGATTATTTTATTTTCTTAAGAGACACCACAAAATTACCAGGATTTTTTAAGAGAAACAACAGCTGATGTGTTTTGGATACCACCTAGAAACCTTTCAGCGCACAATTATGAAAATTTCCACAGCCTCATAGGAAACTCCTTCTTTTATGCTGCAGGAAAAACACAGATCATCTGCTTTCATATTTAACATTTTCACGTTCCAGGTAGCAGACTAAACAAATAATATTCCTGTTTTAATCATGTGATGATGGGAAAGATGAAAAACATAGCAAACGATAACCACATCTGAGGACTCGAGTGAGATACGGTACAAAGGATGGAAATACCTTTTCATATTCCCACATCTCGCTGTTGCCTGAGCAACCAGGGAAAGCGTTCCTAATCCTCTGCATTTTTCCTGTATCATGGGTCAGCGGTGTTGGCTGGAAACGTGATCATGGCTGCTTTGCTTTTCACAGCTGAGAGAAACAAGACATAAAAAACTGAATGAAGATGAGAATAGCCAGCACTGATTTGTTTTCCCCCCAAAAGGATGAACACTTGCTGCACTAATTGCACTTATCGTGGAATCATCATTCAGCTTGGAAAAGGCCATTAGGATCATGGAGTCCAAATCAACCCTGTGAAAATGTCAGAGTTTCCAGGTGAATGTGGTTTAGGGGGTTTTTTTGCCTGATTTCTCTCTATAAGGCCATTTTCTGAGCTTACACAGCTTTTAATGTGCTGTTCAGCTGCTGCTGGCTCCCAGCTGATTCAGTCAGCTCTCCTTTTTCATTGGAATGCACTCCATTAAATTATACTGAAGGGTTGGTATATTATATCTGCACCCCTCATCGATTTGCTGTTAAATGAAAGTGAGTTAACTTCTTTTAGCCAAGTTTGGCTGCAAAAATCAAAATTCTCCTGCCATAAACCATCATTTCAGATCTGCCTTCAGAACACTTCCAACTGAAAAAAAGATGTTATAAAATTAGAGGATGTTGAGTTTAAAAAAAAAAAAAAAAGAACCACTGAGGAGGTAGTGCTGGGTGCTTGTGTAACCTTTCTGATTTAGTGAGGCTGAAGATCGTTATATATATAAATATATT
>VYZT01012464.1:17363-98768 GCA_013400735.1 Pomatostomus ruficeps
CCGCCCCCCTTCTCCCACGCGATTGGCCCAGGCGGGGCCGAGCGCTCCCGCCTCGAGCCCCGCGGAGCCGAGCGCTGCTATTGGTGGAGGAGCTGTGATGGACGGCGGCGGCAGCCAATGGCCGTGCGGCCCCGCCGCGCTCGCGCCGCTCGCCCCCGCCCGCTCCCGCTCTCCGGGGACTGTTGCGGTTCCGCGGGGAGCGGCGGCCGGGCCTGCGCCGGGGATGGGTCTCCGTCCCGCCGTGGTTTATCAGCCTTTCCCCCCCGGGAACGGCTTCATTTCTGCCCGAGTCCCTGCTGTGCCTTAGCCCACACCGCTGGCTGCTCCTGGAGTTCCCTGCAGGGATCCCTCGGTGCGTAGGGTAGCTCGTGAGAGGAGCCCCCGCGGGCGCCTGACAGCTGAGGGCTTGTCACAGTTCCCTCAGGTGCTGCTGAGGCCGGACACGGCTCGTGGCATATCACAGTTCCCTCGGAGCACTGCTGCTGAGGTCACACACTGCTCATGGCACACCCCATCTATTGCTGAGCCCAGACTTTACCTGAAACTTCATCCACGGCCCGCCTCGCACCCTCCCCATTCCAGAGGGAGGGCCTCTCTCGAGGCCTGGTGCGTCTCCCCTCAGCTCGACTTGGTTACAGAAGGATCGGGGCATTGATAAAGATCAAGATCTCTGCATGTGCCAGGGCAAGCAGCTCTGTGACATCTGTTGAGCACTGACACATTTGACTGTAGGCATCAATGTGGGTGTGAGGAACACAAACCCTTGGCAGGTGTGTGAGGGGAGCACGGGCCGTGGCAAACACAGACATGGCAGGAACACGAAGGGGCATTGTTGAGGGCAGCAGGAGTTCCCCTGCTCACTCAAGTCCAGGTGGCCTTTTTGCTGCAAGTCACTGAAGTATTTCATTGTTGAGGGACCTAGTTTTTCGCTGGGATAACCAAGCTATGCTAAAGGAAAGGGCCAATGTTGATGTCGCACTGTATGGACACAAACACACGTACTCGAACCAGGCCGAGGAGCTAAAAAAGAGAGCTAAAAGAGAGAGCCAAATGAGAGAGCTAAAAGAGCCAAAGGAGCGTCCAAAAGAGAGAGGGCAGAACCCTCTGACCTTTATTTATATGTTCTTAGAAATCACCGTGGATTGGAGGAAGAAATTACCACCTCTCAATCACACTGGTCAAAGGACAAATCCATCACGTCTCCGCCTAGGAGAATGGAATGAAAACAACAAGGACAGTTAGCAAAAACATGGCCATGTTTACAACAGCATGCGTGATAAAGTATTACAGCAAAGAGAAACATTGAAAAACTGCAAAACTCAGGACAACAGGCCAATAAACTCCCCCAGCAGCAGTGCCTTGAGCTCCAGCCTTGTGTCCTCTGCTCGTGAGAAACCTGGTGCTGAATCCTTGGTTGTTCAGCATGGGAAGGCTGGAAGGAGGGGCTGCAGCATGAAGGAGAGTTGGGAAGGAGACTGAGGTCTTCTGCAGTGTGAGAAAAGGATTTCTGACCCTCGGAGATGGCCAAGGCAGCATTGCATGGGTGGAAATCACAGCCTTTCCTTTAGAGGACCCGCTTGTGTTCAATATTCCAGGCTGTGTGTATAATAGTGGCCTGTACTGTGATGTTGTTTCATATATGTTGATCTCTTTGGTTTTTTCAGGGGAGCTTTTGCTCCCTTTGTAGTAAATTTAAGGATCCTGATGTTGGGCTTGGTTTTTCAGTCACCTGTTGCAGCCCTCCCGGGCAGCTGCTGCCCACAGGTGTAAAAGCTGCTGCTCAGCACAATCAGGAACGCCTGGGGCAGAGTTAAATTCACTCCCAGCAGCTTTATGAGTTGTAGCCACCTTGTTTGCTCGGTTGTGCTCTCTGGGAACTTCACCCCCTGCTCCCAGTGTAAGCCCGGGCAGAAATGGGTGACGGGAGCTTTTTGGAATGCCTTGAGCGTATTGTGGCAGTGGCAGAAGGATGTCTGTCTGAACTCTCTGCTTTCACATCAGCAACCTTCGTCCATGGCAGGACAGAATCAGCGTGGGCTGAAATAGCATTTAACCCCACCGATGTTGAGTATTTCTAGCGTTTCAGTGTGCACAGGTGCTGTTTGCAGAGAGATTTTTTTTCATGTGCAGCTGGGAGGTGCTTTCAAGTGTGCCAAGGGAATCAAAACATTCCTAGGCTGCCGCTTAGAAGTTTCTGTTGTTGTAGACAAGGTCACAGCGCTGAGCTCAGTGTGTCTGAGTTGATTTCGTTGCTGCTTTCGAGGCATTTTGGAGGTGTCTCTCCTAATATCCAGGTGTATGTCTCATTCCAGGCACAGCAGCAATTTCCATGCCATTTTAGGTGCTTCTTGATAGTGCTAAGTAATCGTGTGTCTTACAAATGAGCTGTTTTATGGCAGCTGGTTGCTGTGGTGCAAAGCCCACTTTGAGGTAATTTTTCTAGAAATACCCTGCACCTTTGTTTTTCCCATTAACAGATAAAACAGCCCTTGCTTCAGGTGCTTGTTTCACTGAAATTTGCTTGTCCCTCGGCATTCCAAGCAATTGGCTATTGCCTCATTTTTCCTGAACACGATATTAATGATGTGTGTGGTCAGCTCATAATAATTACTTTATCCTCCATATATCTTCTTGCCTTCAATATCTTCTTTGCTTGTACCAGCCTGAATTGTAACAGAGCTGTTTCTCAGCAGGATTTACTGTTGTGGGGTTTGTTTTTTTTTTTCGTTTTGTGATCAAATTGCATTTATACCCTCTTTTAAAAATTCTTTTTTCCTACTGATTGAAGCCATTGGAGCTCAGCTAGGACAAGTGCAGTTAGGTGTCTGCAGTGACTGATTAAAGTTTTAAGGCAAAGGTACCACCGAAATTTGTGGTACCTACACTTGCAGGTAGAAATTATCATCTTTTATTTTACATCTGAAGTAAACTTGTGTTTACAGGCTCCATCATTATGAGTGTGCATACTGAAACTGGCACCTGCAGCTTCTCTCTGTAGATGCAGGGAAGAGTTTGGAAATCTTTCCCAGAGCCTCTTTGTTTCTTAAGACACAAGTGGTGTCTGGATTAATCTCATGGTCCACAGAACCAATACTTGAAAGAAGAATTGCTCCTGGAATTTGTTCCTTCTTTCTGAAATAAGCTTGGACTTCTTGTAGGGCCTGGTCCTGGGAGATGCTGCTTGCTGTGGCGCACAGTTGGGAGTTTCTGGAACTGTGTCCTTCCCAGAGCACAAATACTGCGTTAGCTGAGTATAAACTGTGGGTTTGTGGTGTTTTCCTGTCTGTGGGTCCCACAGAAAGGCACTGAATGTGTGGATTGCTTTAAGTCAGGGTGAGGTGCTGCTTCAGGCCTCTGCATAGCAACAGATAAGCTCTGGGCTGGCTTATCTTCTCACAGAGAATTTACATTTGCTTCTCTTTGTCTCCTTTCCGACTTCTTTCAGCCTCAGCTCGTTTATTCCCATAAGTCATGTTCCCATCCTTGACTCTGCCCTTCTCTCTTGAATTACTCACTCGGCTTCCTCTCTGCTTCCCCTCCTTGCCAGCTCCCTCCTTCGCCCTGCGATCGCCGAGCTGCTGCCACCATGTCTGAATCCTCCCCCAGACCATCTCCCCAGGCTTCTCCTCTGCTCCCCTCTGACAGGCACCTCCTCAATGTCGGCAGCCGACTCTCAGCTAATTATCTGGGTTGCTGATTAGCAGTTTGCGCGGGCAGAGCTGGCTGGGGCTTTTTGTTAAGGCTCTGAGCAAATGTCATTGCACGGTTCCTGGGGCTGGAAGCCGTCTTGCTGCTTTCCTGCCTGGAGCCCTGTGGGCTCTCCACAGCCAGGAAGCACAGGTGGATGAATGGGAATTGTGGCTCCAGAGGGGCTGATGCCAGAGCTTGTAAGTCCTTTGGGATCCATGCTGCGTGTTCCCATGTTTATTCCTCTTTGCTTCCTCGTGGAAGAGCAGCAGAGATGCACATCTGGTCTCTGCTCCATTGCTCAGTTCATCCTCTGGGTCTGTTTGTGACCCTTGAGAGAAGGAAAGGCAAAGCTGGAGGATGATTTTTCCTTATGAGACTTTTTGCATCTGCAGCATCAGAATGGAAGGATTGGTGGTGGCAGCCCTGAGCTGTGAAATTTGGAGGAGTTCCCTCCTGGACTGAGGCAGTTTTCTCACCTGGAGCTGACCAAAAAAAAAATTGGAAACTGCTTTCTTAAGACCTGAATGGTACATTCCTTTTCACCTGGAAAACATCGAGCACATTCAGGGATATAAAAGAAAAGTCACAGGCAAAAGAACAAAGAAGAACTCCTTGGTTTATGTGAGCTTAAGATGTGAATGGTGCAAGAAGATGTGAAGGGTGTTGTTTGAATTTCAGGGGATCTGAATGGTTTGCTGGTCTGGGTGCACAGCAGACTGTTTGTATATTGTGCTGTCAATTTATTTTGAGTTTTTCTCACTGGTGGTGTGGCAGAATGTACATCTGAGGTGCAAACAGAGGAAGTTGGAGGGTGCTGTGCATTTCTCTGATACACGTTGCAAGAAATGGTTGATATATCAAAAACCTGCCTGTATCTAAGGTGTAAAGACTCAGCAAGCCTGAAATTGCTGGAGTCTCTGATAGGAGTTCGCTGTCTTGCAGGGTTGAGTGAGTTTTTCAGCCTGTGCCGCTTCTCGCTTATCTCCTTGTCTTACCCTGTCCTCTGTCCCGTCGTGTCACAGGGTGTGTGCACCACAGGGATGAGGAAGCCGCGGAGGAGGTGCCGGCAGCACTTGGAGGGGAGGCGTTCTCCCTCGCCCTACAGCCTCAAGTGCTCTCCCACGCGGGAGACGCTCACCTACGCCCAGGCGCAGCGCATCGTCGAGGTGGACATCGACGGGCGCCTCCACCGCATCAGCATCTACGACCCCCTGAAGCTCATCACCGAGGACGAGCTGACAGCCCAGGACATCACCGAGTGCAACAGCAACAAGGAGAACAGCGAGCAGCCCCTCCTCACTTCCAAATCTAGGAAAACACCTTCCAAAGGCAAGAAGAAGGAGTCCTGCTCCAAACATGCGCCGGGGCTGCATTTGCACTTGCCCCAGCCCAAATTCCGTGTGGTGGACTCCTTCAGCCAGCCGGATGCCCCTCCCCTCCCTGCTGCCTACTACCGGTACATTGAAAAACCTCCCGAGGACCTCGACGGAGAAGTGGAGTATGACATGGATGAGGAGGATCTGGCATGGCTGGAGATGGTCAACGAGAAGAGGAGGGCTGATGGCTATGGGACAGTTTCTGCTGACACTTTTGAGCTGCTGGTGGACCGGCTGGAAAAGGAGTCGTACCTTGAGAGCCGGAACAACGGCGCTCAGCAGTCGCTCATCGATGAGGATGCCTTCTGCTGCGTCTGCATGGACGACGAGTGTCACAACAGCAACGTCATCCTGTTCTGTGACATTTGCAATCTGGCCGTGCACCAGGAGTGTTACGGTGTGCCCTACATCCCCGAGGGCCAGTGGCTTTGCCGCTGCTGTTTACAGTCCCCTTCTCGCCCTGTGGATTGTGTCCTTTGCCCAAACAAAGGGGGAGCCTTCAAGCAGACTAGCGACGGCCGCTGGGCACACGTGGTCTGTGCCATCTGGATCCCAGAGGTCTGCTTTGCAAACACTGTGTTCCTGGAGCCCATCGAAGGGATCAATAACATCCCTCCGGCTCGCTGGAAGCTCACCTGCTGTATCTGCAAGCAGAAGGGCATGGGAGCTGCTATCCAGTGCCACAAGGTGAACTGTTACACCGCCTTCCACGTCACCTGTGCACAGAGAGCTGGGCTCTTCATGAAGATTGAACCCATGAGGGAGACCAGCATCAACGGCACGACGTTCACCGTGCGCAAGACTGCCTACTGTGAGAGCCACTCCCCGCCTGGCACGGTGAGAAGAGGGGCTCCAGCTGCTGGTGGTAACGGGCAGAGGGTCACTGTGAAGGAGGAGGAAGAGGAGGAAGTCAATTCTGGCCCTCCCAAAGGGTCTGTGAAGAAGAACCAAGTGAAATTGAAGCAGAAGATCAAAAAGGAGCCTGGTGATGTGACCAAAGGGCGTTCGTCCATGCCCGTGGTGACCGTTGCACAAATTCCCTCTTACAGGTGAGTGCTGCGGCTTTGGGGAAGGAGTTGGGCAGCTGGAGCTGTACTGGGTCTGTTTTAAGGACTCAGTCCCTCTTGTTGTTGACCTTGGAAACACTGAATCTTCAGTCAAGGCTTAGCAATAACTGTGTTCAGAGTGCTCTGCAGCATCACTCATGGATAAGTTTCTTCTACCTGAGTGTCCCTGTGCTTTTCTGGCTTTGCTGAGCAGCCATCCCAGGCTGTCGTGTAATGCAAACTCTGTGGTGGTCCCTAATGCCAAACACCCATCTGCCATGAAATATTTTTAAAATACTTCAGGCATTACAGGTTGGTGGTGGGGTCATCCCATTATTAAAATTTTTGAGATCTCATTTCATAATTTCTTAATTCCTCCTTTTATTACAGAGCATGTCAAACCTGACAGTGTTGCAAGCTGCAACCTGACTTTGGCTGTATTTGGCTGTATTTTTGATTTATTTTTGTATTTTTTCTCCCAGCTGCCCCTTCTGCACAGCGAGGTAGTGCTGAATTTTTGTTTGGTGCCTTAGGAGGTGTGCTGATGTGCCACTGGTATTTTAACAGATAGGCTGATAAGGCACCATGTATAATCTAAGAATGGTAAGCACAGGTCAAAATAGGTGATCTATTATTCTTGGACTCTGTCAAATAAATTTCCCAGGCTCCAGCTTAATAACATCAAACTTAAACGGCCCCCAGAAAGTTCTTGACACGGGAAGTAGTTCTGAAATCAAGGCTTGGAGCTGAATTGGTGATTTCATACTCTGACTGTGCTGTGGTGACTGCTTGGTGGGACCCTCCAGTACGCAAAGGGGGCACATCTGTGTGCATGTGAGGAATCCCAGTCCGTCCCAGTTCAGTGTGCATTGACACAGCACTGCAAAGCTCCAGCAGGAAACCCAAGTGTCTGCAAAGCCACCACCGCTTTGCAGTTGGCTCCGTGACACTCTCTGCTTCCCGCAGGCTGAACAAGATCTGCAGCGGGCTCTCCCTGCAGAGGAAGAACCAGTTCATGCAGAGGCTGCACAACTACTGGCTGCTGAAGCGGCAGGCGAGGAACGGGGTGCCCCTGATCCGGCGGCTGCACTCGCACCTGCAGTCCCAGAGGAACGCCGAGCAGGTACTGGGTGCTGAGCTGAGCTCTCCTGGCAGGACACTGAGCTGGTTCCAGCAGGAGATGAGCTTAACACGTGGCTGGGGAGGGGAGTGGGGATGAAAAGATCAGATTTAAGTCTCTTTTGGTCTCTTCTTGGCACGCTCATGCCTGAAGAACTGATTTAGGGTATTAGTGGGATATCCATCATGCCACTAAAGTTGGTGTTGCTGGTGTAAAGACCTGTTGACAGCAGGTCAGAGTTTTCCCTCTGAGTCAGGAGTCCCAGGGTTGTGCAAGGGTGTGATGGGCCCTCGGTGATCTCTTTCAGAAATGATACAACCACATTCTTTGTGAGTGAGTAAAGAAAATGGGTTTTAACTCCAGAGTTACGGCCAAATTCCAGTTTGGGTCATTCTTCCCGCACTTCAATTTCTGTCCAGCCCATGCACATTTAGACATAATCATCAGCTCTGGACTCTTTTGCTTCCTCTCTTGAGCTGGCATCTGGAGCCACTCGATCTTGGTGCTGTTAAGCAGCACTGCATTTGGCATGAGTAGTTGCTGAAATAATGAAGCAGTGGGGCTCTACCCTCTAACACAGCCTGGCAGTAGGTATTTTATTCAAGTACATGTATATTTTTATTGTAATTGGAGGAATTTATAAGCTTTTGGTTTGCAAGATGACTGCTCTGGGTGCTAAATAAAAAAATTATTCCCCACTCATTGATGTGGAGGCTGAGAAAGTGCAGCGTTTCCTTGGTGTATTACATTGGCAATTTACCATAAGTAACATCTTAAAAAAACTAATGTCCTATTAATATAAACCACGAAGAGCTTGTGAAGCAATTGTCCTCTTGGCAATCATGTGAAAGTGTAGGCACTTCAAATATATCATGTAAACCATTAAAAAAATCTACACATTTAGGAGAGGAGGGATGATTGTGTCATGAAGCTGCTGAACTGTGCCTTGGAAGGTGTGAGCTCATCTCCCAGTGTTGGCTGTTCCTGGCAAATGTCTTTCCATGGCTCTGTTTCTTGTGGGTTACAAAGTGGATAAGAAGAGCTCTTTTCTCCCCTCCCTTTGGTTGTTTTCCCTTAAGGCTGTAAATGCTTTGGGGTGCTGCTCCAATGCACAGAAAAATTTCCAGCCTCTGTAATAAACTTGGATGTAAATGAGCATGCACTGAAGTGTGTTCCCAGGGTGAAGCTGCAGTGTAATTTGGGGTAATTTCACAGATAAGGCAAAACCTAGAAAAGCTGATGTTCTGTTTGTTAGACAGCTAAATACTGGAGGAAGGACATGGTCTGAACAAGAGACAAGGCAATAAGAGGAAGACTCTCAGAGAAATTCCCAGAGGATTCCCAGCACAAGAAGGAAACACAGGAAGCCTGTTGTGTGGTTTTTATCTCACCCCAGTTGTATCTTGCAGAAGGAGCAGGATGAGAAGACGAGCGCGGTGAAGGAAGAGCTGAAGTACTGGCAAAAGCTGCGGCACGACCTGGAGCGGGCTCGGCTGCTCATCGAGCTCATCCGCAAGAGGGAGAAGCTCAAACGGGAGCAGGTAGGAAGCTCTGGCTGTCCAGTTCCTGCACTCAGCTTCAGTCCCATGCAAGCTCTCTGTGCTGCAGGAGGCACAGGAGGAGCACTACAGTTTTTCTTGAGTCTTTTCCTCTTTTCATAGTTTCTGACTGTTGGGTGTGCAGAGCCGCCTCTCCCCGTGCCAGTCACGGGTTTGCACTGTGCAGCCTCTGCCCTCAGACCCAGGGCTGGGCTGCAGAGTGCTGGGACGGTGTATTCGCATCATTCATGGTGAATTTGATTCCTGACCTGCAGAACCCCTTCTATTCCTGGGCATGCACCAAGAGTTTTGCAGAGTAGAAGTTCGGTCTCCCTTCATGATTGTTTCAGGAGTTTGGTAACACCTGCTCCAGAGAGCTCCAAATCACAACTCACCTCTTAATTTCTAAAGCTAAAAATTCCCGTGGTTTGTCCTCTAAGGACATTTTTAGAATAAAAAGTTTTAAGATGGAGAGCATTTACTAAATTTTCCAATTTCTTCTTTGACCTACGTGCACATCTCCAAAGTTGCTCCAGTTGCTTCCAGTGCTTGCCAGCTTTGTCTGGCTTTGCTGTCCTTACCAGGAAAGGCTCCCTGGGCACACAGTGAGCCCATACATGTCCTCAGCCTTTGCCTGAGTGCTTCCAGGCCGTCTGCAGGGAGAGGGAAAGCAGCATCCTCTGTGATCACAGCCCCTCTGAGAACAATTTTTTCGCGGCCAGAAACTACCCACAGCTCTTCTGGAGTCATTTTGATGGTTCATTTGCTGCATTGTCCTTGTTTTACATCAGTGGCTCAGCCCTCGTTGCTGTGTGAACATATTTTAGGTAGGAGGATAAAAAAAAAATAATTCTTGGGTTTTGTTTGCTTTTGATATCTTGATATAACCCTATCACAGTTGGTTAAATCCATAAAAGCTTATGGAAACTATGGTGTGCTTTTTAAAAGGATAAAATACCACAGGAAAGTTATCTGGTTGGGTTCTATCCCAGCCCAGCTTTAGGTGAGTGGAGAATGATGCTCCAGAATTGTGCGTCTCTGTTTGGCTTTTTTCCTGTTTTGGGGGAAAGATGTGGTCTTTGTATCTGTCGGTATTCATTGTCTCACTGATGCTGTCTTGTTGCTGAGCACATCAAATGCAGTTTGCTTTGTGTAAACAGACCTGCTTACCTTTGTTATTGAAGTGTTGATTTAATGACATAACGAGTGATTATAAGATCAAAGAAACGAAGATGTTACAGCAGGAATAAACACTTTTATCCTGCTCCAATCTCCTTTGAATAGATTTTCAGTGTACGAGATTTTCCGTGTTACAACTTGTTTGCTTGAAATCAAACAGTATTGGAGACTTCCTAAAGGATAGAAGAAATGTGTTAAGAATTTGCAGACCTCTAACCACTGTTGTTTGGTCTCTGCCTTGAAGCGTGAGAGCTTTTGTCTTAAACTTTGTTTTTGCTCTCTGGTCTAATTATGGATCTTGATGTTCAATAAATGCCTGCACACTTTTAAGTTTTGTATATAGTGTTGCTAATTGGCATAATAACAGTCTTGAGGCAGGGAGTTCTCCAGGATAATTTACCAGGCGTGAAAAGCCTGTTTTCATTTTTAATTGTGGTCTGTTTTAATTTCCTGGGGTTTCCTCTTGTTTTGACTTTGTGAGACTGAATAAACAGGAGTTCCCCACGTAAGAGGATTGGACTGTGCAGTTGGACTGGGCAGTGCACATCCTGCACACGGACAGTGCGAGGTGTTTGCCAGAACTTCTACAACAATGCTGGCCTGAGGTTTCCACCGTGGAGTGAAGCTGGGGGATGATTCAGAGGAATCTGGAGGGAGACACCACTCACAGATCTGTCCTCAGTGAGTGTCCTCACGGCTGTGTTCCCATTCCCAGGTCAAGGTGCAGCAGGCTGCCATGGAGCTGCAGCTCACCCCGTTCAATGTCCTGCTGCGCACCACCCTGGACCTGCTGCAGGAGAAGGATGCTGCCCAGATCTTCACAGAGCCTGTCAACCTGAACGAGGCAAGTCCCTTTCCTAGAGCTGTTTGATGGGTGTAGATGAGACATTGCTGACCAGAAGCACAAACCACCTTGTCCCAAGCTGCTGGTGGACTAAAAAAATATCTCAAAAAGGACTCGGGATGTGTGTATCCTTCCAGGCTAAAAAAAGGGTATTTTTTTCTGGAAGTTTTAGCACATCTTGGACAAGTAATGTTTTGCAGAGCCAGGGTGTGTCTGCCTTGCCTGGGTGACACAGAAATGAGCATCTGTTGCTGCCCCTTGCCAGTGGAGAGGGCATTAAGAGTGCTTGTGATGGGTGCGCTCTGGTTGGCTAGTAAATGGTTTTTGTAATTGTACAGGTTTTATATGTTTAGGTTCCAGATTACCTGGAATTCATTTCCAACCCAATGGATTTTTCCACCATGAGGCGGAAGCTGGAGTCCCACCTGTACCGCACCTTGGATGAGTTTGAGGAAGACTTTAACCTTATAGTTGCCAACTGCATGAGGTATAATGCTAAAGACACGATTTTCCACCGAGCAGCTGTCCGGCTCCGGGACCTCGGGGGAGCGATTTTGCGTCACGCGCGGCGCCAGGCCGAAAGCATCGGCTTTGACCCTGGCGTGGGGATTCACCTGCCTGAGTCGCCCAAACCCCACGACTTTTACCGCTTTTCCTGGGAGGATGGTGAGTAATGGGTAATAGTTTTTTCTCTCAGGCAGATCATAACTTTAGTTCTGGGCACGTGGTTCAGCCTGCATGGAAATCTTGGCCGCTCTGCATAAGAGAGTTTTCCTATCCATCTGTTTACCTAGGCACATACCTAACTGCTCTAGACCCTCCAAGAGTGGGATTTTGGGTGAGCTGGGCACTCTGAGCTCGGTGCAGCTTAGCTCCAGCTCTCCTGGTGCATGTGTGTGTTGGCAGAGCCTTGCAGGCTGCCCATGCTCTGTGATTTGTGCCAGGAATGCAGTACAAACTTGCTGTTTCAAAGAGCAGTGCAAAGCTGGGGCTGGGATTTTTTGCTCTGGGAAAAGCTCACACATTTCATTGTAAACTGGCAAGATGTGCAGCAGCTGGGTGAGATGGGGTGAAGGTGCTGGGACCCAAGCAATCCTTCTAGCTGAGCCTTTCCATCCCCAGCACAACCCCATCCATTCCCACACCCCCTTGAGGTGCAGCTCCAGAGAATTGGTTGGATAACTTGGCTAAAGTTAGTACAGCCATCAAACACTCAGAGCTTGCCGTGTGCCATCTGCTTCCTAAACGCTGAGACCCTCTTGGGTGCAGACGGACAGTCATTATGACATTTGTGTTGGTGTTCAGCTGCCTGTCCTGCTCCTGTGGATGCCAGCCCTCCAGCAGAGCCAGAGGAATGGCAAATATGTTCTGTTTTGGCCACTTCTGTTTGTGGTCTGATTTTGTCATTTAATCTGGCTGCGAGATAGGTTTCTGACAAGGGCCCAGACCACAAGCTGTTTTGTGTGGGCTGCAGACATATCCTTTCACTGTTGCTCCTGGGGCAGTAACAGGAACTGGAGGACAGTACAGGTTCAATCAGCTGCTTTTTACCCAAGGGAAGGAAGTCTGAGCTCCAAGGTTATTGAGTGCTGAATCTCCAGGTTAAAGGGTTTGATTCATGGACAGCAGCAAAGGGAATGAGGCCTGGCACTGGCCCTAGATGCTTCTCCAGGAAGCCTGACCCCTTCACTGTTGCCCTCTCTCCTGCTGCAGTGGATAACATCCTGGTCCCGGAGAACCGGGCCCACCTGTCCCTGGAGGCGCAGCTGAAGGAGCTGCTGGAGAAGCTGGACACGGTGAGCACCATGCGGTCCAGCGGCGCCCGGACGCGGCGCATCCGGCTGCTGCGGCGCGAGATCAACTCCATCCGGCAGAAACTGGCCCAGCAGCAGAGCAAGGCCCTGCCCAACGGGGACACCGTGTCACGGGAGGGGCTGGAGACGACATCCAGGGAAGGGGACGAGGAAGGGGAGAAAGGTGAGCAGCAGGACTTTGATTCCAGGTCTCTAGTGCACGTCAGCAGTCAAAACCTGTTTCTCCTGTGACCTTAGTGGAAGATGGGAATGGCTGTTGGTGGTTTTGGGAATAACTCTTGCTAAAATGTTCAAGCAGGTTCTTTATTCCTTTAGCAGATGGTGCCAAGCTCCCTCATCCTCCAACCCTGGAGCCCACAGGACCCGCTCCCACCCTCTCAGAGCTGGACTCTCTGCAGGACCCCCCAAAACTCAAACCCATCAGTGACAGCAAGTCCCTGAACCAGCTGCAGAAGAGGATGGCGTCGGACAGGGAGCTCTTTGACAAGAAGGCTCTGCAGCAGGAGAGCCAGGCTTTCCAGCGCCTGCTGTCCAACAACGGCCTCAACGGGCTGGCCCTGCCCGCTGCGGACAGCCCCGCCAGTCCCTCCCTCAGCAGCGTGGGCCGGCGGACGTCTGTCCTTTTCAAAAAAGCCAAGAACGGCGTGAAGCTGCAGAGGGGCCTGGAGTGCTCGCTGGAGAACGGGGAGGAGCTCAGGCAGAGCGGGCAGCGCTCCCCCTCCTGCCCCGACGGGGAGCGACAGGCGCGGAAACGGCCCCAGAGCAGAACCTGCAGCGACAGCAGTGCGGAGAAGGCACCCAGGCAGGCAGGACAGAGAGGTGAGGAAAGGCTGGACCTCGCAGTGACATGGGAGTGTTGAGGCCTGGGTTGTACTCGATGATCTCAGAGGTCTTTTCGGATTGATTCCGTGATTCTGTAATTCCTTGGGATGTCTTTTCCTTCTGGAAACTGCGAGATGGGGCTGAGGAAGGGGAAATCCTGGGGCTGAGTAAAAACTTCTGCATCCAAACTACACATCTGCTGGTGGCATAAGCTCACCGACCTCCACACACAGCTGGAGCTGACTTTATGCTTAGGGGAGAACACAGTCCTGCATCTCTTCACATGTTTATAAACACGGCAGACAAGACATGTCCATAATGAGCTGCACTTCACTGACTCTTGGTTGGTGTTGTTTTTGTTGGTTTTAGTATCTTAGCTCTGCTCTAGTCACCTCCATTTTAGACATTGAAAGGTACCAAGATGAAGCCCAGGGCAGTCAGCAGTAATTCTCCTCCTTGCCAGTTTGCAGGGCTGCTGAAAAGGGAGTTTTCCACTTTTTACAGGGCAAGCCAATGCGCCCAGCTGCTTGCAGAGCTGTTGAGTGGCCTGGCTGGAGACTCTGGGCTGAGGTGTTGGCATTCCTGCCCTTGTGGAAGGGTTTGTGTGGGCTCGGTCACTCTTAGGAGTGAGAGTTTCCTGCCGCAGAAATGCGTTTGGTTGGAAGTGTTCACAGTGTGGAGTAACGGAAACATTACTTTGAAATAACTTCTGGAGTTCAAATAAAATCCATGGGAAAACCAAGCAGCTCCCTTTTCAAATTAGATCTGCAAATGAGAAAAAGCAGCTGAGATGAAATTTGGAAAGACAAAAGAGGAAAGGCACATCTGAGTGACAGCACTGTAATTTCTTTTGAATTCTGTGTGAGCAGCCATTGTGGGACAGTTCCCATCTGGAAGGTTTGACTTGGGCTACACCTCAAATATTATCTGATAGTTATTTGGCTATCATAAGGTTGGAAACATGTTGAGAGTGGGAGGAAAGCAAGGGAACGTGGGGATTGACTTGTCAGGACAGGTTAAAGGAAGCACAAATGACTCCTCCAAAGAGTTGAGGGACTCACCATCATCATCTCCCGGCAATTAAAGCAGAAAGTCATCATCCACACTGGATAGAGGTCAGAATGAGGGGCTGAAATGTAAAAAAAAGGGGAAATAAAGGCAGGGTGCTGGGAAATCACTGATAACAGGCAGTGGCATTTCTCCTCTGCTGAAGGAGCACAGCTGGGTTTTTTCTGAGTTGCACCACTGCTTTTCTGGTTCAGCTCCAGCTCCTTCCACAGTTTCAAACACAGTAGATTTCTCCTAACTGGAGGGAGTGTCTGGTGTGGTGGATCTGTGTTGCTGCAGAAGCAGGTCAGTGTGGTGGGGATTTTCACAAGGTGTTTCCCAGGAATGTGCTCTTTGGGACAATCCCAGCCAGGAAAAACAACGGAGGCTTTGCCATGAATTTGCCCTTGGTGTGGGTGATGAACGTGTGAGCCCAGGGGAATGTGGGGGTGCTGGGTCCGTGGGCTGGGGAAGGCCATGGTCACCCTGCTCTGGGCTTGGGGATGCTTTCAGGGGTCATTCCTTGTCATTCCCATGTGTCTCCTCGGCAGGAGTGACCAATGGCTTTGCAAAGCACGCAGAGAGTGGCTCTGACTCCGAGTGCGGCTCTGCGCCGGGCAGCGGGCCGGTGTTGGAAGCCTGCAGGTGAGTGCCCCAGACAGAACTCTTCCCTGGAACACCTTCAGTGTCTGCATTAATCCCTCTGGTTCTGTTCTTGGACTTCATAGTTTCAAACCCTGCCCGGACTGTTACTGACTTGTGCACTGACTCTAAAAGACAAAAAACTGCTGAGTTTTCATCCTGTTCTTGTAAGCTGCAGGTCCCAAGAGCAGCGCTTGATTTTTCGAGCAAGTGGGTGTGTGTTACACTTCTCTTTCTCAGTGCTGCATCCTCTCTGCTGATGCAGTTTTTGAGAACCAAAACTGGAAAAAAACTTGAATTCAAATTTTCAGTTCAGCACTGCAGGTGAAGCTGAACTTTTACCACCTCCTAAACAGCTGGTTTCTTCCTCTCAGAAGTTTAAGAGCAGAACTGGGCACTTCAAACATGACTGAACAGACTTAGAGCAAGCACCTGACATCTACTGATGTCTCGTGGATAACTTGTACAATTATTCTATTCAGGAACAGCTCTGTTTACTACTTTTTTTTCCAGTCTGTCTTTTCCAGCACCAAAACCACTCACAATAGGTTGCTTATTAGAAAACTGTAAAGGCGAAAAAATTGCTATATGTGAAAAAATATGATTGCTTGAGGTGGAGGTTGTCCATTTTCTGAAATGTTTGTAGTAGTGGGGTGAAAGGATGTTCAGGATATGGCTGACAAAGCCCAGTTTCATACTGGAGTTGCACTGGAGGGCTGCTGGGTCATCTCTGTACACAACTGGTGCAGCTCATGCCAGCTCCAGGCATCACTGCCTGGATGCATGACAGCTCTCAGGAGTGAAGTCTTCCCTGGGTTTCCTCCTCATGTTCACAGCTGGGTTTCTGTGAGCCCTTTCCACGGCTCGTGGCAGAGCTGGGGTGATGCCCAGTGTGCTTCCACCAGAAGAGATCACATTTTGCACAAGTGTTCAGCGTTCTCTTCATGTCAGCGATGCACCAGTGCTGTAATTTTTTGGTGTTTTAAACAGATTTGGGGAGTGCGTTGTCTTTGCTGTCAAGGATAATCTGTTTTCTGCTAATGCCCTCCTTCTCCCCGTTCTCCTGGCAGTGGTTTGATGCCTCCCAAGCGGAGCCGAGGGAAGCCGGCTCTCTCCCGGGTGCCCTTCCTGGAGGGTGTGAATGGAGACTCTGATTTCAGTGGCTCAGGTGAGAATTGCTGCCCCCACCCCCTGCTCTGGGCCCACCTGGACCAGGGGAACACATCTCAAAGCACACCAGGAGCCAGTCCTGCACAAACTGTCCATGTCGCACTGTATGGACACAACCACACGTAGCCGAACAGGCCGAGGAGCCAAAAAGGAGAGCCAAAGGAGAGAGCCAAAAGAGAGAGAGGGGAGACCCCTCTGACCTTTATTTATATGTTCTTAGAAATCATCGTGGATTGGAGGTAGAAATTACTACCTCTCAATCACACTGGTCAAAGGACAAATCCATCACATGTCTCTGTTTAGGAGAATGGAATGAAAACAACAAGGACAGTCAGCAAAAACATGAATAGTTAGTAAAACCATGGCCATGTTTACAACAGCATGCGTAAGAAAGTACTACAGCAAAGAGAAACATTGAAAAACTGCAAAACTAAGGACAAGTTCCTCTGTTTTAGTTGATTGCTGCTGGGACAACGACACCTGGGTTAGGTGGCAGTGTGGTTCCTTGTGTTTTCATCACCCCGCTGCTGGTGGCAGCCCCCTAAGCTCTGTCTGCTCCTGTCCCTTAGGCAGGCCTCTGCTGATGTCCTTCGAGAGCCACGAGCTGGAGCCCCTGGAGCTCGTGTGGGCCAAGTGCCGTGGTTACCCCTCCTACCCTGCCCTGGTAAGTGCCCCGTGGCTCTCCACAGCCTGACCTTGCAGTCAGGTAGCCCAGAACACTCTGCTGCTGGGCAGTGTAGCCAGACAGAAACAGAAAACTTCTCAAAATAATAGAATATGTGCTTTTTTTTCCTCTTTCCCCTTTCCCCTTTGCGCAGTGAATTTTCCCTGTGCTCGTTGTTTCAGAGCTTTGCAGAGGATTCATAAACATTGGTCTCCCATTGTTGGGAGCTCTTTTCACTCTCATCTCCTCTGAGGAAAATCATCAGTGGGGACGAGAAGACCTGAATTTTATAATTTTAAAATTTTATTTTAAATTCTTCTGCTGCCTGCACGTTTCCCTGTTTAGTGAGCACAGCTCCATCTGTAGGTGCCCAGCTGGCCCTGTCATGTCTACATCCTCTTGCGACAACCATATGTTTGGTTTAAATATGAGCATAAATGCACGTGTTAGTCCCTTGGATGTCACTTTTGACTGTTTATCTCTTTGGATATTTGTCTGTTAATGGCATCCAAAAGGGCAGATTCTGCTGGAAGTGTGACCCTCATCCGTGCTCTTCCTCCGAGTGGGAGCATCCGTGGATCTGCTGCCCATCCTGGCCAGCCAAAGCATTTTTAGTTCTCCACATGGCTGCAGCCAGAGTTAAACTGTGGCTTAGAATGGATTTAACCACTGAGATTTCCTCCAAAAAAGGCTTTTTTTTATAGCAGCTTGTTGTGGTGGTGAAGTGTTTTAATAAATTCCTGCAGATGGCCAATGTCAAAGCCAATCTATGTTTTCAAGCCCTTAGGAGGGGAAGAAGAACAGACTGAGCAGTGCAGCCACCCTCTGCTGTTTTCTTCTCCTCCTGTGCTGACATGGCACAAACATGGGCACGGACATTTCTACTGTGTACGGGGAGAATCGATGTGTTTGTTGTGACTTCTCTTCGAAATTCCTGCAGTCTGTGTTCCCCTGGCTTGCTGGAGCCAGCACTGCTCCTCAGCTCTCAAAATGTTTGGCCTGATTCTGATTTAATTCAGTGTAACTCTGAGCAATGCCACTGCTGTTCCAGAAGGGATCTGTTGTGGAATCACTTTTTGCCTGTGGAGTACAGCAGGAGCTTTGCGTTTATTGGTGTGAGGGAGGGAAATCCTGTGCTGAACACAATAATGCTGAGTTTGTACTGAATTACCCGTGAGTGTAAATGCATTTACAGCCACGCAGAACCACATATGTACATCCCTTTTTCAACAGGGGGTGCCTGGCTTTTGGCCTGACAGATTCCTCCCTACAGGGGAAATCTCAAGGACAAAAATTCTTTAAAAAGAGGCACTGAAACAGAACAAATAATTTTGCTTACCCACCCAAAGCAGACTTAATTTAACTGAAAGAACAGAAAAAACGATGCATTCTGTCCATGCCTTGGAAGGGTTTTGTGCTGATTTTCCTCTCCCTGCGTCCCCAGATAATCGACCCCAAGATGCCGCGCGAGGGTTTGCTCCACAACGGAGTCCCCATCCCCGTGCCACCCATGGACGTGCTGAAGCTGGGCGAGCAGAGGCAGAGGGAGGCAGGAGAGAAGCTCTTCCTTGTGCTTTTCTTTGACAACAAGAGGACCTGGTGAGTGTGTGCAGACAGGGCTGCGGTGAGTGTGAGAGATTTCATCTTTGGGATGTGGGAGCACGCAGGGATTAGGAGGATGTTACATGTAAATTAGGGAAATTAAACATGCAGCAGTCAAGGGGAAGCTAATTAAGGAAGAGAGGCTGCTTGGCCTGGCCCAGGAGCACAAATCTGACAGCTCCACTTCCCCAGTGAACCATCCAGCATCCTTCACCCGGAGCTCACATTACCACAAAAATATTGAGGCACACGAAGAGCCAATTTGCAGCAAATTGCAGAGAGCATTTGACTTCAGGACACCAGCAGCCCGTTCCAGTGCTGCACAAAAGATTTGCCAAAAATCTCCCAGGCTAACGTTTCCAAAATGCTGGGTTTATTTCGTGTTTGGACTCGGCTGGTTTTTCAGAGGTGCTGAGTACCAGCAGTTTTCGAATCAAGATCTTTATTTAGGATGGAAAATGCAGGTGTAAGCACACAGGTTCAAAGCAAGACAAATATCTCAAGGCCTTTTGTTGTTGTGCCAGGATGAATCTGCTGATTTTAGCATTAATTGCTGACCGTGCTCACATGGTAACAGCCAACCAGCCAGACATAATAAGCCATGAACCAGTGAAGAGCCTTAAAATAATAAATAATACCAATAAATCTTTGAAATTTGTGCGTGAAACAATGGGAAATTTGTAAAATTGGAGATTTATGTTGGAAGAGGAAGAAGATTGAACCAGCAAATACCACATGGGAATGTGAACCAAGTAAGGAGTGACACAGGAGGCAGGACCTGTGTGAGCTGGGGTCACAAAAAACGAAACAATTTGTGTTGTGGACAGAGTGGATGCTGTGGGAACAGAGGAGAGGTAGGTTTATGTTTTCTTCTGCTGCCTCTATAAATTAACATATCAGGAGCTTAAAAAGCAGCCTTGTGGTGTTTGAGGAGCCCTTCTCCTGGGGAAGGTTTGTGCTGGCATTCCAGGACGGGCAGGGAAGCTCCAGGAGGTCAAGGAAAGGCTGGAGGGAGGTAGAACATTGCCTTGGTGGTGCCAGGGCTGGAGGGAAGCTGGAGCAGAACCAAACACACAGCGGGGTGAAGCAGCAGGGGGAGGATTTCCCCACGTTTGGGGGTGCTGCCGTGTTTTACGGAGCCTGCAGAGATGGGGATGGTGCAACAAAGAGGAGTTCTTGCCATCTGCTTGGAAAATTGGGAAGGGGCTCACGTTTGCATCCCTTGGTGAGGGCGTCTGTGTCCTCTGGGTGAAGGAGGTGTCGGGAGAAACTCCTGTGGCTGTTTGTCAGCGCTCTGCATTGTTCACTGTTCCGATTACAGCAGCCACTTGGTAAAGAGCCTGTTCTTCAAAGGGAGATTAATGGTTTTCAGCAGAAAATCAATGGCACTGCCGTGCTTCCTGTTGCTGTAGTTGGCTTTCAAAAACTTAAATTGCAATTGAAAGTATTTTCCCAGTAAAAGTAAACATTTCCTCGGCTTTGCCCTGCTCTTGTCGAACACCAGCTCTGCTGCGCGTTTACACTGCTAAGAGGCCACTCAGAGCCTTGTTTGCAGTTTGTGGGAAGCTCAGGTGCCTCAGGAAAGTCCTAAAAACCCCTCTTGGAGTCAGATCCAATTTTTCTTGACTTCAACGATGCCGCAGAAGGGTGACAAAGTCTGGAATTGCCATCCTGGTGGTGAGGATGAGCTGAGCTGCGCTGGAGTGCCCGTGTTGGCTGAGCGGGAGGTGCACTGAGCTGTGCCAGCAGTGGCTGAGGTGGAGTTCCAGGGGGCTGGATGGCATTAGGACAGGTGGGTGACACATTTCTCAGTGCCCAGTTAACCTGGACAAACAACTGCACAATAAAAACTCGCTCCAGACAAAGCATTTGCAATTTAAATCATCCTTGGGCTCAGGCCGGGCTTGGGATGTGTCATCCTGGTTCTGGGTGATACTCAGATGGTTATACCCACCTAAACTAATGCCTACAGCTTCTCAGAACCAGACAGAGCTTTCTTGGGGATAAAAACTCATTTTCCACCATGGATGTCCCTGTTTTGGTGCTCTGTGGAACACAGGAATTCCCAGGTTTCCCCTGAGCTCCGAGGAGCATTGAAAGCCTTGAGTAAGGACTGCAAGGAGAGAGGACCGTGCTCAGGAGGCCTTGTGGCTGCAGGTGGCTCTTCTGTGTCAGATGCGGAGATTTAAAAATTTGTGCCATCGATAAATAAATGCATTCGGTGCGTGTAGCTGCTCCTGGGAGGAGGTGACAGGTCTCTGCGCTCCTCTCTGCTGCAGGCAGTGGCTGCCACGGGACAAAGTCTTTCCCCTGGGCGTGGACGACACCGTGGACAAGCTGAAGATGATGGAGGGGCGCAAAACCAGCATCCGCAAGTCGGTGCAGGTGGCCTACGACCGAGCCATGATCCACCTGAGCCGCGTGCAGGGGGACAACCCCTTCCTCCCGGCCCCCTACCTGTGAGGGGCTGCCCTGGGCCGGCCTCCTGCTCCTCCCCAGCTCCAGCTCGCCGCCCCGGCAGAGTGCAGCATCTCCAGCGCGCCTCGGAGTGCCCTGACCTGTGCCAAAAACCCCCCTTGCCCGGCTTCTTCCTGAATGTGTCTCACTGAAGAGCTGGCAGGAGATGAAGTGTAGTCTGCAGGGACTGAGGTAGGTAGGAGAAGCTGGCAGGAGCCAAGGTGAGTTGCTGCAGCGAGCAGAGCACACGGCACCGGGATGGTTGCACCTCACGCACCGGCCCCTGCCCCTGCCTCCCCGGGTTTTGAGTCGTCAGCCACTCCCAGGTGATTCCTGGGAACCTGGCACCACCAGGATTCTCTACAGAAATCCCAACCGGACTTTCTTGTGCCAAATTTACCCTAACCATCACTGGCCTTTTCATTTTTCTTTAAACGGCGTTGTCCTATCACATAACAACCCCACAGAACCGTAGCTGGGAGCTCTGATTGTGATTTTCCTGCCTACGCACATCGTGTGTTCATGTTTAGGTTTCTCTCACTGCATTTAGAAAAGCTTGAGGTTTGGTAACCTTCCCCTCCTGCACAGTTACATGCACAGATGCACAAAGCTTTAAAGATGAAAAATTAAAATTACCTGATCTGTGTCTAGATGTAGAAATGTCCTAGAAATTTATTTTGTAGTTTCACGTTTCGGTTCGGATCTCCGTGACTCTGCTTGTTGCAGTAACATTTCATGTCGTGACTTAGCACAGTATCCAAGGAGAGAGAACTTCCTTGTTTTAAGAAGTAACTTTGGAGGTGTCTGAGGAGCTGGAGCAGCTCTGCAGGCACTGAGGCTGATCAGGGTTGGAGGGAGACACATCTTTTGTGTTGCTTTATGCACATTTGGTGTAAGGCTCCTCTTCCTTTTCCCCCCCTCTTTTCCGCGTTCCCGTTTTCCTCCGACGCGTTTTGGACTGAAACCAAGCACTGACCAGAGCACACGACCCCTCTGCTGTTTCTCTGCTCCCACACGTGCACATCCTTCCCTGGTGTGTGGGTCTCCGGCGTTGTCATCCCAGCAAACCCTGACAGCCCCTGCTGGGTTGGGTTTGCACTGCAAAAAACGGGGACAAACCCATGTTTGGGAACTCGGTGACTCAAATCTTTTCTATTCGCCAAGGACTTCATGATTTCTCCGATCTCTTCTGTTGCGTATCCCCCTTTGCTTTCCCATTTTAAAGAGCCAAAGGTGCAAAGCAAGATTGTAGATTGAATATCATCATTTTGCTTTTTAACTCAGTATTTTTTTATTATTTTTAACTTTTTCATACTGAAGAGAATGTGGAGTCAAAATAATAATATAGTAATAATAAATAATTAATAATTAATGATAATGAATCGTAGGGAGTAATCACTGCCATTTCTACTTGCTCTACTTTTTTAAAAATACCACTTCTTATACATTGGGGCATGGAACTGCGTTTGAAGGAATTTTAAGATTCCTGTAACAGGGCATAGGAGTTTGTAAAAATATTCGTAGTGCTAATAATGCCCATGGAGCGTGGCTAGGGAAGGATGTTGTGTACATAGTTGTAAAATGTTCTAAATTATTTAGACCTCTTGTCACCATTCTTGAAGTCCTCAGTTGTGTTGCTGGGTCTTTTA
This sequence comes from Pomatostomus ruficeps, assembly GCA_013400735.1. NCBI lineage: Eukaryota > Metazoa > Chordata > Aves > Passeriformes > Timaliidae > Pomatostomus > Pomatostomus ruficeps. The sequence continues at coordinate 40,024 of VYZT01012464.1, forward strand.
TATGCACACAGTGTAATTTATTTAAAGGAACATTTACACTTTTCCAGGTGGTAGCTCAGCTGTGGACTAGTGACCTGTGTATATGTTTTAAGGTCTTGGGAGTTGGTCTTTTATTTTTTTTTATTTTTTTTTTTTCCGTTTTGTTTGGTTTTTAAATGATTTTAGGATTTGGATTGGCTGATATCCTGTTGTTGCTACAGAACCTAAATGTTACTGTCAGTCTGCTGTAAAGCACAGATTGCTCTATTTATTGTAGAAAGTGAGTTTATTTGCTTTCTAGAATTGTTTATATCAGATGGTATAAGAGAAGTAATAAGAAAATCTATGCTTGTAAAGAAAAAAAAAAGCTAATTTTACCTACTATAATCTGACTGTCTGAGACTATATTTTCTCTCTGAGAAATAAATGTTCTAATGTATGAAAAAAAAAACAAACACCAAAACAACAAACCACCACCCTCAGAAAGAGTTCTTCCTTGCTAACAATGTCCTGAAATCCAGAACTTACCGTGATGGCTTCAAATCATCCCAGGGAGGTGACGCAGGGAGGGTTTCTTGTCCTGGGGTGAGGCTGCTCCCTGGGCAGTGGGTGACACCCCTGGGTGCTGCGTGGAGGGGTCCCACCTTCTGCTGGTTTTGTTTGTTGGGTTTTTTAATTCTTTCTTTAATTCATGTTAAACTAAGCACCGCTAGGGGTGTCTCTGAGAGAAACACAACAAAAGGCATACACAAACAAAGAGTCCAGAGGCCTGAGAGAAACAGCTCCACCTTGGGACAGCGATTTCTTGAGATACGGTTCGGAGTTTTATTGGCAACACGGTTCTGCCTCTCACACGCCCGGCCCCGGCCTCCCTGCCTGCTGCGTGCTCCCCAGTGGCACCAGAAAGGGCGACTGGAGGGACTGGGAGCCTCCTCGCCCTGCCAGGAGAGCCCTGGTGGCCCAGGAGTGCTGGGGGAACCCAGGGTGGCCCAGAGCCGTCCCCTCCCACCCTCCCACCTCCAGCCCTTGGCTCAGGACAGATGTGCTGCCCAGGAGAACACCCAGAGCTGGTGTGATGTGACAGCACCCACAGCAGGGGCTGTCCCCAGGGAGGCTGGGTGGGACAGCACAGAGAGTGCTGGGGACAGCAGAGAGACCTCACTGAGTGCTGGGGACAGCACAGAGAGCTGCCCTGAGTGCTGGGGACAGCAGAGAGACCTCACTGAGTGCTGGGGACAGCACAGAGGGCTGTCCTGACCGCCGGGGACAGCCACAGGGAGCTGCCTTGAGTGCTGGGGACAGCACAGAGTCTCTGACCGCTGGGGACAGCCCCTGCTGCACCCCAGACTGCTCCTCCCCGGGGTGCAGCGGCAGCACCGGCCCAGCCCTGCCCCGCGGGGCCCAGGGAGCAGCACCCCCGACCCTGTTTCTCCACCCCGGCTCTCCCTCGCTTCCCGCTGGGAGCTCCCCTCTCCTCCACTGCCCGAACCCTTCCTGCAAGGGACACCTTGAGATGTGTTTCTGTCACACCTCGGGCAGAACCGACGCTGCAGGGACATGCTGGGGTAGAAATCCCTGCAGCTCTGGAACAGCCGCCGCTGCAGAGGGCTTCGAAACCCTGCAACACCACAGCCAGGCACCCTCAGGGGTGGAGAGGACGGGGAGAACAAGGGGTTCATGTTATAAATATAAAATCTGCTACAAAGAGAAGACATATATTGTACATCTTTGACCCATATACACAAGAACACAATATACACGGAACGCCTCGGAGGAGTAGGGACGTCAGAAGGAGGTTTTTGAGAGATGGTGCTCCCCTACCAGCACCCCCTCCGTGCCTTCCCCGCACGCTGGATGGGGCTCTACTCACAAAACATCAGTCACCAAAAGTTCCACCGAGCTGGCACGCGTCATTCCGGGTGTGTGGATGGAGTGGTCGTGGCCCCCGTCGTGCCTGCCCCGCTGCCCTGGGGGAGAGGTAGGCGAAGAGGATGGAGAGAAGGAGGGAGGGCAGGCACGAGGGACTCTCTTGTGAACCCACAAAGTGCTTGGGGGGTCTCTGGACCCTCGGAGCGAAGGTAGGCCCTGAGAGAAACTTCTTGCCCTGCCACCCTGGTGGGGAAGGATTTTGCGGCCAGGCAGGTCTCTGATAAGGCATTTTCATCTGGGAGTTGGCGCAAACAGTGTCAGAAGAGAGGAGGGAGCGACGGGGCGGCGCACGTGGTGCAGGTAACGGGAGGCAGCGAAGCCGAAGTGGTCCCAGCCAGACAAGCCCAGGACAGGGAGTGGAGAGGACAGGAGGGCTTCCTCTCCGGCTCAGTTGATCTGTAAAGCTTCCCTCGCGTTCTCCCTCAGCCCCTTGCAGCCTCCCTTCCCGGCGTGAGCCACCAGCACGGAGTGAAATACTGAGAGTCGTCAAAATGGCACATCCAGGCGCATGGAGTGGCAGACAGGCACACGTTCAGAGTTAAGACAAGAGTCCAGGTGAGCTTTGTACAGCGAGGAGCAGCTCCCGGCTGGAGTGTCCGAGGACTTGGGATGACAAAAATGCCACAGTGATCAGATCGGGCCAGGACGAGGGGCGGGCACGGGGAGAGGAGCCGGTCTGGGCACCTATCGGCGGTAATGGTTCGGGGCATCTGCAAACATGTACTTGAGTCTGTAGGCTTCAGCCAGCAGCAGCCCGATCTCTTCGTTACCCCAGTGTATCGTGGGCAGGTTCTGCAGCAACATCAGGAGGCCCTGGAGGAGGGGAAGATGCTCAGTCTGGAGAAAGCAGAGCACAGACCCGGCGCAGGCTCAGGCCTGCCTGAGCAGAGGCAGCAGCGCTCAGTGACTTCTGCTCCCCACAGTCGCAGGTCTGAAAGGCTCAGGGACAGCACTGAGGTGTGCCTGTGTCCAGAACTGAACCAGGGAAGCAGCCCAAGCCCCTTGAAATAAACGGTGCTGTTACAGGGTTACAGCTGGACACAGGGGGGCAAACACTGTGATCAGAGCTGGAATGGGATGTCTGACCCCTCCAACACCTCAGTTCTCTGTCCTTACCACCAAGGCTCAAGTTACTCCAAGGCAAAGCTCCTGAGACCAGATGGTCTTGGCGCCAGCTCTGACAATTATCTGTGTCCACACTGGGCTCCCAACCAGAGCAATTCCCTCCCCTCCACACCCAGGGAATCACCCCCAGCCTCAGGCTCTTACTTGGAAGTCTTCCTCATCCAGGATCTCCTTCCGCCACTTGATCAAGAAGGCAGCGCAGACGTACAGGTGGAAATGGGAGAATCCTTCTGGCTCTGACTGTGGACAGCAAAACCCAGGGTGAACTGCAGCTCAGCTGGAGAACGACCTCCCCAGACACAGCTGTGCTGCTGGGCCACCCATCACCCATGGCTACAAACATCCTGGGGCCACGCTGCTGTGTTCCTCAGCTCCCCAGCTGGTGCCAGGGGACCTCTGTCCCCTTGGGGCAGGGACACAGTGACAGTGACAAGCAGGGGAGCCTGCATACCTGGTAGGTGTCCCAGAGGCGGATGGTGCAGCGCAGGGGCAGCTCCCTCATGAGCAGGTTGTTCATCCAGCGGAAGGCAAACTGCAGGTACTCGACCTCGTACTTCCTAAAGTGATTATGTACCTGCTCTGAAACAGCACATTTCACTTACACACCTGGGGGTCACAGTGCCCCAGCTCCTGCACGCTGCTCACGGCACTTTCACACACGCTTTCAGGCTGAGGCCTTTTTCTCCCAAATTCCTCCTCTCCTCACCCTGTGCTGTCACCGGGAGCTTTCTGGCTGACCCTGCCCCCAGAGCTGTCACGAAGGAGGCCTCCCTCTGGTGTGACAAACCCGGCCAGGTCCCCGTGTCACCTACCATCGATGCGGCTGACCAGCTCCTCCAGGGCTTTGACTTTCTTCTGGATGCCCGGCTGTGCAAAGGTGTAGTTGTCCTGTGGGGAGAGGGTCAGAAGCAGCAGCTTTAACAACAGCTGGAAATGGTCAAACCCAGACCAGCAGTTGGACAGGGAGATGAGATTATCAGGAGCCAAGGAGACAGAGCGCTTGAGCACCAGGATCTGCCTGCTGTGAATTCCCTGGTCAGGATAGGGCCATCTGGGCAGCGCCCATCTCCCCAGGATGTCACTTAACACACAGCTGAGCGAAGAAGCAAAATCTCCCTAATGCTGGAGCACGCAGAACACTCACCCAGACAGGGAGAGGAGACAACCACACTGCTCCCCCAGCGAGGGCAAAGAAACTCCCCTGGCCCCAGAGGCTCACCTGGATCCCATCCAGCAGCTTGCTCATGCACCAAAAGCTGTCGGCTTCGATGCTCCGTAAAACATCCTGGGACAGGTTTGTCACGTCGAAGTTTTCCACATCCTCCTCTGCAAAACAGGGAGGGAAGAGCATTGGGGAGATGGGGGACACCAGGGACACGGGACAAACCCAGGGGCTTTATCAGGCCGAAGCTTTGCAAGAGGCACTGCAACACTCGCTGTGTGTTCAGGGTGTGCCTGGCACAGGTCACTGCACCCCTGCACTCACCTACTGCTCCAACTCAGCTAAGAACCCCAAAGAATTGTTGGCCATGCCCCAAACCCAGTCCAGCTCCCCCAGGGAACCAGAGGAGGGATCCCACAGCACTTTTGTCATCTTTCTGGGACAAGGGCTGTGCAGGGACAAAGCTCTGGCACGCTGGAACCCCTTTAGCCAGAGCACACCTGCCCCGGGTGCCCTGCTGGCTCTGCCCGCTGGGAGCACCACAGGGAGAACTGGGAGAGGGGAAACCTTCACTGCAGCCAGGAACAGGGCAGGAAACCCTGCCCGTGGCTTGGGGCAGCACAAGGGAGCTGCCAGCTCCTGCTCCCAGCTGGGTTCACCAGTGTCATCCCGGGACCAAAGCACAACACAGGCACCCAGCTCTGAGGACCCGTGAGGAAGAACTGCCAAAGCTTCAGGAACCTCTAGAGGTGAGGAGAGGACCCTCAGGCATAGCTGCAAGGACCCAAAAGCATGCAAAGATCTTACTGCGCAGCAAAAAAGCACTGAGTTAAATCCAGCCCAGGGACAGCTGGGCCATGTGGCAGGGACAGGGCTCAGCTTCGTGGGGTTTCTCCTCTCCCGGAGCCCAGCTGGCAGCAGAGCTCCAGCAAACAGAAGCTGCCCCATGCACGGAAGAGCCTCGGTGTGGGGGAAGCAGATTGGTGCAGGTTTGTTTTTCAAACCCAGTGGGAGTCTGACAGCACAAGGGTCAGTGGCAGCCCTGTCCCCAAAGGGGTCTCACAGGGTAAAAAGGCTCCTTGCTTTTAGATGGGCTTGTGAACCCCCAGGGAGTGCAAGGGAGAGACGCCTCGAGGACGGAAGGACGGTGGTGCTGGCTGAGTTTGGAGCAGAATCAGCTGCTCCAAGCCAGGCTCACCTTAGCCTGGTGCCTGGAGAGGGGAACAGGCCTGGGAAGGCAGTGGGACCGAGGTGGGGAGACAGGCAGGACACAGGTCTGGCCCTCCTGGCTTGACCGACCCAGCAGCTCCCTCCCTTTGCTCTTGGGAAGAGAGCACCCACCACGCTGCTGCCACTAAATCAGATCAACAAATAACAGGGCTAAGCTGGCCCATTTCCAGGTTCAGAGGCTCAGAAATCCTCACAAGCATCTTTGCTGTTCCCTGGAGAAAAGCAAGAGAAGGAGAAGATGGGGCTGGAGCCAGGGCACCCTCTTGGCTCAGATGCACTGCAGGGCACCACCCCAGGCGCTGAAAACCAACACCCGCAGACCCTGCCTGAAAGAGGAAGAGCAGGACCAGAGCCAGGGACTCCAACACTGCTCCCACCTCTGCTTCCCCTCGGGGGCAGAGCTCAGCTCCACAGCAAACACACCAGGGGCTTTAGGGATAAACAAGAGCTTAACCCTGCGTTAATCTCACAATCTTGTACTGCAGAAAGAGCAGCAAAGCTGTTTCCCGGCTGCACTTCATCATCACCATCCAAAACTAGCCCAGGTGGTGAGAAAGGCAGGCAAAATCTGTTTGGTGTCCAGCTCCTTCCCCAGGTCTCACAGAGAGGAAGGTGGATGGATGGGCAGGCAAAGGAGCAGCATGAGGGGACATCCAGGATGGTCGGAGAGGCTCAGCCCCGAGGGAATGAGCCCATGGATGGAGCAGGGGCCGTGCTGACCTGCCCAGGGATGGGGAACACCCTGCTGCTGGCACCAGCGTGGGGACAGGGGGAGCAGCTCTGCCAGCACCCCCTGCCACAGCCAAGCAGTGCAGGAGCTCCCCAGCAGGAGCCAACACACCCTGCAAGAGGCTCTGAACCAAACCGCAGGGCTCTGGCGTGTGGCTCAGCACAAACATCTGATCAGCAGCAGCACTGAAGAGAGCTCCGAAAAAAGGAGAAACCCAACACATGGCCCTGACAGGGACTGAAAGGGAGCCACTGGCTTGGTGACAGCCACCCCCAGCAGTGCCACCCCGAGCCCAGGGGCAGCAAGGGCTCAACAAAAGCAAAGTTCCTGTGAGTGACGTTTCAAAAGGGCTCAAGGAGGACACAGGAGAAGGGAAAGATCAGGGAAGCCAGGGCTCCATGACTCCCCATGTTCTGGCAGCGGGGGCTCAGGGCAGCACTGGGCAGCTGGAGGAGAGTTAAGCCCAGTCTCAGCTCAGAAATTCCCACAGCTCTGGGCAAGTCTGCACTGCATGCAGTGAGCCCCAGCCCCAGGACAACACCAGAGGTCAGGAAAGGCTGGTGAGAGGTGACACAAGTGTCCCCAGTCCCTTCACCAGAGTTTCTGCTCCTGCTTGCAGGGAATCAGTCTTCATTGGACTGTGATTAGGATTTAGTGACAAAGCCAGTTAGAAGCAAACAGGATCAATACTTTCCATGGCACAGCTCCTCTCTACAGCCCTGGTGTGGTGCCAAACAGGTCCCAAAGCTGGGACAACCCCTTATGCAAGGCCTGGAATGAGGGATGGAAGTGGCAGAGAGCACCGGGAGAGGCTGCAGGGCCAGCACTGACACCAGTGGGGATGCTGAACTCACCCCTGAGCTCTGCCACTGCCATCCCAAATGCAAACATGAGCCCTGGGAGCGACTCAGCAGAGGGGCTGCAGGACCTGAGCCGGGAGGGACTGAAAGCTCAGTATCCCTGTGCTTGTCATGCCCTTTCTGATCCCCTGGAAAAACAGGGATTTGGTTTCCTCAGGAAGTGCTGAGGTGTCATTCCCGCCCCAACTCCTCAGCTGCCAGACCATCTCTCTACATCCCCATCCTCCCCAGAGGCACTGGGAGCCTGTGCCCATCCAGAGGGCACCAACAACAGCTCAGCTGCTCCTGCAGCCTCAGCAGCTCCCTCCAGCTCTTCCTCGGCACCTGCATCAGCCAGGAGGAAGGATCACTCCAGCTGTGGACTGCTCAGAGGCAGGGGCCCAAAGCTGCCACGCTTGCTGGAAGCAGCTGAGGCAGTGGTGCCCAGGCAGGAGGCAGGGAGAGCGTCACAGGAGATGAGCCAGTTTGCCACGGTGGGGGAAAGAGGAAAACACAGCAGTTAAACCAGCCCACCTGCCCAGGGTGCACTGCAGCCTGCCCAGCACCTGGAGAAAGCAGGAGGTTTGGATCCAGACTGGGTGGATGCAAGTGTGGGAAAATCAACTGGTCCCAGCCGGCAGAAGGGACTGGAAAACTCCAGGATGAGCTGCTCCTCCCTGCCTCAGCCTAGCTGGTGTTTTCTGGAGCTGCTCAAATGGGCAAAAAAGCACTGGATTCAAGGCATTGCTCAGGAGGAAGAGGCAGACAGTGTCAGGGTTAATAATGGGGTCATCCAGGCCCCAAAGCGTCCAGGGCAGGTAGGAGAAACAGCTTCCTGTGAATGTTTTCCCCTCAGTTCCTCTCCTCCAGGACCTGGACAGGCACACATCCTTCCCCTCCCTTCCACGGCGATGATGGAAAGGCACCAAGACAAAGGCGCTGCAGTGTGGCCAGACTGCTCTCCCTGCTGCTCCAGAGGTATTTAATGCCTCTGCACACAGCGGCCTGGAGTTTGCTGGGGAACTGCTGATTGTTTCACTGCTTGGGTCAGCTTCAAACCAAGGAAGCTGCCAAGCTGTTCCCTGCAAGTGACTGATAAGCTGTGAACCACTCCCTGCCCAAACCGCCCTCCTTTTCCCCACTGCCATTTCCCCTTTTCCAGCCCTTGGAGGGGATGCCAGACCAGCCCAGTGAAGGATGTTTCAGGCCTTGGGCTGGTAGCACATAGTGGAGACATCATCAACCAGACACATTAATCAGCTGGTGAGCTCCAAGGAGAGATTTTAACTGATCTGCAGAAGAGATGATTTGTTGTCTGCAAATGCAACACCTGCCCAAAGCATGGGATGATGGCCCAGAAGCCTACAGCGAACCTGGCAGTGGGGACCAGCCTGTGAATGCTTCGTGAGAAGCCCCTGGACTGAACAGTGGAAGGCCAGGGTGTCATCCTGGCCTTGTGTTTACCAGCTGAGCAGCATCACCAGCTTGTGATCTCCCACCTCTGAGCCACACGGGCACCCCACGGTTCCCAGAGAGCCACAGAGCTCCCTGCCGAGGGGACAGCCCTTCAGAGCTCTGATGCAAACATCCCTGGGGAGACAGGGGGCAGCCAGGCAGAGGAGCCAGCTGGCAGCACCGGGGGTTCCTTCGAGGATCTTGTGGTCAACAAAACACCTGCTCTGAAAGGAGAGCAGGGGCAGCAAACCCAAGGAGATTTGAGGAAGTGCCAAGTTCCCAGAGCAAGCTTTCCAGAAAATGTAAGGGAAAATTTTCCAGGCCAGTTGAACACTCAGCTGTGGGCACGGGAATACCCACAGGTGGCACACAGGTGTACGAGCCCTCAGGGGCTGCCTGAGCCACGCAGGCTGTTCCCTTTCCCAAGGAAGATACAGCTTGAAAAGCACAAGAAGAATTTCTTTTGAACAAAAGACTTCCCACAGAAAGCTTCTGTGTGCTGCACAAGGACTACCCAGCTGTGCAAGGCCTGTCCTGCTGCAGCACAGACTGAGCTGCTCCAGGGATCCTGAGAATCCGTGATCCAACACGAAGAGCCCTCAGCCCAGCCCTGCCCAGCTCCTCAGGGGCCTGGCTGCAAAGGCAGCTGCAGAGAAGAGGCTCCAAACCAGTGCAGAGGGGTTGTGAGGGACTGACCACCACCAGCTCTTTCCCATGGAAATTAAAGGCAATTATTGATTTATCTTTTAACTCTGCTGCACAGACCAGGGAGCAGACAGCCACCAAGCCAGCTCGTGACCTAACGGCTGGCCTTGAATCCCAGGCTCTGGAGACAGAAGGGCTGTCGTTGCTTGGCCAAATTCAGCTCAACTGGTGTCCTGCAGAGGAGTTTTTCCCTCCAACCCAAGTTTCAGAGAGAGATGGAAAGAGTAAGGCCACATTCAGAGAGGAAGCTCCAGTCAGGGGTGAAAACAGCCCTGGAAGATGGTGAGAAGCTTCAGTCAGGGGTGAAAACAGCCCTGGAAGATGGTGAGAAGCTTCAGTCAGGGGTGAAAACAGCCCTGGAAGATGGTGAGAAGCTTCAGTCAGGGGTGAAAACAGCCCTGGAAGATGGTGAGAAGCAGGAACCCAGCACAGAGTCTAAAAGGGCCAATGCAGCATGAGCTGTGCTGCCACGTGCAGACAGAGCTGATTTCTGACACCCAGCAGGGCACAGGGCTGCAGGAAGTCACACCAGGTACCCCGAGGCAGCTCTGGTGCTTCAGAGCAGCTCCCTTCTTGCCTGGGTCACTCCCCGTGCACAGCTCTGCTTCCAACCCACTAAACCAACCCTGAGCAAGCAGCCTCTGCCAGGACTGAACGCTGTGGAGAAACCTCCCAAAGGGAACCTGCTCAGATCTGATCTGCTCTGCTCTCCCCACAGAAGGGAACTCGCTCCAGCTGGCACCAGAGCCACATTTGGTGCCTTCTCCTCCAGGCTGTGAGGAGCAGCAGCACTTCCCAGGGATCAGCCCTGAGCACCCTGGCTGTCTCTGTGGCAAGCAGGGTGGCTTAGCTCCTCACGAGGTCCCCAGCAGAGGCAGAGCAGTGTGCATTTACAAAGCCTTAGCTCCACAGTGGAAGGCTTTCACTCACTTCAACACTTCAACTTTTGGATCAGACCTTAAAAGTACTTATTCAACAGGATTTCTGTCACTAATACAGCCTTATAAATTCCTTTTTCCTCTATTTACAATGAAAACTCAGAGCTTTTAAATATAGGGATTATGACATCCCAGCATTAATGTCAACTCAAAAACACAGCCAGAGCCAGAGAAAGAACAAAACCACGATGGGTGGAAAGGACTTGATCTCCAGCTAAAATCAAGAGGCTGACAAGAAATCCAGAAGCAGCAGGGAGAAATCAGTTTGCTTTCTGAAACTGACAGTTGGAGACACACACCTGTACTCGCAGCAAGGGAGGGAATCTGTAGTTAAATAGTTTATTTTACGTTCTCAGCAGGGTCTCTTTATCCTTCACTCATTCCCTCCAAAGCAAGAACTGTCTCCAAGCCCAGGCTTTGAGAGCAAGGCCCTCCTCCAACTCTGTCTGTCAGGGCTTGGCCTGGACTCCCTCAGTGCCTGAGACCCCCATTCCCCTCCAAGCCGTGAGTTGTTAAGTGCACTGAAATGCAAACCCACCCTTAGCTCTTAAACTTCTGCGGGGTTAATTATGAAACTGGAGTCAGTTCAGCCAGGGAGCAGAGACACAGCAAGAGGTCAAACCACAGCTCCAGCCTGGCCCAGGCATTCTGGAGGGAGAGCACATCACCCCCTTCTCCTCACGGCAGCGTTTCACACCATCCAACCCCCGTGGTCGGCAGCGCTGGGAGCAGCAGTGTCACTTACCGACGTGCTCAGAGAGGAACACGACAAAGAACGGCGTGACCAGGTCATTGATGCCCTGCACATAGCCGCTGGCGGGGTGGCGGATGGCCCAGATAAACAGGATTCTCTCAAAAATCTAGGGAAGAACGAGGGAAAGCAGGTTCCTGCATTAGCCATGCACCAAGGGGAGGCAGAAAAGCGTAACTGCCAAGCTCGGGGAGCACAGAGCATGCACCGAGAGGCTCTTCTGGAGCACCAAGGGAACGTTAGAAGTGTGAAAGTCCTACGAGAGACCCCTGTGTGATGCACAGATCCCTCACACAGGCCAGCCCACCCTTCAGACACGACACTCCAGGCTCCTCATCTAAACCTCTGCCTGAAGAAATGCAGAGCCAACTTTCCAAGATCCAGATAACTTAATATCCCCAGGACAGGGGTGCCTCTTGGCAGAGCAGCCTCCTTGGCTGGTGGAAAGATGAGGCATCAGCACAGTACTTCCAGAAAAACACCACAGATCAGGACAGTTCCCAACAGAGCAGCCTCCCTCACAACAGCCAACACTCCCAGACTGCCCCAGCCCCACCGTGCTCTGACACCCCACAAACACACACTGAGCTTGTTCCCAGAGAGGACAGGTGCCCACACCTCCTGGCCACCTCTCCAACCCATCCCTGCCCGGGTTGCTCCCATAAAAGAGGTTTTGAAGCAAAGCAGAGCTATCCCGTGCTCTGGTTTAAATGCCTCCCATTTGTCTCAAAACAAAAGCTTCAGGTTTTTTACCAACTCCTGGCTACACCTTGCCAAAGAAGAGATCATCTCATAACCCCCAAGCTCCAAGTCTGATGTCTTTCAGAAACATGGGACAAGACCAGACAGTTCCAGGAGGTATTGCCATCAGGAGCTGTCAGGCAGGGAAGTTTCCCCACGAGTTAACTCACTCGGAGCAGTGCTGGCCCCACTCCACACACACATCCCACAGCAAATGTGGGGCAGGAGCTTCACCCCCCCCTTACCTCCTGGACGAGTGGCTGCTGGAAGAGGGGAATGAGTGGGTTGGTCCTTGGAATGTCAATGTGGATCTGGAAAAGAAGGTGGGTTACACACACCAGGGGCACAGTAACTCATCACAGGCTGACAGAGGGGAATCCACCATCAGTGTTCCCCCAGGCAAGAGCTGACAAGCACAGTGAGGGCTACAGGTGACAGCTGTACTGACAAAATCATCTGCAGCTATCTGCAGCCTGCTCTGCTCATGTGCAGGTAGTCCAGAGCTGGAATTTGGTATTAGATCCATTTAGGAAAAGCTTAAACTAACAAGGACAGAACCATGGTGCCTTTTCCCCAAAGAGGAAACTCCTCCTAGCTAAGCTAGAGCAAGTGCTGGCATGACCCCACCCACGGGGACAGGCAGCAGCCAGAGAGGAAAGGGCGATACCCAGAGCAGGAAGGCAGGCAGAGGCTCCCACCTGTCTGTAGGTGTCCTGGTGGTGCTCCTCATTCCGGGAGTCGTAGTACTGCTGGATGAAGCCGAAGTACTCCTCCCTTTTCCGCTGCAGGGTCAGCTTCCGGCGCTCCGAGTTGGCGGGGAGATAGCCCTGAACGGGGAAAGCTCGGCTCAGGGCAGACCCTCGTTCCTCACCATCCCTGAAACCCTGCCAGCTGCGCACCCAGAAACATCAGGCACACAGTTGAGGAGCTCAGGAAAGAGCTTTCATGGAATTTGGCCTTCCCAGCCTCTGATTCTGGAGTAACCCAACTTCATCAGATTCAGTTTCCCAAAGAGAGTGAAGCACCCGCTCCCATCACCAGTCTGGGCTTTGAGCCCAAAGAGGACACAGCAGTGACACTCCCTGACCAAAACCCCTCCAGCTGACGTGGAAGCTGGGCACTGGGAGCACACCAAAGCTGGCTGTGGGACACAGGGAGGTGCAGGAGCATGTCCCTGACCCTGAGGTGGCACACTGCCCCCAGACTCTGCCACCACAGCTCCGGGTACTTACCGAGAGCAGTCTCCACGTCACAGGCCGCACCTCTCTGGGCACCCCAGGCCAGCTGCATTTTCTCAGCTCATCTGCAAACGGACAGTGGTGGCAATGCATTAGATCCTAGGCACGTCCAGGCACCACTACACCTAGAAGGAGAGGAAAGCCCAGTCTGCTCCTGCAGGCTCTGGAGACAATGAGCCTCCAGGAAGGCTCCCACACTGGCAGTGACTGGGGATGTGGCTCTGCTGCAGGGAGAGGAGAGATGATTTCAGCCCAGCTTGGGCACACAGCTGGGAGCTGCAGGGCCACCAGTGTGCCAGGACCTCAGTTCTCATGCAGAGCCCAAGAGCCCCCAGTGCTCCCAACCATCATGTGAAAGATGGAAAATGATTGGGGAGTGGTTGGAGGACATCACCATCTGCCAACAGAGCGATTCCTGCGAACATCCCACCTGGCACAACTGCAGGCAGTAATTTTTTCCACCCTGAAGCAGACCTGATGCAGGCAGCAGGCTCCTGTGCCCTCCCCTGCCCACCCAGAGGCACCCTCGTTTTGCCCCACTCACCCAGGTCGGTGTTGTGGCTGGACAGGAGCTGCCGGAACTTCTCCAGGCGCGTTTTCTCCCTGACGGTCATGGGGGGAGCCCCGGAGGCGTTTTGGTCAGAGATCCGAGCCACAAGTGGAATGACGGGCCGGAGAGGGAGGGACTGCTGCTTCTGCAGGGGGCTCCGCACGCAGGCCTCCTCTGCAAGCACCACACGCTGCTCTCAGCTGGGGAAGGAGGTTCCACCTCTCCAACCCCACCTCGCCCCCCCAGCCCCTGTCAGACACTGTGGATTTCACCCTGTTTCTCATTAGCACCACTGGACAGCATCACTGGCTCACTCCAATGGATCAGCAGCTCACAGGCATCTGTTGTGGCTCTTCCATCACTCCCCCCCATTTCTGCCTCCCTTTCTTCCTCCTGCACCCACACACCCGGCTGCAGGTGGACCAGACTTCCCTCTGCATGTGGGAAGCCACGGGTAGGACACAGGAGACAAGGCAGAAGTGACCTTCAGGTCTGCTCTGCTCTCCAGTGATCCAAACACCAATCAAGCTAATTGCTAATGCAGAGAGGAGCTGACGGGCTGCCAGTGCCACCTCCTGGGGTACTCACTGCACAGGCAGACACGGCAGAGCGAGCAGGGGCTGCTGCTGCTGCCCAATTCCCTGCCCGAGCTGTGCCAACCCAGGCCTTTGCTAAGAGCAGCACACCAAGCCACAGAGGGAGCAGGCAGTGAGCAAGTCCCAGCAAGAACTTAACCGATCTCAAAACTGACTCAGCACCAGAATGGAATGCTCCTGGACAGACATGCCTGTGTGCAGGACACTGAGCAGCTGAGGACATGAGCATTAAAGCCAGGCCTCTGAAAACGGCTCCCTGGAGTACAGGATAGCAAAAGGAAGGAAAAGCCTCTGTTGTGCTCACAGGCTGTGTCACAGCCTCTGGCCTGTACTGTGAGCAGCACCAAGCAGCTGAGTTCAGCGGCCAGGCAGGAGAGCACTGGAGCAGGAGCTGCTCTGCAGAAGGCTCTTACCAGAGGTCCTGGAGAGCTGGGCCTCGCTGCTGGACTTGATCACCTTGCAGTTGGTGGGCAGGTCCCCGAGGGCAGGCTGGCACCGCTCGGGCTTCACCCGCAGCTTGCTGTGGTTCTCCAGAACCTGCGCTGCCGTGGCCTTGGCCACTTTAGAGTTCAGAGTTTGCAAAGAGGACGAGGAGGAGGAGGAGAAGTCTTCATCTTCGTCATCCCCGATGTCCCAGGCGTCGCTGGTACTGCGGGCAAACTCGTGGAAGCTGGAGGCCTTCTTGCTCTTCATGGGCAGCCCACCGGCCTTGGAGCGGTCCTTGATGAAGCTGCGAGCCAGAGCAAGAGGATCAGAGCCCTGCTCCTGGATGAGCTCATTTTCTTCCCTTTCCCCACGCCCTCACTCCAATCAGCCAATCCCTTTTTCCAGTCTCCCTGTTCCTCCTGCCAGACCTAAGGAATCTGTTAAGTCTCTCTGGGCTGCCCGCTGCCAGGAGTGGCTGTCACAGGCTGCTGTGACAGCAGTCACAGAGGCCACAGCGGCAGCACACAGCTGGAGAGGAGCCAGGCTTCCTGGAACGGCAAAGGGGACACAGGTACAATTCCTCCAGCTCTGCCTTCCCCCACCCTACACAAAACAGGCAGATTAACACCCAAAAAAAGGTCTTGCAACCTGGAGAGAGACATGTCAGAGGCCAGACAGAGCAGGTCTCCTGCCATGGACACTCCCAGCACAGCTGCAGCTGTTCCCAGCTCCCAGACCAGCCTGGCTTTTTCCGAGGTGCAGAAGGAATTTACTCTTAAGCTCCAGGAGCCAAAGTCCACCACCTGAGCAGGGAACTTTCACCGCTCCACGGGACAGGGACAAGGAGGCAGTTCAGATCCAGAATTCTGCCTTTCCCTGCCAGGCAGGCTGCACTGCTCCAGCCTTGCAGCTGCTGGGCAGCTTCACCTCCCTTTCCCTTAATTCCTCCACTCTAAAGAGGAGCAGAAGGATCAGACACCACTGCTAAAAAAGAAAAAAGGCTGTTTCCTTTGATGTGAGTGTTACTGTACAGATTTCTGGCCATAAAGGGCACCAGCAGATAAGCTCTCCCTGCAAGCTTCTGCAGAGCTCAAGGCAGCACCACACCCCACTGCTGCCCTTCTTTGTTGCAGTATCACGGTGCCAGGGATGCTGGAGACCTCCACCCACTGCAGAACTGAGCCCCAAACCCGCCAGCCCTTGTGGCTGCCCCTCCAGGAGACCCACACTTACTTTTTGGTGAGCCGGGAGTCCAGAGGAGGATGCTGTGCTCCATAGACAGGCTGAATGCTGCAGGAAAGGGAAAAGAAAAAAAAAACCAACCCAAGATGTTGCAAAAAGAGGTCCTACAAATAATCCCAGCCTAAACTGGGGTCACACTTCTGGTCACACACACTTCTTATTCGGGAGCTGAATAAAAGACCCAAAGCAGCTTCAAAAACCTTCTGAGTTAAAACTTTAGATCCAAAATGCCACGTTCAGATGAAGATTTGTTCTTTGCAGCAGCAAAGAGAAGCCTTGTATAAACTCTTAGGCTCTGTCCAGCCTGAGCTGGGATTTGAGATCTGCTCTTTCCTGCACCACCAACTCACTCCAAGTGACCACGTGTCTCAGTCTACCTGCTCCAAGGGGACTTCCAGTCTCGGGAACTGCCCCCTCCAGGCCCTGTGGGACAGGGAAGGACTCCAGGCAGTGACACTGGGGCTCCTCTGTAACTGCACTTCAGGGTTTGAACCCCATGCCAGCTCTCAGGATCACAGCCGGTGCCACGGAGAAGGAATGTCTGGTACAGTACGTGGTTTGACTCAGGTCCAAATCCCGGTTTAATCAACTACTTCCTCTGTGGCCTGAACTGAGTCACCGCATCTCAGTTCCTTGGGACAAGGAGCCCGAGGGCTACAGGCGCTACATGAGGAGCATCACCTCACAGAGGAGCTACTAAAAACATGCTCACCGCTGGTTTTACAGCCTCTGGAGGTGACACGGGGATCCTGAGTTATCACCTGCATTTGAGGAACTGTTCACAGCCACCCCGCCCTGGAAAACAACCTCTGGAAAACAAGTCCTGCAACACCATGGCAGAGACAAAGGCCCATTCAGAGCTGGCACACAAGGAACAAGCTCCTCTTGGGTCAATAGAGCTGGCCTGGTTTCTAGGAGCTGCAGATGGTGCCCGGCAGTAAAACGAGCAGAGCCCAGCCATGGAGGAGAGGGATGGCAGCCTGGTGCAGCTGGAAAGCACGCTGGGAACAAGCTGAGGATGCAGAAGCAACAGGTCCAGCTGGCAGGGGAGAGATGCAGAGAGCCAGGGCAGAGGCTGCAAACAACCACAGCACAGAGAGATCCTGGCGGAGCAGCCCAGCAAGGGGTGGGCTCACCAGTGCCGTGGCTGTCCCCCGTGGCTGGAAGTGCTCACCGTGTGAGGATTAAGCCTGCGACAGAGCGTGGTGACTAACGAGCACCTGGAAGTCAGGACAGCAATTAAGCAGAGGCACCTCCATGGGTGGACATAGCAAAGAGGTGATGAGGAGTAAGAAAAACAAGCCCTCCAGATCAGCATTGCTTCCTGGTGACTTGTGGCAGCTCCCTGCAGGACAGGAGCCAGCAGAGCCTCTCCAGTACCAAACCCACGCTGTCCCATCATACCCAGCACAGGGCTGCTCCTCTCTGCCAGGGACCCACAGGCTGTCACTGGGGAACTGCTGTGATCACCTGTGAAGGCCTGGATGTCACTAGACCAGTGAAGGTGTGTGCTGGAGAGAGGAGGGGATGTGGCAGCCAGGCTGGGGGAGGAAAGCATTTCCTGGGGCTCTGAACCCATGTTTGATACAGTGGCAGAGGGTCCCACCTGCACACAGCTCTTTTTAAAGTCTGACAACCCAGACACTCCCAGACAAAGAACCTCAAGCTGATCTAAGCTGTGCTCCCAGCCCGACTGGATGAGTGCCCTGTTCTGTCCCTGTTTAAACTCTTGGGGACAGGCATTTCTTGCTACCTGGGCGTTCAGAGCAGGGTACAAGGGGTGCCCAGGCGTGTGTGGCACAATGGCTGTGCTCCCTGTGTGACACCTCTCACAGGATCATCACAGGGTGTGGGTTATTGACACTGCAACAGAGCGTGGCCGCGACACGTCACTGCCCCTCTGGACACAGGACACATTTCCTTGCAGCAGGCTGCTTCTCCCCTTTTCAAACGGCATTCAAATAACCCCAGCAGACCCTGGCTGCCCATCTCTCTGAAGAGCAGGGAATAAACAACACATCACAGAGGACAACACGCCAGACCTCTCTGCCAACACATCCCCAGAAAATTACCAGGCAGAGAATTCTCAGTGCAAAAACCACAAGACGGCACCCGGAAAACAAAACAGCATTTACCAGTTCTAAACCTCCACCTGAAATCCACCCTACATCTACAGGGACCAAAAGCTAATAAACTTTATTAGCAAATAAACGCTAATACAACTGAGTGACCGAACGCACAAAGTGTCGTGGAAAAGGAAGCTAACACGGTCTCCAAGTCCCTGCAAAGCCTCCTTCTGCCAGATTGTCTGGGGAAAGACAGGAGAGAGCCAAGAATCTGTACAGGAGGGTCTCTCAGAGCTCAGACAAGAGGGAAGAAAGGGAGGTTCATGTCCAGTGACCGTGGATGCAGCACATCCCACCTCCACCTCCTGAGTCAGGTGGCTGAAGAGCTGCTGGTGACTGTCCCTGGAAACAAGCAGCACACAGGAGGTGACACGGCTCCTGGATCCAGGATATCTGCCAAGCAGGCAGTCAGGAGCAGGAGAGAACACTGCCAAAAACTTCAGGATGCTGAGTATCACAGGCAGGGCCGGCTGCCGGCCAGACCGGTTCACCTGGTTTGAGCTTTCCAAGGCAAAGCCCAAAAAATCACCGAATGCAGAGGAGAGGGGGTGTCCAAGACCACCAGGTGAGAGCACGGCTGAGACCTTCGGGTGACAGACGGGAGCAGTCGGGAAATAACCCAGGGAAAGCACAGGACTCTCCTCCCACAGGAGCAGCAGAGGAAGAACAGAGAGATCCGTGCACTCCCTTTGCTCACCACAGACATGGAGTGTCCAGCCAACCTGAAGGAGCTGCACAGTGACAGGCAGATGAGTGGAAGCACATTAGGAAGAGATATTTAACTGGCCCAGCAGGATTTAGAGCCAGCTAAGCATTTCAGACTGCACCCGTACCCCAGGAGGCGAAGGGCAGGGTTCAGATAAGGCAAATGAGAGCAAAAGTGAGGAGCACCAGGCAGGACAAGCACCTGAGAGAGCCTCCCCAGAGAGGGAGATGCCTCTTTCCACATCAGCCTTGCTCCCAAGGCGTTGTAGGGAGCTTCTCCTTCATCATTACCAACCTCTTCTTCCTAAATCCCATATCAGCCACACATTTCACTCGTTTCCCCCATTCCTGAGTGAGTAAAGGTGCCTTGAGAGGAACCAGGATACCACAGCCAGAGGAACCGAAGCAGGGGAGGTGCAAGCAGAGCCCTCAGTCCTTCCTCTTGAGCAGGGGGAACCAGGAGTGACACCCCACACAGGAGAGGATAATGGGGGTTCCCGTGCATTATCAGAGCACCCCTTTGGGACAGAGCTGCCGCCACCCAAGGCGACACCTCTAAGGACTTCGGGCAAGGATGAGTTTGCTTCAGTATCTGTGGAAAGGAAGATAGCACAGCCCTGGCTTTGAGACTACCCCAAGGGGTATCCAAGGCACCCTGAGCCCTCCATCCTGCTTCCCATGGGGGCACAGAGGGGTCCCCCAGTCCCCACACCGCCTGCCGTGCCCTACAGACCAGGGAGCAGCTCTGGCCCTACCCTTGTCCCTTACACACTAAGCCTTCCACAGCAAAATTCCCGTCCCGCAGCCTGGGGTGGCCCTGGCATCCCCCTGTTTCAGGGAGGAACCCCGGGGCCCCCAGCCAGGGACAGACCCGCCCGGTGTCCCCCGAGCCCCGCAGGGGTACCCTCACCCCGGCGCCAGGGTGGGTGACAGCCCCTTCCCCGGGCACAGCGGCGGCCCCAGCCGGAGCGCGGGGGGCGCGGCCCTGGCACCCCTTCCCCGGGGCTCACCTGCCCGGCAGCTTGGCGCTCCGCTTCCAGAACTGCCTACCGCTCTCGGCCGCCATGGCGGAGGGCGGGGCGGGCGCGGCGGGCCGGCCAGCCCGCGAGCGGGGAGCGGGGACCCCCGGGCGNGGCGCGACCAAGGGGGGCGCGGGGGGGGCGCGGGCGGCACCACCCGGCTCCTGCGGGGCGCGGTGACATCTCCGGATTGGGGAATTTCGGCTTTTCCAGGGAATTCATCCCCGCCCGACACCCCGCAAGCCTCTCGTGTGGCGTCTTAATTCCGGAGAAGTGGCTGCTTTATTCTCACACAAGACCCGCTCCTGTTCAGACTTTTAGAATTAAAAAAAAAATTAAATAAATTTGAAATTGCCCCCAGGCGGTGTGGCATTTTCTGCACCAGACGCTGTTATTTGTTTTTATCTGTAGTGCATAAAGCCCGTAAATAGTGCTTCACACTGGAGTAACACCACTCGTATTATTACTATTATTCTCCTCCCCACTTACTCCCATAGGGAGCACTGAAGAATAATTAATAATGAGTAATTATGCAAATATTCTAATGTATATGCAAATTACGGGACAAATTTTTTTCCCATTACCACCCCATAATCAATACAAGACACCTGCAGCACAAAGAACTGCAAAAAAGGGCAAAAATAAATGAAAACCACACAGAGACACAAAACAGAACGGCATAAAAAGGGTCAAAAACCGAACCACGTTAAAAAAAAAAAATAAAACAGCCGGCAACTGCTCCAGGAGCATCGAGAATAAACCGGAAACAAAGAGTCCCCGCCTGGAACCGGCTCCTTCCACCTCTTAGGTGTCTATGGTCTGGGTATCCGTGCTCTGTCAATCTTTTCAGTATCTCCTTTCTATTCCTCTCTTTATTTACAGTTCCACTATCTGGTTTTTATTTTCTGCTTTCTACGCAGTTTGTTATTCACCTTTCTAGTACCTCCTTCCTGTTTTTATTCACGTTTCTGGGATGTAGATTTTATTTTGTTTTTTAATACCTTTCAATTCACCTTGCTGTTGATCTTTCAAGTATCTGCTTTCTACTTTCACCTTGATATTTCTCTTTCTAGTCTAGGATTGGGGTTAGAGACAGGATTGGTATGAGGGTTAAGGTTAGGGTTAGGGTGGGGTTTAAGGTTCAGGGTTAGGATTTAGGGTTTAGTCTGAGGTTTAAGGTTAGGGGTTATAATCTAGGGTTAAGTCTTAGGTTTAAAGTTAGGGGTTAGGATTTATGGTTTAGTCTGAGGTTTAAGGTCAGGGTGTTAGGATTTAGGGTTTAGTCTTAGATTTAAGGTCAGGGGATTAGGATTTAGTGTTTGTTCTGAGGTTTAAGGTTAGGGGTTAGACTCTAGGGTTTAGTCTGAGGTTTAAGGTTAGGGTTAGGTTTTGGGGTTAGGTTTATGGTTAGTGGGTAGGGTTAGTTGGTATGGTTCAGTTTAGGGTCAGGATTAGAGGATTAATTTCAGGCTTAGTGGTAGACTGTATAATTGGTTTTAGGGCAAAGTGTTAGGGTTTGAGTTCGGTTTATGTTTAGGGGTTAGTTTTAGGATTAGGTTTCTTTTTACAGAGTTTTTTCCACAGGAAGTAAAGCCCCGTGCCCCCCTTGTCCTTGGAGCAGCTGTCAGATTACCCCAGCACGGCCACGTCCAGCCAGAACCTTCATTCTTGGCAGCTTTTCTTCTGAGAGAAATCCTTGGGCATTGGCAATTTTAGGAGTGGGAAACCAACATCCATCCTGAAATTCCAGCAGCTGGAAACCTAAAATTGCTCCCAGGCAGAAGCTGCTGGGCCTGCTGGGTGTGACCGGCCCTGGCCTGTCCCTGGTGGCCTCCGTGCTGCTCCCAGAGCTCTGTGGCGCTGGAATTCCCCTCCTGTGGAGAAGAACTCCCTTCACAGCCAGGTGCCTGTGGGATTCCACCTCCTAAAATTCCAAATATCTGAGGATTTCTCCCAGACCGAGGCCGCCAGGGCTGGCAGGTCTGCCTGGCCTTGGACTCCCCGGGGCTGCCTCCTGTCTGCTCCTGAAACCCTGGGGCACCAGGGTTAGGGTTTTTTCCTATGGAAAAGGGTGATGTTCTCCACCAGGGACTGTGGCTGAAGTTTGGATTCTCCCTCCGAAGTTCAGTGGATCATTCCAGAAAAGCTGTCACAACGCACGGCCCTGCCTGGCCTTGGACTCCCTGGGCCAGGCCTCTTGTCTGCTCCTGAAACCCTGGGGACGCTGGTTCCTTCCCAATTAAATGTAAATTTGGGTTTATCCTCTTCCTGGGTTGGGACCGTAGAGTCCAAACCTGGGATTTACGCATGAGACAGCTCCATGACCCCAAATAAACCAGAGCCGTGGATGACAAACCCCAAACTGCCAGCTGAGTGTCCGCGACCAGGAAGGCTGAACCAGAGACTCCAAACCTACAAGTGACGGCTGATTCCTTCAACCCCACAGAGAATAACCCATAATCATCAAGTCTGAGCGTGGGACTGACCCCTGATAGCTCCTGAGACAATCCCCAGGCTGAGGCTCAACACCAGAAACAGGAATTTCACATTTTGGTGGTTCTCACCTAAAGAGTGACAGGGTTTTTCCATGGGGAGGAAGCGGCCATCCCCTGTCCCAGCTGCCCAGGGGAGCTCAAGGCCAGCAAGACCTTTCTGTCCTGACCCTTTCCGTGTGTGAAATGGAAAACTGCATTGTTTGTGGCAAACCCAACTGCTCCAGAGCACTCTGGGCCACACGGGCTCGCTCAGCCCTTGCAGGTGTGACCCATTTCCTTCCCGTGTTTTCCACAACACCCTGGGGGTGACAAGGCCGCGCTGTTGGGTTGGTGTCCCCATTCACCCCAGTGAAACATTCCCCATTATTTGCAGGGTTTCCTGTACCAGCAGTGCCACCCTTTGGAGCAGGAGAGGAGGGGCAGCTCTGATCTCTGCTCCCTGTGACAGGGACAGGACCCAGGGAAGGGCTGGAGCTGGGTCAGAGGGGTTTAGGTTGGATTTTGGGAAAGGTTCTTCCCCCAGAGGGTGCCGGGCACTGCCCAGGCTCCCCAGGGAATGGTCCCGGCCCCGAGGCTGCCAGAGCTCCAGGAACGTTTGGACAGCGCTCAGGGATGCCCAGGGTGGGGTTTGGGGGTCAGTGCAGGGCAGGGGTTGGACTCGATGATCCTGTGGGTCCCTCCAGCTCAGGACGTTGTCTGATTCTCCGACTGTGGAATTCTGGGTCTGTTTGATGCTTCTCTGACGTGCACAGGGTGGGATTCCTGGGGCTGCCCTGGGAAGAGCCAGGAGAGTGCAGGGCAGGGGTTGGACTCGATGATCCTGTGGGTCCCTCCAGCTCAGGGAATTCCCTGTTTCTCTGACTGTGGAATTCCGGGTCTGTTTGATGCTTCTCTGACGTGCACAGGGTGAGGCTGCCCTGGGAAGAGCCAGGAGCTTTGATCCCCGTGGATGTCTTCCCACTCAGGACTCTCCGTGGTTCCGTGAACACCGAGGGTGTTGCTGGGCCTGTTCTTGCCTCCTGGGGATTCCTCAGGACGGGGAGGGTTATCAGGGCTGGCCAGGGTGGGGGCTGAAGGTGGGGACTGGATCTGGGCCAGTCCATCGTGGAGCTGTCCCATCATTATTTTGTCAGAAATTTGGCTTTTTTTCACCTTTTAACTAATAAAACCTAAAGCCAGCAGATGATTCCCTAATTTCACATTCATTTCTAATATTTCACATGCCATCTCAGCCTGTAACGCAGAATTTCAAAGACTTAACGTTCCTTTCTGTTAATGCTTGAAGCAAAGAGAACTCCATAAATTGTTATTTTTCTATTAAGACTTTTATTTTTGTCAAATCTGATTCATTCCAGTTTGAAGGGACACACTTCAAAGCAGTTGCCCAGGGTGATTATAAAGCTGCTGAAGTTCGAGTTGGTTAAATTAGATCTGTTTCTCTGCAGCTTTTAATCTTCGAATCCCAGACTGGTTTGGCTTGGAAGGACCTTAAAGCCCATTTCATTCCACCCCTGCCATGGGCAGGGACACCTCCCACTTGTTTCCAGAATAAGTTTTCTGAAAATCACATTTCTACCCATTATTTATGCACGACCTCACCTGGACTCTGTGTAAAAACCTTTCCCCTGCCTCAATTACAGATTTGGAGCCGAATTGTGGAGATAAAACCTGGACCTGGGGACACTCAACAAAGAGAGGGAATGAAACCCCTCAGCAGCAGGTGGAAAAAACAGAGTGAAGATCAGTCAGAAAAAATCTGTGGCTCGGGGGAGCTGGAGTTGGAGAGTTTCAGATGTACAGAATTTTGTGACAGCGGAGGAGAAAGGAGCAGAACCTGTTCCACTGCAGTGGGAATAAATCTCCATTTTAAATCCCCCTGGATGCAGGTGGAGAAGCAGAGTTTGGCTGTCAGCAGAGCCCTGGGTGCAGAGCGGAATCCCGGGTGGGTGAATCAGGGCGCTCAGGGGGAGCTGAGCCTCCCAGGGCTGCTCCACACCGGGGGAAAGCCAGGATGGAGCTCCCAAAATCCCCAGGATGCAGCTCCCAGAATCCCCAGGATGCAGCTCCCAGAATCCCCAGGATGCAGCTCCCAGAATCCCCAGGATGCAGCTCCCAAAAATCCCCAGGATGCAGCTCCCAAATCCCCAGGATGCAGCTCCCAAAAACCCCAGGATGCAGCTCCCAACCCCCCCAGGATGCAGCTTCCAGAATCCCCAGGATGCAGATCCCAAAACACCCAGGATGGAGCTCTCAAAATCCCCAGGATGCAGCTCCCAAAAATCCCCAGGATGCAGCTCCCAAACCCCCAGGATGCAGCTCCCAAAAATCCCCAGGATGCAGCTCCCAGAAATCCCCAGGATGCAGCTCCCAAATCCCCAGGATGCAGCTCCCAAAAATCCCCAGGATGCAGCTCCCAAAAATCCCCAGGATGCAGCTCCCAAAATCCCCAGGATGCAGCTCCCAAACTCCCCAGGATGCAGCTCCCAAAAATCCCCAGGATGCAGCTCCCAAAAATCCCCGGCATGCAGCTCCCAAAATCCCCGGCATGCAGCTCCCAAACTCCCCAGGATGCAGCTCCCAAAAATCCCCAGGATGCAGCTCCCGAAATCCCCAGGATGCAGCTCCCAAAAATCCCTAATTCCCTTTCTGCTGAGCCCCACTGGGCACAAACCCCGGCAGAGTTTGTGCTTTGCCCCCTGAGCCGGGCCACAATCCCCGCTCCTGGTTCCCTTCCCTCCCTCGCAGCCCTGGGGTCTTTGTTTTTTCTGGGAATAAATGAATCCCCTTCGTGCTGCAGAAGGGATTTTTGAACATTTTTCACAAAGGCAGGAGCCTGCCAGCCCCTGTCCTGTGCCAGCTGGGAGCACTCGGGAGCAGGATTCACACCAACAGATGGCATTTTCCTTGCCTGTGCCTCTGAATTAAAAACCTGAGTGTGAACCAGGAGCAAAAGTTGATATTTTTGTCTCCAGAGGAAAACCTCTTTAAGGATGTCACAGGAAGGGCACCAAGCAGTGCTGTGGAGGGTTTGGGAGCTCCCACATACCTGAAAAATTCAGTTTAATAAACTTTAAATTTCCCTTCCCTTAAGGTGCTTGAACACTTTTAATATTTTAATAGAATCTGTTTGTTCTTAATTAAGAAATGCAGTAATGTGCTGCACCCAACAGGGCTGGAACACCTCTGGTTTTGGTGCTTGGGATTATTTTTTTTAAGGGAAAAGGAGTTTATAGTTTATAATTCAGCTCAAAAGTCCATTTTGGGGCAGTATTTTCCATTCAAGTTCTACTTAATAGACTGTGGTTCCTTATTCTGAACTGCCAGTGATATTTTGTATCCTGAAACGTGGTTTTCTTCCATTAACGCACTGGATTTATTGTGAAGTGCACTATTATATTATTTTTTCTGTGGTGGGGAAAATATTATGAAGTTATTTTAAAATGGTTTTATTAAAATGTTATTACACTTTAATTTTTACTCAGCTTTTGGGAGAAGACAAAACAATTTAAAATTCCTGTCGGTGAACTCGTTCCCCCAGTGTTTCCTATTTTGGATTTTAGTCTTTTAACCCCTGGTGCTGGTGATTAAACCCCCCAAACTGCAGGGTCACTTTTTCTGCTGAGGAGCTTTCCAGCCACAGTGACCAGCCCTGAGTTTATCCCTTCAAAATCCCAAATTACCAAACCCTTCGTGCGTCCCGGCACCTCCTGGAGTTCACTCAAGGGGTAAAATCTGCTCGGAATTGTCTCCATTTTTCCTCCTGAGAGATGGAAAAGGGGCCTGAGCATCGCTCCCGGTCCTGCTGGTCACAGAAACCCCCTGAGCCGAGGGAGAAGCAGAACCACACACAAAGGAGCCTCTGGAGCTCATCCAAACTCCTTCAATTTGGCTCCTTCCAGTCTGTGTCCCTCCCTGGAACCTGAGCAACATTAAGATCTCCCAGTGCTTTCCTTGTTTTTTCCCCAAAGATTTGGTAAATCTGCACATCTTGGGTTTCATCTCTTCCTATTGTTCAAGTGCAAATCTCTGAATAACCCCAACCTTCCACAGTTTCAACATTTTTTCAGCACAGCAGTTCCAGTTCCTTTGGTTTTATTAAACAATGGAGGCCAGGGACTTTCCCTTTTGCAATTTTGCTGGGTAGGCTCTGAAATTGTTTTGATCCCTGGTCCTGCGGGGATCCAGCATTCTGAGCACCAGGGGATTTTCCCAAAATCACATCCCTCGGGGGTTTTGTGGTTTTGGAACAGCACAATACAGGAACCTGGCTGAACAAGGCTTTGAGGATATGCCACTCTGTGATGTTTTTTACATTGAAATTTTTACTTGAAATTCTGAAATATTTCGTGATTATCAATTTTTGTGTAGTTGTTCAGTCAGATTGCTCTCTGTTCACTTGCAGGTGACCGGGATAGCTGCAATCCAGCCTCGTGAAATGTAATATGTGAAGAACAGCCACCATTATCTTCACCTTCCCATTCTGCAGTGAGTGATTTACCAGCACCAGGAGGAGCTTTAGCAGAGTTCAGCTGTCTGAGGAAGTGGAACAGAGAACACTGGGCCTGACAAGAAACAGCTCAGTGTCCCCCCCCGAGAGCGCAGAACAGATGGGAATGTCCCTCCAGCCCTGGGTTTGGAAGCAGGGACCAGAAGGGACAGATCTGCCTCAAAGCCAGGGGCTGCTGAGGGTCACCCCCACATGGATCCCACAGCCCCAGGAATGGGCATCCTGAAAAAAACACTCACCTAAATCTGACAGTTCCGGGAGTGAGAGCAAAACCACAGACACGATGACAAAAAGGAGTATTCCCTGGAAATGGAGGAAGGTCAGGAGTCCCCAAAGGCGTCTCAGCAAGCCAGGAGTGCAGAGACAGTGGGGAGGACCCGAGGTGGAACATCTGGTGGTGATAAGGTGACTGTGGAGCAGCTGAAAGGTGGGAATGGAGAACCAGGGGTCACCAGGAAAGACAAGAAGCAGAAACCCCAGGAAAGGCACAAGGGTGCTCCAGTGTTTGATGGGAATTACCTTCCCTCCAGGAGAAAAACCTCTGAGGATCATTCATTAACCAAGTCCAGCTCTGGAGACGCAGGTTCCAGCAAATTCAAAATCTCCGCCTTTGCAGGATCTTGCTGCCTTCCCTGGAGAAACCCAGGGGGTGCAAACACAGACAGGGAACAGACCCCTGGAGAGGGACACGTGGAGCTGCCCCATGAAACCAGAGATGGAACTTCCCAGCCTGAGGGGAATTCTGCAGTGAGGAAAACACCAGTGATTCCCCTGGAGGGTCCCCAGTGGCTGGAACACGGCTGTGACCGACTGACACTGATTTTTAGAACCTATTCTAATCCATTTTCCAATGAGGGTCATTCAAAGCATCGTTTCTTTCCACACAATTGTCTTTTTTTCTCAGGAATTGGTTAGAGAGGGAGGAGTATTTGAGTTGTCCTTATCTCAGCTCATGAAGGGCCCTGTGGGTGGCTGCAGTGACATCTGCCAGGGCTGCTGGCCCTGTGTCCCTTTCCAGGCTGTGGCTGCTGCTCCAGTGCTGCCCTGCTGCTGCTCCCGACTGCTGGGGGCTCTGCACAAAGTCCTTTAATGCCTCTGCTGCCAGGGTGATCCTGACTCACATCCTGCCCCTGTATCTCCTGCATCCAGCCCATCCCATCCTTCCACGTGGGTTCCAAGGCAGATTGGGGCTGAAGTGGGGTTTTTTCCAGACCCTGGGGCACATTTAAGTCAGGAACCCCTCGTGTTCTTGCTGGGCAGGGAGAGGTGGTTCTGTCACTGATGCTGCTCCATTGATGTGTTTCCTGGGATTTTCACATCCAATACAAAACCCTGGAGCTAAACCTGATATTTGACATAATTCTGTAATTCTGCTTTCTCTGAACACAGCACAATCACTTCAGCTCCTTGATTCACAGGGATTTGGTTTGCAAACGTCTGCGTGAGGAGAGAAAACTCTGGGTTCTGCTCAGTAATTCCTTTCACTTGTGGCACCACGGCATCCTCAGCCTGGGGGTGGAGCTGAGACTGAAGTTCCATCTTTAATTATTTATTGCTAATTAGGAATTGGGTTTTTTCCCTCTGTAGAGGTAACAACTGACCTTGGGACAGAGTCAGCTGCCAGAGCAGCTTCTTCAGTGCAGTTCTTGCCTGTGTGTGTTCGAACTCCCCCCTAATTCTGTGTGATCAAGGGGTGGTGATGGCACACAGGGAACTCACATCTGTGCTCTGGGCTGGCAGGGATATTTTACAGAGCGGTGTCACCCCAGAACTCACTGACACATCAGTCCCCAGCCTGTCAGAACGACAGACTGAAGGGGTTTATTTTATTCATGGTTTAGTGATGATTTCCTCACGTCTGAGGTGTTTAATGACTGCAGGGAAGTGGGAAAAGGAGCCCTTTGGTGCAGTTTGCAGAAGGAGAAAGGAGTAAAGGATTGAGCTTCACTTACTCAAAATTGAAACTGATAGGATTTGCTCTTTGAAAGTAAGAGAATATCCCATTCTGGCTTTGAAACTTTAAATATTTTTAAAGGCTAACGAAGCACAGTGAGGCAGTTGTGAGTGGAATTCTTCACGAGGACAGCTGACTGCTCAAACAGCTTTTAAAACAAAGACTTTGGGAATTCAAAGGGCTTCAAAGCAGCTCTGAGCTGTGCTCAGCTGCTGGGGGATCCACTGAGGGTTTGCTGTGGAGCAGAACACGCACAGATCCTCCCTGGCTGTGAAATATTTAACATTCTGAGTAGCCTGTGCAGATATTCCCGTGCTCTTCCCCAGAGGCTGGGCTGTGTTGTGTGCCCTCACCCTGACCACTGAGGACAGTGACAAATTCCAGATGAATTGGCAGCACTGCAATGATTTCCCTGCCGTCACCTCCCGTGGTTCTGTGTGTTGCTGTGACCTGACAATGTCCTACCTGAGCGTGATTTCCCCTTCCCCAGACCTTCATCTCTGCTTCCTGCCTCCACGTGGCCTTGGAATGCTACACAACGGATGGATGTGCTGGGTGTAAATTGTACAGCACCTTCACACAGACCTCGGAGGTTCTGACCAGAGACAGACCTGTAAATCACTCATTATTTTCAAATAACTCCAGTTGTTTAGAAATCCCAACTCCAGTCCATGGCCTCTTGGTTCTGCACTGTCTAAACCAAGCTCTTGGTTGGCTTTCAGGGCTGTGACCCAGGTTTTACCCACAAACATGCTGCTCTTCTGGAAAACAAATGGAATTTATTATTGGATGTTTCCTCATCCCCCCCATTCCAGTAACAGATGTTCAAAAAGACGGTAAAAAACCCAGCAGGTGCTGTAGAAACCCTTGGTAATGATGAAGTGCTTGTCCTGCAGGTTTATTTGCACATTTTGCTTATATAAAACTGTCACCTCCTTTTACACCTCACCACCTTTCCTTGTACACAAAATAGCTGTAAACAATTTACTACCAAAAATTCTTCTGCCACTTTACCCTCCTCTGAAAGAATGAGAAGTTCCTCAGTTTTTGCTCTTTTCACCACTAATAAATAGAAGCCATTGGAGCCAGTGCAGGGAAATGTTACAGAACCTTTCAAATATTTTCTTGCTCTCCCTGATCTTTCTAAACACGAACCTGAGGAAGTCTTTGTCAAAGCTGTTTTTTCCCCTCGGATTTCCTCCCCAGGTGTTCAGGGTGAGGCTCAGTTGCAGGGCTGGGCTGCAGCAGCTGCTCACACCGTGGAGCAGAGCTGGTGGCACAGCCAGGACAGGATGGAGCTGAGTATTCCAGGGAACAGCCGTGGCAGAACGTTCTCCAGCGCATGAACACTGTGCCTGTAGTGTGTGTTGAAAGGTTTTTCTCCTGTAGCCTCAAGAAATACTGATCATCTCCTTGCAGCAGCCCAGCAGAAGCCACCAGCAGGATTTGGGTGTGGCTGGACTGGCAGCAGGGAGGTGGAATTCACCTGAGCATCCCTGGGTGCTTCAGGATAGAGGCAGAACCTCCAGCACCCAGAGCTTTGAGGAAGGAAATGCTCTCCAGCACAGCCAGGTAAGTGCAGCAAAGGATTCTCACCCTGGAGTATTTCAGTGCAGCCCAGGAAGGGTGACTGGGACAGGAGGGCTCAGTCCCCCCTTGCCACAGGCCCAGGGTCCAGGTTTGACAGAAACATGGCCCAGTCACAGCCACTGGAGCCCCTGCAGCTGCAGCTCGTGTATGGCTTTAGTCCCGCACCAGTTCCTGCTGGTTCAGTGCCAGCTGCCAGGATCTGGCCCCATTAATGCAGTTTTTCTGTGCATGCCATGGGATGACACCACTGATGAGACCAGTTCATTCTGGATGTTGCAGAGCAGTGAAGCAGAAAGAAAACTTCTGATACATACACTGGGAATCCGTTTAGAAATTGGAATTACAGATTTCTGTCAGTTTTCTTCTTTCTGCCCACGCTGCTGCTTCTCTGGTGTCTGGTGGAGATGCCCAGGGCTGATGTTCTGCCAGTTCATGGTTTAATTTTCCATAACTGCAAAGAGACCAGAGAGGGAGTTTGGGTCTAACAGGAACGTTCTTCATCTGCAGGTAACACTCTGTGTCTCTTGCCCATCCTGCTCTGCTCACTGAGCTCCAGTTTCAGGATGAGCCACAGGACTGGGATAAAGGGACGGAACCCTGGATTCTCACAGCTTGACCCGAAGGGAACTGGAACTGAAGTGAGCCCTGTCCTTCCCCCCAAAACTGGCTCAGGGAGATGGGGACTCTCCCAGCACGTTCTGGTCCCTGGATTCCCAGTGCAAACCCAGGCCTCTCTCGGGCTGTGACCCCAGAGCTGTTCTGTGGCCGGGACAGGGACACTCACTCTGATATTGAATCCTAGCAGGTCACTGATCACTCCTGAGACAGCGGAGAGGATGACAACCCGTGTGATGTTGTAGATCAGTGGGTTCATGGTCAGTCCGTACAGCCTGAATGGACTGTCCAACTCCTGCAGAGAAAGGACAAGAAGAGAGTCCATTAACACTGACCAGTGCCAGAGAATTCATCCTCTGACCTTTACCTGAGCACTCTGACAGACTGGGCTGCCTCTGTCCTGCCTCAAACACACGTGCAGGAATCACCAGTGCCTCAGAGACACCTCCTGCTGAGACCAAAGTCCCTGCAGCACCACCAGCTGCACCACAGCCTGACACTCCAGGCTGCAGAATTACCCACCCAGCCTGATCTCTGCTCTCTGCTCACTCCTTCCCCAGTCTCTCTCTGCTGCTGGCAGTGAGCTCCAGCGTCAGAGCTGCTGAAGGAAATGGAGTCTGGAGCAGTGAGGAGAAGCTGTGCTCACACCAGCCTCTCCTCTCTCTCAGTTAAACCACTGCTCATCAGAAGTTCACAGCACTAATTACCCACCCTGGCCCTGTACTGCTCCATGTCCTGTGACAGCAGCAGGAGCACTGAAAGTCCCTTTGTGAGCACTGAAAATCCCTTTGTGAGCACCGACTTCCCAAGCCAAGGGAAGGGCAGGGCCACAGGGCACTGCCACAAGTCCCTGCTTCCACAAACCATGCAGGCAGAGCACCTCACCTTCAGCAGCTTTGTGGACAGCTTCAGCACATTGTTCACCAGAGACAGCTGCTCCTTCTTGTTTGGCTTCTTCTCCATCTTCAGGTACAAGTTTATCTGGGACAGACACACAGGCCAGGGGTTGATATTCCAGCACCAGCCCCCAGCTGGCTCCTAACTAAGGGAAACTGGAGCCATTTCTGCAGCCTGCTGCAAATTTAGCACTGATAACATCATTCTTTTCCAATTGTTTTGGCTAACACACTTTAACCCAGAGGCCAAAATCACCCAGATTTTCAGAGTTTGAGTCTGTCCCAACAGAACCAGCTCATCCCTCCCATGCTGACCAGTGCTTTGTTGCCTCCTGGCCAACACGAGGGTTGATTCCTACATTTTAAAGTTTGATTCCAGTATTTAAGCTGGTTTGAAATACAGTAATTCTATCCAAACAAACCACGAAGCGCAGGGGAGAAGAAGCGAAATGGAGCTACCTGCTCAGTGAGCAGGATGGAAATGTTGCTGTATTTCTTGTTGGTCTCAGAGCCCAGAGATGCCAGACGCAGCAAGAAGAGGAGCAGTGCTGCCTCCCACATCAGGAACTCCCAGTTGTAAGCTGCACTCAGAAAGGTTTTGTGACCCTTAAGAACCTGTGTGGGGAAAAAACAAAGCCCCAGATGTCAAAGACAAGGTGCCTGTTCCTGGGACAAGTGCACAAGCACTGCCCCTGCTCCTCCTCTGCCCAGCCCTCCCTGCTCTACAGCCACTGACAGCTCTTCCCAGGGAGTGTCACTCATTCCTGTGAGGAGGTTACAGGGAAAGGTCTCATTCCTAACCTGGCTTTAGCATGGAATTGGATATTTTTTCCTTCTGCCCAGAAAAGGAGCCTTGTTCCTCCTCTCCCCTCCCTCTGTCCAACAAACAGGCAATGAAGGGCCTTTCCTTGTCCCCACTGGCAGCCCCAGCAGGGCTAAGCTGCTCCTGCCTTTCCCAGTATGGACTGGGATTGCCATTCCTTCCCCTGGAAACCTGGGGCTCACAAGAACAGTCACATCTACAAACCATCAACCTCCGCTTGCTCAGCTGCCCCTTCAGGGGATCAAGGACCTGCCTGAACCCAGCACTGAGCAAGGAAGCAGCTCCAGCACTGCCTGCAGCAGGTTAGTGAAGGGGTAAAAGCTGCCAGTCAGTTCTTGTCCTGCTGTTCCACACGGCGGTTACAGAGGATGCTGCAATCAGCCCTCTGCAATAAATATCCTGTGACCACCTGAGGTCCTTGAGCAGAGTCTCCTCTCCTTTGTGCCCAAAAGGCCATGTCCTGCAATTTTCCTAATGATTATAAACCCCCAGACCTTGCCCTGCAAGCACAGAATGAATCTCTATTTCCAACTAAAAATGACAAAACTCTTTAAAAAATGCAACGCTCTCTACATTGCTCTGGGGTCAAACAGCTCCAGTTCAAACTTTTTGTAGGCTGGTGAAAGAAAAGCCTCCAGCACTTGGGAGGGTTTCTCCTACTTCATAAACCAAAAGGTTAAAATCTCACCTGGGCACAGCAGATGAAAGCAATTGAAAGAGCCAGTAAAAAGACTGAGGACACAACAACATCCACAGACCTCTGGGGGCCTCGTCTCTGGGGAAACAAGGACACGGGGTCAGGGCTGGGCTGGGTGTGCAGCCGAACTCACCACAAACAGCTGAGACTGTCACCTCCTGCAATAACCAAACCCCAGCTCACCACCCACCTTCAGGTAGGAGCGAAGGGATAACCAGATCTTGATGTTCTCCACCTTCTTGAGCCTGAAGTGAGGGATTTCGTATTTCCTGGCTTTCCGAGCAGATGTGATGTGACTAAAGAGCTTGGCAAACAAGAACCTCTGCAAGTTAAAAACAGAGCCACAAATTAGTGTAAAACGGAACAGATTGCTTGGGATTCTTAGTGGTGCCTGGCAAAAAGGGTCACTGGGGAAGCCCAGCATGAGACCTGAGTGCTCAACCTCTGGAATTCATAGAATTCCAGATTGGTTTGTATTGGGAGAGAGCTTAAAGCTCATCTTTTCCCAGCCCTTGCCATGGGCAGGGACACCTTCCACTCTCCCAGGTTGCTCCAAGCCCTATCCAACCTGGCCTTGAACCCTTCCAGGGATGGGGCAGCCACAGCTGCTCTGAGCAACAGAATGGGGACAGAGGAGACTTTGGGGACAGGTACGGGGGGAACAGGGGTGTCAGGAAGGGTATTAACAGGTTTAATTTGTGACTGATCAATAGGAGCCTTCCCAGACGCCCCTCCCTGACCTTGGCAAGGGTTGGAATGAGATGAGCTTTAAGGTCATCATCCCGTTTTTGTTCCCGCTTGCCAGGTTCCTGAGAGGCACCAGCACCTCCAAACCCACCTGTTTGTAGGTTCTCTCAGCAACGCACATCATGAAGAAGAACATCCAGGTCAAGCAGAGCCTTTCCAGGAAGTTGATGGCAGACAGGATGAGCACAGGGGCGCTGGCAGGGGCTCCACAGAAGATGTGCAGAAGCTCCATCAGCGAAATGGAGCAGAGCTGCTCCAGGTTATCCGTGCGGAAGAGTCTGTAGAGGAACGGCAGGAAGGCCAATCCGATGGTGATGATGTTTCCCAGCATCTGATACCCCACTCCTTGCTGGTAGGCATTAACCTGGCAAGCAGGAATAAAAACGAGATAATTACCTGGGGTTTGCATCAAGGAAAGGCTTGTTGCTGTGGTAGCATCAGTTCAGGCAAGCAGTCTGTTCCTCTTCCCTTCACAGGACAGAGGCTAAAATAATTCCACCCATTTCAGTCCAAACCCCAAACTAATCAGCCAAATAATCAAACCCCCACCTTCAGCACCCTGCAGAGACAATCAGCAATAATCAGCACTTGTCAGTCTTCAGCAGACCTCCTGAACTGGGGGTTAGGCAGTTTTTCAGTAAGAACATGTGGGACAACCATCTTTGCAGCTGGGGAGGGACCAGTTTCATACTGCCCCTAATATTTGCGAGTGTAACTCTCTCCGGGGGTTTTGGAGGTTGTTTTCTAAGTGTGAGGGAGAGGCTGCAATGCCACACAGCCCCCTTACCCGGCTCATGATGATCCCACTGATCTCCAGCACGGACATGTCCACCTTCTTGCAGTCATTCCCTTCCCAGATCAGAGCACTGACTTTGGCAGACGCTGGGCTGGTGTTCTGCAGCCAGAACAGATGGTTCTAGAAAAGAGAGAGGAGGGAAAAGGTGGGTCAGCTCTTCCTGTCCTGCTGCAAGTAATGACTTTCCCAGGATGCATTTGGATTGAGGGGGGAATTCCATTTTGGGTGAAATACTTTGTTTTGGGATAAGCAGTGGCGCAGAGGGGAGGACGGACTTGACCATTGAATCATTGATATCGTTTAGAGCATTCCAGATTTCTGTGTGATTCTGGCCTCATCCAGGTTGCTCACCTTGTACCACCAGCATCCCCGTGTGCCGTGCATATTTGGGAAGACAGGGGGAAGCATCCCCAGCTCCTGGATGGAAATCACCCACCTGCTGGAAGACGTCTTCCTTCAGGTCCCTGCGGGAGTCCCTGGCGGAGCGCTCCTCGCTGTCGCTGGTGCCGGAGGAGCGGCACTCGGGGCCGTGCAGGAGATCGTCCCACAGCATGTCCTCGGTCTCCGAGTCCTGCCGGGTGCTCTCCGAGTCTCGCCGGCTCACGCTGCAGCTCCGCGGGCCCACGCTCAGGCACGCCCTGGGGTCCTTGCAAGGGCAGCAAAGCTCACACTGCACGGCCCCACGCACACCAACTCCTCCTCCTCCTCCTCGCCTCCTCCTCCTTTTCTTTTCCTCCTCCTCCTCTTCCCCCCCAGCAATCGATGGAACAGCTTCCCAGGGCTTTGAGTGCTCCCAGTTGCACCCACACGGTGAAAATGGTTTAATTTCTACACTCAGAACTCACACAGACCCCACCTCCATTCCCAACCCACAAAATACTGATGTACTCATTCTAATATAAAAATGTCCTTTTTATGCTTTTTGCATAATCTGTTTTAATATTTCATTTATATATTATATCAGTTTATATATTTTCGTATTTGTAAGTTGATATTCACATATTTATGTTTTATTTTCAGGTAGGGTGAGTGGCAGAGGCAAAAAACCAAAGTAATGAAGTGGCTGAGTATGTCTCACAGAATGGATTTATTCCTGCATCACAGGAGTTGGACTTGATCCTTGTGGGTCCCTTCCAACTCAGGATAGTCTGTGATTTTAAAATCAGAATTTATTAGCTTAAAAGCTGCAGAGCACAGCAGTGCCTCGCAACCACAAGAGCAATTGCAGCAATTCCACAGGAGCAATTAGAGGCAGCTTGGACTGCCCTTTGCTGCCAACAGAGCTGTTTGTTTGTTTGTTTGTTTGTCTGGGGTTTGTTTAACAAAGCAGCACAACCAGGACTGTGAACATCGTGAGGGTTTACAAAGCTGCCAAGGAGCAGGGAGGGAGGAGGTCACACTGCACCTGAGGATTCTGAAGCACAATCATTTCATAACGGTCTGTTCCGATGGAGGGGGGTTAAACGAGATGAGCTTTAAGGTCCCTTCCAGCCCAACCCATTCTCTGATTCTGTGAGCCCTGCCAGGCCTGGGAGAGCTCCCTCTCCTGACTGTATGACCATACCTGCCTGTACAATGTGGATTCCAGTTCAGACTCTACGACACTGTCAGAGTCTCTGGCACCTTTCAGGGCTTGCTTGACCTGCCAAGACCAAAGGAAAACCACCTCATCATCCACAGCGAAACAAAGAGTGGCCAACAGCACAAATGCCACCCGGGTACCTGTGAGACAGCCTGGTTCAGAGACACCAGAGGCCTCTTTTTCTTCTCCTCATAGCTGTTGTCACTGGAAGCCCCTTCCACGCTGTGGCGTAAGAGGATCCTCTGTGCCACGGCCTCGGCATCCTCCTCACTTGAGAGCTCGTCAGAAACACCGTCCCTGGTGGTGCCATCATCCTGCAAACGCACAGCAAGGCCACCACAGAGGACCAGCCTGAGTCCCACCAAAGGCTCAGAGGCAGAGCTGCCCCCAGCACAGCCCTCGCTGCCTGCAGAGCCGGCACATGAACACACAGAATTCCCTGGAAGCACAGAGACTTCACAGATTTCAACTCCTTCCCCCATTCCTGTGATGCCCCAGAGGTAAGGAGAGGGAATTTTGGGTGGGTGGAGTTGGAGTTGAGGCAAGGGAGAAGGCAGCAGCAGCTCTGGGCTGTGCCTCACCAGCAGCCTCAAGCCCAGGGGAAGAGATGTATCCATGAGCTGGGGGATAACAAACCCCAAATCCTGGGCTGTGCCCCACATTGAGCGCTGCCCCTCTCCTAACACCTTCACAGAGCAGAGCTGGGATGGCCCAGTACGACAGAATTCCACACAGGATCTATTCCCAGGTCTGCATGTGGAGTTAACACGCCACTGACCCAGAGAAGACTCAGGAGGAATTCCCAAAATTTTCATGTTTCAAAGCTTTCAACAGAGGTCATGACGCTTTAACTCTTTCTCTCTCCCCAAGGGATGTCTCAGTCTTGCAAGACAAAATATTTTACAGAATTGCTTTTGAAAACGGCCAGTTTATTTAGTCACTATCACCTTGTGATCAGAAGTCTCTTCAATTAACAGAGCACTTTGGTTAAACAGCCATTTCCAGCACTGTCTGTGTTTGACCACACTTGGTCAGGCTGGACGGGGCTTGGGGCACCCTGGGATGGTGGAAGGTGTCCCTGCCCAGGGCAGGGGCTGGAATGAGATGAGCTTTCAAGTCCCTTCCAACCCAAACAATTCTGGGATTCTATTCTGTGATTATGAAAAGATGCTGACGGCAAAGTACGAGCACCTTTTCAGCTGCTCAGTGAGGGGCAGAAAGGGGTTTTTAGGCTCCCTGATGCAGCCAGATTAGCAGAAGGAGGGAGTGTCCTGTATTAGATCAAACCATACAGTTAAATACAGTTCTGGGCACAGAGGGAATACACTGAACCTGTGACTCCAGAGGGTCTCCCCTGGCAGTACCTGGTGGCTCTTCTCCCCGTCAGAAAGTTTACTTTTCTCTTTGGAGTGCAGCAGCCTGTGCTCAGCTCTGGCCTGCCTGGGTTTGATGCCATCACTCACAGCACTCACACCACTTTCTGTCTCGGTCCCTTTCTCAGCCACCAGCTTCACTCTTCTGTTCCTAGGAGAGAAAATACAGTTAAATGTTTTTGTGTCGGGGAAAAACTCTTGGGGGTAAAACATCTTGGTCTTCCCTTGTCACACAGGTGCAGCATCAAACGAAATACCTAAGGGATAAATCATTGTCTTTGGCTGACAGGCCTTGTGTGCTGGGTCTGTTAAAGAGGTTTATATCTGCTTCCCCCTTCTTTTGTAACTCCAATAGTATCTTAAAACTTCTAAACTAAGGGGAAATTTTCATTATTTTTATTTTTAAAAAAATAAGTAAGAGTAATTCAGAAGGCAAAAAGTCCTACTGAAGAGAAAGCACCTGTGAGCTGGAACTCACCAGGAAATTCACCTGGGAAAACAGGAGAAAACAGTGCAATATTATCCCATACAATCTCTCCTCCTTTTCCTTGAGTTGCTTTTAGAGAAGGAAGGTGCCAAAGTGAGACAAATGTCCAAACCAGAGGGCACAACCGCTTTTGGAAATCAGGTAAAGCAGCAATATAATCTGAGCACTCACTCAAACAAGGTCACTGATCTGATAAATAAAAATAAACTCCACCACATTCTACAGCTCAGCTAACGCTTGGTTTCACATGATCTAATTTTACACAATCTAATTTTATATGATCTAATAAGGACATACTAAATATTCCTGAGGAATCAGCTTCCCACATTACCAGGAAAGTTTTAATTCCGAGGAGACTGGCAGGCTGAGGGGATGCCAGGGACAGCACACACTGTGCCCACACCCTGCAGGTGTGACTGGAGTCACAGCGAGCAGCACAGCCAGCACGGGTCACCCACCTCCTCTGGAAGAGCAGGCTGGACAAATTGGTCAGGAGAGATGCAGAGCCAGGCTGCTCTTCCCTGCTGGTTCTGTCAGGGGAAGACCAACTGCTCCCATCCACGCCCACAGATTTGCGTAACTTCCTGAGTTTTAAGACAAGGAGATTTCAGTTTGTTAAGAAGGTACTTTAAGGTTTTTCTTAAAAGATCTGAATGAGATTTGAGCAGCTTTTTGATGCCATTTTTCTGAAGTCATGCAAACAGAATATTGACTTCCAAATAAAAAAGTTCTGCCTGTGCCCCCAGCACATCAGGGCATCACTGGGAAAGGCACAACAGACAAAATCTGGATGGAATCTTTGCTGCAGCAAGCTCAGGGAGGTAAAACTGGATCCAGCCCCACCACGCTGTGCTCCCACACCCCGCGTCCTGTGACCCCTCTGGGGCCCCGCTGGCGCTCACCTGCGGCGCCGGCTGAGCCCGTTGTTCCCTGCGGGTCTGTTCACCTGCGTGGACACGATCTGGCAGTGAACTGTCCCCAGCAGCAGCATAAGGCACAGGGGTCCCATCACTTCACTGGCACTCACAACAGGCACCATGAAGTACAGCACCACTGCTACGACTGCACAGGGGGAAACAGCACCAAGGCAGAAATTAAGAGTCTGTCTCAACTGATTGTTTTCACTCCGCTTTGTTGTATTATTATTTAATTTCTGCAGTTACTAGTGCCACACATGTTGAAATGCACATTAAGTAGGTTCCAGACAAGATCCTCCTGCTTTAGATTGTGGACTGCAAGACCACAGACTCACTAAGTTTGGGGAAGCCCTCTGAGACCATCGAGTCCAAGCACTCCCCCAGCACTGCCAGGTCCAGCCCTAACCCATTTCCCCAGGAGCCACAGCCACACATTCTCTGATGTCACATTCCTTGCAGGAAAAGGTTCATGGCACAGCCTGTTCCCTCACCTTGCATAACGTAGAGCACCAAGAGCCACATAAAAATACGCTGGGAAGTGACCTGTATCCACCACTGGCTGAACAAGGGGAAAAACACCACGCGCACAATTCCCTTCCGCGTCAGCGACGTCCAGGGAATTTCAGGCTTGGCTTTGGCAAAGGTAGAGCCTTGGAATTAAAGGGGAAACAAACCATCATTAACTGTGAATCACAAGAATGCCCTCGCTGGAGTCTCCCTTTGGGTAGTCCCGAAAGGGCTGAGCAGGGGGTGACAGCAGCCCAGCTCCAGGCACAGTCACTGCTGCACAGCCCCAGCAGGCACAGCTAAAGCAGCTCCTTGTCCTCTCTCCGACTCTGATCCTTCCCTGCTCCCACCGACCACTCCTGCAGAGCCACCCCGAACTCCTCCTGCTCTGTTCTCAGGTCTTCAGCGCTCCTTTTGCCCCAGTGCTCACCAGCAGGGCAGGTTCTGCTTCCTCCACCCTGCACAAAGCTGTGAAACACCTACAGAGTCGTGGAATACCCTGAGCTGGAAGGGATCACAGGGGTCACCACGCCCAACTCCTGCCCTGCACAGACCCCCAACAATCCCACCCCGGGCATCCCTGAGCGGTGTCCAAACGCTCCTGGAGCTCTGGCAGCCTCGGGGCCGGGACCATTCCCTGGGGAGCCTGGGCAGTGCCCGGCACCCTCTGGGGGGAGAACCTTTTCCTCATGTCCAACCTAACTCCCCCTCACAGAGCCCCAGCCGCTCCCTCGGTGCCCTCCCTGCCTCAGAGAGGAACGAGCAGCCCCAGCACCGCTCACCGCTGATCAGATCCACGTCGATCAGGTCGGGCTGGATGTGCCCCTTTTTCTTCGGCTTGTTCTTGAAGCCCTGCGGGGCGGAACACACGGCCGGGTTAGCGGCGAGGGGCGCGGGGCCCGCTCCCCCCCCCTCCGCCGGTACCTTCATCTGGGTCTGCTCCACGGCCTTCTCCCATATCTGCTGGTCGTAGGCCCCGATCTGCGGGGAGAGGAGGCTGAGGGCACGGCCGGGCCCGCGCCCGCCCGCGCCGCGCCGCACTCACCTTCTTCTGGTACCATGAAATGGCATCGCGACAGGCCATGAGGGGCGGCGGGCCCGGCCGAGCCCCGGTACCGACCCCGGCCCGGCACCGACCCCGGCACCGACCCCGGTCCCGTTACCGTGGAAACCGCGCGGCGCTCGACTGGCTCCGCCTGCCGCCCCCCCAACCCGCGCAGGCAGCGCCAGCCGAGCGCCGAGCGCCGCCCCCGCAGAGGAAAGAAGCGCCCAGGCGGGTAAAGGACAAAATCAGACTTTTGTTTATTAAAAAAATACTTTACAGGAAAAAAATTCTATGCATTCCGCAGGACTATTTTACAAAGAAATAGCTTAACAGTTTGACACTGGTGTACAGTCAGCTACCGACAGCGCGGGGGGGCGCGGGGCCGCCCCCGCACACGCGCGAATGTCAATAAATACACTAAGGCCGCACAAAGCAAACAGTCGTCCAGGCAATTGTACACGTCCTCTGGAGGCAGAGACCTTAGATAAATTAAAACCACAGAAAAATAATCGTAGCTGCCAATCAAATCAAATTAAATCACGAAACAGCAATACAGGAGTCGGTATCTTTACATGTTGTACAGAGAAATCAGGAGAGAGTGGGTGTTTGTCTGAATGCTCGGGGTGCCCTGGACGCTGCTCAGACCCCTCAGCAGGTACAGAACAGGCTCTGGGGGAGAGGAAACAATCCCTCCGCTCCTCTCCCAGCCCCTCAGCTCAGCACTCCTCGGGAACCGCATTTCCAGAGTTCATCACTCCGCTGATTCTCACCCCGAATCCGGGGGTCACGCCCGATAAGGGATTTGGGGAAAGCTCCGACAATTTGCCTTGGCAGGGGAACTGAACCTGGCAGAGCACGGCAGTCCCTGCGCTGTGCCTGTGAGAGTGTCCCTTATCAATCCCCTGGGAACACCTCGGGGGTGTCGCCCCTTCCCGCGGGAGAACGGGGCAGGCACTGCACAAAGGGATTGGAGTTTGTCTAGAGGAGAGAGGAAACCAAACCCAACTGATATTTCAGCTTCACACTGCATTTGCCAGCCCATATCTAGCACAGCTGAGCCCCTTGCCTCTAAGGATAAGCCTTGTTTTAGTCACCAGCACTCGATTTAAAGTCGAGCCTAAGCCTCAGTTCTGTGTCTCGCAGCACTGGGTCAGCGACAGCTGTCTCCAGCACGAAGCCCTGACACACATCACAGAGCAGACCCTCCGAAATGGAGCTCTGAGGGTTTGCAG
This sequence comes from Pomatostomus ruficeps, assembly GCA_013400735.1. Classification (NCBI taxonomy): domain Eukaryota; kingdom Metazoa; phylum Chordata; class Aves; order Passeriformes; family Timaliidae; genus Pomatostomus; species Pomatostomus ruficeps. Next base: position 81,773 of record VYZT01012464.1, read on the forward strand.
GAACTGACCAGCACGTTCATATTTAGGAACTGTTCTGGATCTGCTTTCCACCGACAATAACAGAATATTAAGGTGTTGGAATGGACCTTAAAAATCATCCAGTGTCAACTCCCAGCCAGGGACACCTCCCACTGGGCCAGGCTGCTCAGCCTGGCTTTGAATATTTCCAGGGTTGGGGCATCCACAACCTCCCTGGGCAACCAGATCCTCACCAACCATCAAATTTATTCCTAATCTCTTCCCTAAATTCCTCCTCTTTTGATCAGTACCTGTTCCCCCTTGTCCAGCCAGGAACAGCCCCTCTCCAGCTTCCCTGCAGATCCTGGAAGGGGCTGTGGGGTGTCCACACTGAACAGCCCAATTTCCTCAGCCTTAGAACAAGCCAGCAAATGTGCCAAAGTTTGATTAGCTCATTAAGGAGCCTGCTTTATGAAATCCTGGAGAAGTTCAAACAGCAGCTATTCAACATGAGATGCTCAGAAATATTTACTTGATTTGTTCTGCTCAAACACCAAGTGGCTTGAACTCGTTACCTCCTCTCTAAACAGCTCTAGCTCATAAAAAAATCAGTGTTCTACAGGTCTTGGTCTAGAAAATATTTGCATTTTCCCATCAAGGCTTTGTTCTGGGAACTGAAGCAATGGCTGGGGAGTGAGCAGCTTCCCGAGCAATCCCTCTCACACGTTACAGCCAGAGCTGAGGTGGAATTTGAAAGCCTGCCAGTTTGGTTAAAGCACAGCAAAGCTGAGCATGGATTCAGTAAGAGATTCTCAGAGAGCTTGTTCCTCTCTCCCTCAGTCTTCCAAACTAGAACAGCATCAGCAACATTCAGGTCATTCAGAGACAGCTTTATTTATGTGCATTTAAATCTGACATGGGGTTTTAAGTTAGTAACTGAGCAGAGCACAGAGCATGATGCTATCGGCCATGTCCCTCCACCCGAGAGGAAGGCAGAGCATTTTCCAGCTACTTCAGGCTGTTGTCAGAGATTTCACTAAAGCTACAGCTTGGAAAGCAGCACAGACCACCCTGATCTTCCTTCATCCATCTGAAAACGTGCTGTTAGAATTTACAGAGGACTTCCCAAGGGATTCCCTCCTCGTTCCATCTCAGTTTTCCCAAGGAACAGACAGGCTGGTGCATGGGGGCTCTCCCTGTGCTTCCCTGGCTCTGCAGTTCAGCTTGCAGGCTCTCTGGGGTCTCGGCAGGAGTGGCAGTTCCTGAGTGATCAGCGCTGGCTGCCAGCAAGGGCCAGCAGGGGATGGCCCTGCACTGCCAGGGCCGGGGAGCAGCACGGGGAGGCGCGGGACGGGCACTTGGAAGACTCGCGGACTTGGTGAAAAGGAAAGAACACCCCTGGGAAAGCTTTGAATGTGAAGGATGAACTGAAACCGCTATTGCCTGTGAGGAATTTTACTTTGCACAACCCTTAAAGCTATGAAATTCCTCTCAACATAAAAAGTGGAAAAAACCCACCAGAGAACTGACGGCTCCGTTCTGAGCCGCGCTGAGTCATCTAGAATTTCTGCTAAGATTAAATTACACCCCTGCATGAATCACATTACTTCTCATCATAAAAGCTTTCCATTCTAACACCTTATTTACACAGATTACTAAACGAGTCACTACCACTTCAATCTGTAAATTAGTTTTAAATTGAAATATTTCCTAGTCCTCATTTTTGTACCGAAGACAATACATACATACACATAAGGAGTAATACAGGTTCTAACTAATCACTGCAGTATCTTCTGAGGATTATTTCTCTATCAGTTTAAAATAGTGACCTCTACACTGAGGTGCTAATATGTATATAAAAGCCTACACAAACAATATTGCACAAAGTAAGATTTATAATAGAGTAACATATTTTAGAGACCCTTATAAAGAGAAGAGTAATAATTGATATTAAAAAGATGCATCCAGAACTAACACAGCATCTTTGCTTTTGTCTAGTCTAACATAGTGTTTCAAATCTTTCCTACCCCAGTGAGGATTAGAACAAATAAAGTTATCTGGAGACAGCTTAAGTTGCACCAAACCCCAACTTGTACTCTAAATGTGGGGAGGGGGAGGGAGAGGGGAAAAGGGACTTTTCCTTTTGATGACTGGAAAGGGCGGTCATAAACGGGGTGAGTGAAAGTCAAATACAGAATACACGTTAACATCCAGAAATATTGAAAGGTTGTTTAAAAACCGTTGATAGCTGACACGCTACACATTGAGCACGTGCTGCTGATTTTTCCACAGTAACCGGGCACCCAGGAGCTACCCATGGAAAAAGCAGTCCAACGCCAAAGGAGTTTTTATTGTGAAATACTAATACAGAACTTACACAGTAAGGCTGTCCTTATTCTAGGAAGTCAGGTATCAGCTCAATGCTTATTCTATTAAGTGCATCAGTACAAGGGAAAGTGTGGATCCATTGGACACGTTACGACCCGATCAGAACAAGCTGCCAAGTTGGTTAAGTATTTTAAAGCCTTAAAGTGCTCAAAGAATAGCAGTTTCCTCCACAAGACTACCGAGAGGTTCTCTAATTTTGACGCTAGCATTTATCACGTTCAGGGAAGATGTGTTTTGGAAGCAAAAACCCTCACACCGAACAACATGAGCAGTGCTACGAGAAGTGTTAGGTCGGTAAGTCATTGCATTTCAACAGGAATCAGACACTTGCTTCAGTTCTTTTTACAGGTCACCCTTGCAGGAACTGTAAGAAACATCAATTTCTATAGCTTGTATATAAACCGACATGTCAAGAACAGACATACCAAAAATTCCACAAATCATCAAAAGTGCTGTGCTTTCTCTATTTTTTTTTTCTTTTTTTTTCTTTTTTTTCTTTTTAACTTTTCTTAAGCAATTAAAATGAGATGGGGAAGTCACTTTGCAAGTCTTCTACAAAAGCATCGCTTTCTGGTGAAGATTAGAGATAAAGTAAAAGTAGGGAAATAACACTGACCAATGGAGTTCAATCATTTCATGTTCCTGGAGGAATTCCAATCTGACTTTGAGAAGATATTCAACATCTCTTTACTTAAACAGAAAGAAGTGGTAGACCACTGTTACAGGTTGTACTAAGGGGTTAAAATACAACTTGAATTTTGCATAATCTGTGTAAAAAAGATATGCTTGACATTTTGGAATGTCACCTTTCTTTATAGAATTATAGGCAAGATTTCTCCAATAAAACATAAGCCAGTTATAAAACTATAACTTCACATCAAAATTTTAAAAAGTTGTTTAAAAAATGTTTGATTATATATACATATCACACAGAAGAGCCTGCATGATCCTGCGGATTGTGTTGCTGATCAGACTCTATTTTAAAACCTGGAAGGGGCTGGGCCGCCTGATCTGGTTGCACAAGTCCTGACAGTGAAGAAACAGAGGAGGAGAGCACCCCTGGGGTAAGCTGAATTTCTGTACCTGGTTCTTCAGCCTCTGTTTTTACACTCACACCTTGGGGTTCACCTTCCGCCTCTGCGTTTCCAGGAACATTACTGTTCAGGCTTGAATTGCTTTCTGCTTGTGGAGAAGTCTCCCCCACGGGGTGATACTGTTTGAGTCTGATGTGCCAGGCTAAGCTGCAGACTGCTGACACTGTTTTGAACTGATGAATGACATTTCTGGGGATGAAGTAGATGTCATTGTCACACAACTGAATCCTAGCATAGCGAATGCCTTCCCGTCTCATTTGGTTTAGTTTGGCTTCGTCCACCCATTGAACACACTGGGAGAAGGAGAGATGGGAGAGTTAGTGGTGAACTCTTCAAACAGCTCAGCACCCTCCTAGTTTCAAGTTAATTCGCGTCTAAATCAGAATGTTTCCGTTTCATGGGTAAAACTTCAACTTTAAATGAGAACCGGGCTTTTAAAATACAATTTCTCTGATGTGCACATCTCAAGAGAGGGGAATGAAGAGGTTTCTACAGTTATAGTTAAAAACAACAAGTGTGACATGGGCTGCACTGTTCGGGCTGACAGGGCTGGGTTTAGATGCCTCCACAGCCCAAGACAACAGCAGGTATTAGAAAAAGCAGGAACAGGCACATGCGACTTCATCAACAGATTGTTTCTATAGCACACCCTGCGGCTCACAGCACGAACCCCAGCGCGGGGCAAAGGAAAAGGAAAAAGTCCCTTCCATCTGAACTATTTTATCCTGAAACACAAGGAAATTCACCCAGGAGAGCTGAGAACTGGGGGCCACTGGGGACACCAAAGGGCTGACTTTAGGGAGGAGCTGGGATCTGCCAGAAACTACTCCCAAACCACCAGGGAGGAGCTGTCACGAGGGAAGATTTGATACCTGTGACACTGGAGGTTCATGCAGGTCCAGCTGAAGTCTCTGCACAACATCAGTGAAGTCTTCAGCATGAAAACAAACCACATCTTTGGTTATACGAGGCTGGTCACTCCTAGAAAAAGATGAGAATTCCAGGAATTTTAGAAGTAATTTCATTTACAGAGCATTGCAGCTCTTCCCAGCAGAAAGCTTCATTGAACCCATGCCCTACTTCAGTGCTACACTGTGCACAAAGCCTCACCACTTCTCAGAGTGTATTGTTTGGAAAAAGAGGTACAATTCAAACATTTCTCTTTTCTCTTTGTCCATTTTCGCTGCATTCACAACAGAAGTGATGTTTTCAAGGACAATACACTGAAATGCCTCAGAACTGGGTTCAAACTGCCACTATCAAAGTTCTCTGTGTTCCAGGAACCACAATTTGCCTCCATTCTTCCATTCCATAATCAGACAGAATAATTCTGCGCTAAGGGAAAAATGTAAAATTACAAAATAACGCTGAAGTTGAAGCAGTGAGGAGTTTTATTCAACAGCTGTGAACCAGAGTGAAGGAAATCCTGGCATAATAATATTGCTAATGATGCTATCCAATTTCTGCTGTAATTTCCAGCTATTACATGAGGCAAGTCTAGTTCTCTGTGGGGTCAACAGCAATATCCTGGGTACATGACCTGAGAAAGCACTGCAGCTGTGAAATTCATTACACTGAGCTCTTAGGCTACACAAAAGCTAGAATTACTATACCTGCTCAGGAAAAGAATAATCAAAAATCATATTCTGGGTATTTTAAGGCTTTTTTATATCACTAAAATATCCTGCAAGCTGCTGTTACAAAATTTTTACTGCCTCAAGAGGGAAAAAGAGGAGGTATATTGCTGGAGGTTTGCAGCTCTGGGCAGCTTTTGTCTCATGATAAGGTTTAAACAATTTCTGATGAGGTTTGTTTTCCAAGGAACTATTTTTTTTAAGAAAGCTGCATTCCAGCAGCACTTACCATTCCCCAAACTGCACAGCCTTGAGCACCCCGACGGCAGCTGTGCTCTGCCAGTCAAAGCCCTGCCCCACATGGTCAGCGTGAGCTCTCGTCCTGTCCTCAAACAGCACCTCGCGGGGCTCGCTGGTCCGAGGTAGGTACTGCAGGTTCTTGATCTCGTTCATGGACCTGCACCGGGATAAAAACACACACGAGAAATGTCCCAGGCTGCTCAAAAATAAACATTTGTATTGAAATAATCTTAAAATGCTGGGTGCTGCAGGCTTCAAAGGAACAGAACACTTCCCTGATTTTTTCTAGGGGTTTATTCGGTGAAAGATCGAAACAACAACAGCCAAATACAATTCAGGCTGTGAGATCAAACTTCACAAAACAAATCAAATCACATTATTTTTGTGTTCACTTGTGCTTAAAGACTTCCTACAAGAAAGTATTAGTATGTAAAACAGAGCTATCTTACACAACCCGAGCTTCAGTTATTTGGGAGTAAATAAAAAAATTATTCTTGAAATGCCAATTAAAATATGTTTCCACATGTCCTAAAATTTGTTTTGGAGCACTCATTCAGAGAGAGAAAGCAAGAATACAGAATAATTCCTGAGCAGGCAGTGCTGTAGCACTGACATTAGAATGCAGCACGAGCAGTACAAGGATCTCTGCTGTTTTACAGCACTGCACCTGCCCTCACCACCAAATTGGATATTGCCACAGAAATAAGATGAATTAAGTCTCCTGAAGGATAATAAAAAGAGGTTTTAATCTTAAAGCACTGATCTAGGAGAGGTGAGAAGTAGTGAAATAAAATAACCATCGCAGGTAAGGTTTGCTTTATCAGCTGAGCCAATTTGAAACAGAAGTGAAAGTGAAACTTAAATCTGAATTGCTCCTCTAAAGAGGCAGTTACACATCAAGAACTTTGCTTTTGTTCTCAAATCTGACACAGACATAACTGCAATGCTTTACCTCGAGTACAAAAGGAAACCCAAACCTTACCGGCGCCGTTTGAAGGGTGATTTTGGCATATCAGCTGTGGGGATCATCTGCTCTCCCGGCCTCACCCACATGATGGGCCCATCGTCGCTCTGGGACCTGCACTGCAGTCTGAGACTGGAAAGAGTCCCCCAGGGCAAGGTCATCTAAAAGAAAACAGCAACAGAACAACCCACAAAACACACATAACACAAAACACTGGGTGAGATAGAAAAAGTAAATGATGCCTTTGGTAAAACTGGTTCAAAAATCTGCTGTCAAAGGAATTGCATAGAAACTAAATCGGTTTGAGAGGTAAAAGGTATTCCAAGCTAATTTTATCAATCAGTTTTTAGGGAAGTAGAGGTGCACGTAGTGCATGTATATATAATAAACTTGATTTATTTTAATTAGCCACCTAACTCCATGCTATTCAATTGGACACAGGAAAGAACGAACCTCAGCAGCCCAAACAAGCACATCAACGAAGAAAATACTTTACAGTTCCTAATTACTTGGGCACCTAACATAAATATCTATATTTATCTAAGCAATCTATCTGTAGTGCTTTGAACACACCACAAGTTAGTGCTTACTCTAAGAAATGGAGATTCTTCCAACATGTCTAGGAACTCTGGGAAGTAGTCCCCAACTTCTTCATCCACTGCTCCAACCAGGCTGATCTGGCGCATGGGGCCTGCTCGGTAGGTGCCACAGCAGTACGTCCGATTGACCTGCGGGCCAGACAGGAGACACAAGAGCACCACGGCTTTAGTTCTCTCACAGGACACTCAACCTGACTCACCTGCCACAGCCGGGATCAATCCTGCACTCATCCACAGCTGCTGCAGCAGATGTGCCTTTGGGAATACGCACAGGGACTGCTTAGAACAGAGGAGAAAGAAAGGACTCCTGCCTGTGCTCCTGACAGGAAATCCTTCTGGAGTTTGAGCAACAGCAAGTGAGTATTTGACTAATTCAGGAACAATTCAACACTTCCAGGCTGACTTGAGAAAACAACCACACAAGGTTTCTTTGTGACTCAGTCTTTCACCAGCAAGCTTCAACTCCCCACTAGTTTGTGCAGTTGACTTTTGCTTCTGCATTTCAAACCGGATGCTCCTGGGATGAGCACATTCCTCATTTCAGTCCCGTCCCCGAGGTCCTTCCCCTGGGACTGCAGTGAAAAACCTCAGTGTCCTTCATGCAGTGGTTCTGGTGATGGTGTTACAGTGTACACAGAGAACTGGACAAAAACCAGAGGAAATGAGAGGTTTAGCTGGGAAGCCAGTGCTCATGGAGAACTTTAGGATAACCATTTGCAGTAGGAGCTGGTGTCCGTGCTGGGGTCAGGAACACTTTAATGTCACAGCTCATGGACATTCTCTGGAACACACACTGTCCCACTTTCCCGGCTCATCTGGAAACTTCTGCTGCCAATTTCCTGTTCCCAGAGGAGAGGCACTGGCCAGACTCCAGCGTTGTGTAGCCTCATCCTATGGACTGCAGCTGGAACGTGCCATACGGCCACAGAGGCGGTTCTGTGTAGATACCACAGCTAATTAATGGTATAGAGCAGAAGCTCTGCCATAATGAGTCTGTTTTGCACACTCAGTTGAGTCTGAGCTTCCCCCACCCTTCAGTGTGTGTTCTAGGGGTGGAAAACTACAGCTGGTGGGACAGTCCAGACAGTTACTGGTACATCTCCAGTTTAACAGGCACGTTCACAAAGTGTGATGCCTTTTATAATTCCATTTAGAGATAGGTGGATGCAGCAGCTTAAAGTTTAGTTTCAGTTTTGCACGTTTAGTCAACAAACCAGATGTCATTAAACAACTCCGTGCAGTTGTTAAAGGTAAATTAGGAGAGACTAATAAAAGAAGAACAGAGTTACTGCTGCAATTTTATGCTCTAGCAGCAGCCATAGATATTTCACTTCTTAATTACAGGAGTTTAGCTGCAGTTCAGAGCAGGAGCAGTGGAACACCACAGCAATATTTGAGTTCTGTGCTATTGAAACCACCTGGTGAGAGGCACTAGTATTCTACAGGTGTCTGTCATGAGTTAAAATGAATTATAATTCCATACACAGTTTTTCCTTGTAATGTTTTCAAAGGAAATGAAAAATGAGAAGCTTTAACTCTTTTTTTTTTAATGCACTAGAACAATGAAAAAACAGACAAGAACTCAGGAGTTATAAAGGAAACAGTAGAAATACTTTAGGGAAATATTGTATTTCAACACTTTGCTAGTTTTTAATAGAAATTAAAGGAATATACACACTTGAGAAATAAACCCAGGACATGTTTACACGGAAAACATGCAGCAGCTCACAGCAATCCCCAGCAGCCTGTGGTATTCATCTCAAGCACCTCACTCACAGGGGATGTAGTCTACTAGTTTACTATGCCATAAAAAAATTCCTTCACAGCTTCTCATTCTTCATTCCTTCTGAGCAGCAAACACCAACACCAGGAATATGATGTAATGAACATCTGAAAGAACAGGCACCTTGCTCTCCCTTTACAGCGGGGTGGGTCATGAGGAAACACCCTGCCTGCTGCACTGCAAACTGCTTTGGCCTTTTGTTTGCCCAGTGCTCCAGATTCCCCCTTCCCAGCTCCATTCCCTCCACGGGCACCTGCGTGCACCCCTCACTGCAGGGAAGAAAGCCGAGATGATGAAATAGCTGTAGTGACTTTGTTACATCCGTCAGGACCTCTTTCTGTTTTTTATTTTTGTTTAAAGTTCGACTCTTGTTTAGGAATTCAGCCGGGGTCACTCCAGTTTACCCGGCTGCCAGAAGCCAGGAACTTATTACCACAGCACCTCCCTCGCTGTAATTTGTTCCCTGTGCTTCTTTAAAAGCACCAGTGGATCACGAGCAGTAACTGCCAGTTTTCACTGTTGCAAAGGACAACGGGGCCAGTAAGACCACTGAGGCAGCCTGTGCCCTTTCAAATGCCACCCACTGCCACGTGTATCCCCACTCCACGTGCCCCACGCTGCCAGCGAGTTATGGGCATGTTTAAAATTAGCTCCCGAGTGCTCCTGGAGACATTTGCTCTCAGCTGCACGATGTGCCTACCAGCGTTCCCCACGCCCGGGTGAGAACAGCAGCAGACAGAGGCAGCGTTTCCTGTCACAGGCACGGAGCTGCTGTTGATTTGCATGTTCCTGAGGCACCCCAGCCCCACCAAGGGTTAAGTGAGCAGCACAGGGTGAGCAGAGGACACACAGATGAGGCATCAGCTGGAGACAAATGAGGTTAAGTCTCAGAAGTTTCTCTCCAGTTGCAAGAAAAGCATGAATCAGTTGACAGCAACAATATTTCAGCATGCCAAGCCAGCTATAAAACCAGCCACACAAACACTCGGCTACAAAGAACAAAGCGAGAGCTCAAGGCTGGTTACTACTGAAGGACAAGGCAGTGACACGCCAGCACGGCAAGGGTGACGTGTTTGACTAAAATCTGACAAAGTGCAGGACCACTGGGCATTGTTTGTATGGCTTTAGTGACAAACCAAATGAATTTTGCAGTGCGGATGCACAGTTTCTCCATTTCATACTTTGGTAGCTACTGCTAAAAAAAAGAAATTGCCCTTTCAGAATCAGAGACACTCACATGGGGCTTCCAAACTGTGCTGTGGTTCATTAACCAAAGCTGTCAGGGATAGAGTAACCTGTTCTGAACAGCAGGAGTAAGAAAACTTACCCAGTTATCACCTGCCGGCTGCTTCTCCCACCTTCCTCCCAGAAGGAACAGCAGCTTATGCAAAACCTACTTCCCCAATTCTCTTTCCTGGCCTCCTCCCAGAACCCCCACACACCCTCTGTGACAGTCTAACCGTTCTTTGGATCACAGAGAGAATTCATCAGGCAGTTGATCAGTTGGGGGAAAAAAAGCAGAAGTGTTTTTTTTTTTAACTCTAAATATATTCCCATTCACTGAGTGGAACTAGAAGCAGTTGTATTGAGACAAGTGATAAGGAAAATAAGAGTTCATTCTAGCTGCACTGCTAAGAGCTTCCAAATTAAAGCGTGCCCTTATGTGAGGCAAGCTTACAAATTACTGCTCAGTGGTTTGAGGCTTGAAAGCTCTCAGCCCAAGCAAACAGCTCCAAACTAAAGCTGAGCTCCAGCTCTGAACTACTAGAACCAATGAGAGCAAATGCAAGCAAAAAAATCCAGAGGACACTGAAGCTTAATTATTTTAAAGTGCTGAAACCAAACATTTATGTAACAAATACACACTGGAGTGCTTTGCTATAAACTCACTGACCTGAGAACAAAAGAATTCACCTTGCAAGGCAGTTAATTATCACCAGACTTTTACCAAGTCTTTCAGATTAAAGTCCTTATTTTGAATACTACAATTCAGTTTCTCTGAAAACACAAAACAGCTGAATGTCGTGCTAGCCGAAGGTCACATTAACTTGCAGTTTACAGATCAAATTTTGATTTCTTGACACCAAATCTCCAGGATTCCAGACTCCCTAATGCTCCAAATCCCCTCGGCACAGGTCAGTGCAGCCAAACTCATGCACGGAGGAGGAACCCAGAATGGAGGTGACTTAACTGAGAGTATTCAATTATAAATAACCAGTGTTCCAGCACACAACAGTGCAACGTGTTTAACCTGCACAAGCACAGCTGGGAAGTGCTTCTGTACTGGACAATTCTCACACAGAAGCGTCAAAAGTGAAGCTTGGCCAATCTGCTCATCCTTCAGAGGTGCCAAGAACAGCAGCACAACACTCAGGTCCATCATCCCCAGGCCCTCGAGCAGGGCATTGCAGCCTTGTCCACTGCAACACAAGGCAGCCTGCACAACTGGGCTGAACCCACCCCAGTTCCAATGTTCCCTCAGCTTCTCCATCACCTGCACTCTCCGAAGAGCCCTGCTCCTGCTGCCTGTGGCAGCTCCCGTGCTCTGTGTGCCCACGGAGAGCTGCACTAACACACTTCAGCCAGAGAGGATTAACCACGTCAGGCTGGAGCTGGGTTTAGAGAAGTGGTTTAGACCAACTGAACCTTATGTCATGACTCAATCTTAATCGAGTTTAGACAGTACTTAAAATAGAATTAATTGAAGTACCAGCAGACTATAACCCAGCAAAGCCTCTTATTTATTACCATACATTCCTCACGTGTATTTATAGTGTCAGTGTCCGTGTTCACAGGACATTCACCGAGAAAAAACGCGATTGTTGAATATCCCAGAGGCTCTGTTCAGCCGTTTCAGGGGTTACCACATGTGCTCAAGCCAGAATGCAATCAGGACACTAAAGAGCACAGATAAATCGCCAACACACAAGACTTTAAAGCCTGACCTGTGGACACGTTTCACATCTGCAGCACACAGGCGTGTGCTGTACAGGAGTGCTGTTGCCCACAGCAGTGGTTCAGATGCTCAGAGACTGATTTTGGGGTACTCTGCACCCAGACAGCTCTGTCAGCATAAAGAATTACTTAAACCAAGAAACAGAAACTGCATAGAATAAGTGCTGCAGCAGCTAATCATCGTCAAACAAAAAGCCAAGAGTCAGAATTATTCATTTAATGCTATTCAAAGACTCCATAGCGACCATGCAGTAACTTTCTGTAAAGCAGTAATTGCCTCTCCAACACAAATCTTGCTTATAAGCATTTGCTAAACCCTGCAGAGATCCAAATAACCCATCCACAAGCACTAAAGCTTCCAAATCTGTTGCTAAAGGTGTGTTCCAATCGCACTGAAGTGCACTCCAGTACAGAGTTTCACATTTACCCTACCAACAAGAGAACTAGGAAATGTAATTAATGTCTTGAGTAAAGACCTTAAGAGTAATCAGCAGTTTAGATCCATTCTCAGAGTAAACAGAAAGAAGCTTTATTCCATCAAAAAGAAATTTATCTAAACTGTAATCTTGTTGTATGCTCATAGATACTTCTGAGTTTGATCACAAGACTAAAATCCAAGGGATTTTCAAATGGGAATCTTGAAATCAGTTTAGTTTTTACTGTAGCATCCATTTAAGTTACAGGGAGATACAGTTTCAGAATTTAAACTACTTTAAGCCTACCACGGAAACCAAGGGAGTAAATAAAACCAAACTCATTTTCCAAGGCAATTAAAAAGATTCTCTAACCACCTTCAAGTCAGAAAGTTTAAACAGCATAAGGTACTGAGGGAATTAAGATGTTAAAAAAATCTTGTGAATCCTATATACTGAAATATGAAAAGTAATGTCATTGCAAAAAAAACCCCAAAAACAAAAAAACAAACCCTAAGACCCCAAAACCAACAAACCCCAGCTCTGTTGATCAGAAAAGCAGTGTTAGCATTTGCAGTCTGTTCAAAGCAGCAGCCAAATCTGTATCAAGAGTTGCATATTCTCAGTGTTTTCCCAAATTTAGAAGTGCAGATCTCTCCTCAGGTCACAGAGAGCAGTGTCTGAGGTGTCATTCACCAAATACCGAGCAGCACAAAAAAAGCTAAGCAGAAGCAGGAATAAACAGCACAACAGTGTAGTCCCAACATCACCTTTTCTCATCTGCTTAGAAAATAAAATTGTGACTTGCCTATTTTAAATCATGGGTTAATGAGGTTAATCAAATCTAGGTATTGTGCAATTTTTATGAACAGCTCTTACCTGAGAGTGAAAATTTGAAATTGTTGTTGTTTCAATGTCCTTCTTGCCCAAAATTTCCATTTTCACTGGAGTGTTTGGAAAGTTAAAAGCAAAGTAATCCAGGAAGTCTGGTAAATAAGCAGCTGCTCCGTGCACTATGGCTAAAGCATAGTAAGCTGCATTTTTATCATTTTCACTGAATGACAACGCAAGAAACTCCTCCGCAAATCTCTCCATCTCCACTGGAGACAAAAATGAGAGTTCATCCATGTAAGCATGCAGGACCAGGGCACCTCCGTTGGACTGATGCTCCTCGTGAATGAAGTTACTGAATTTAGTGCCAGTCTTGAGGAAGCTGCTGCGGACAGAGTGCTCCTGGTGTGTCACAAACGGGGTTTGTACTCCCTGGGGTATCCGATACTCCTGCATGCCCAAGTTCAGTCTGCACAGCTGCTCATCCTTCAGGTACCTGAAGGATTCCTTGTTCACTTCCAGGTTGTCACACTGTCCTTGAGACAGAGTCTCCTTGTCAATGCGAGTGAGCCCAGCACACACTGTCTGCACCTCCTTGTTGTACATCTTCAGGCGCTTCCCCCTCACATCTTCCCGGTGTTTCTTTTTCTTTTTTTTCTTTATTTTCTTCGTAATAAGACTGTCAGCTCGCTGGGTTTTGCCATTTTCATCTGGAGTTTCTGGCAGCAACAATAAAGAGAAGATTAGAGTTCTGCAGTTGCAGCATGTTCACCCCAAAAGAATTCGGGCCTCTCACTTGCTGAAGGGATCTATTCCCAGGGAGACTGGCCAATTGTAAAACATTGCATTTTCAGTTGCATAATTAAGTCAAGTCAGGGTATCCACAATTATATAAATAAAGCCTCCAATTAAGGAAAACTTCCAAAACTCTAGTTTAATCTTTTAGAAATATTTCCATTTTAACAGATTTATGAGAATACATTTAAAAGGAGTCTGTATTTCAGAACGTCCATAATTAAGTACGTTAATAACTTCTGACATTTAAGGCACTGCCATACAGGGGGAGAGGATAAACAAGTATGTGTAACATTTAAACATTAAGACTTTCACTACAGAACACTTCCCTGATTTTGGACACATGATACAGAAGCCAAACAGAGTAGAGCTGAAGAAGTACAAGCTTTATTTACATCTAGAAGCAAAAATATTTAAATAAATCTTACACTGCTGATCTTTTAAAATTAAAGGACCTAAATCATCACATCAACAGGTTCAGTCTCACATTTTACTATTCAGTTAATGGAGAGAAAGAAATTAAGAGGCTGTTTCGGTTGTTTGGGGGCTTTTTGGGGTTAATCAACCACTAAAAGGCTGAGAGATAAAATGTAAAGAAGCAGTTCTGTCAGGCAAAATGGAATAGTTTAAGTTGTTCTTCTTTCAAGAATAAAACCTAATTCAAATAACATTTAGCAAGGGACAAAGGTAATTAGAAAACTTGATGCTCCAGCTGTTAAAAACTCAATTGCCAAGACACGATTTTAATGTGCCTGAATCAAAGAACCATTTCATCCAACAATGCCCATAAATCTCCGGGAGCTGTGTAACCAGGACAGCCATGGGATGAGAACAACCTGCTGCTGAAGGCAACACTGGACCAAAGATGCAGTAACTGAAGTTTTACAGTTTCCCCTCAGCACACGGCTTTGTCCTAATAAAATTCCCTTTCTGTGGCTGCACATTGGTATTCCCTCTCTATTCTCTTCGAGCACTTTAGTTACACAAAACCCCCGTGTTACACTGTTTTATGAGAAGGGTGCAGCGATAAACACAGGCAGCTCCAGGTTCTTTAGTGTACCCAGTGTTTAACTGGATCATTACTGGTTTGGTCTGGGAGCTCGTTACTGGAGAGGGCTGACCTTCCTAACAGCCTGGTGTGAGGAACAGAGTTACTCACGGAGCAAAGAAAGAGCTGATTGCTTAATCCTCACTTCACACAATAGTCTTAGGACCTGAAATACGAGTTTTCACCGTGCTGCTGCAGCCCTTGCAAACAGCAAAAGCCCTGCTCTTTCTTTCCCAGCCGGGGAAACCAGGAAAAGCAGGGTGGTATCACTTGTTTCGGGAAGTCAACCGAAACGGATCTTGGAGTGAGGTTTTCTGCAAGCCTCGGATGTGGGGAGTGCAGGGGTTTGCTCAGTCACTGGGCTCCCGAGCACAGACACTGCCTTACTCACTGAGTGGACGTGCAGTTCACACCCCGGATATTTGTCCTGGTGGCACCAGAGATCCCAGGCTGGAACTAAACAAGGATTTCATGCCACCACGGAGCTGTTGGGAATACTTCCCTACGCACGTTTCTAAGAACATTTGGTTGTTACAGGTCTCTTATTTCAAGTATTTCTGATTTTAGCTATAGTTTTAAAACCTTAATTCAGAGTATCTTCCTGTTTGAAGCCATATCCCAATAACAGACAGAGGAATCCTTGAATTTGGGAGCTTCCAGTGAGCACTTGTCTGTTTTCAGGATAAAAGCTGCCCTGGCTGCTGCTGGATCCACAGAACACAGCAGAGCCCCACGATCACAGTGAGTGACTCCTGTACGCAGTGAAGCTGAACAGTGACATTAGAAAAATGCCTGGCAATCATAAAGGAAATATAAATTTAATTATTCCTTTAAATAAACAGAAAGCATCCAGCACCTCAAACGCAAAAAAGGTGTGGACAGGTCACCAAACTAAGGGCTCAGCAGCGAGGCAGAATGACAGCAGTGCCGGTAACTCAGCTACTCTAAAACGAGCAGACAACCCACAACAGAACCAGAAGCACTATTAAACAGCAAAAACAGTGTTCACTGCCACCTGGGGCCCCAGATAAGCACGGTATAGTCAATGTAATAGGTAATTTAATTAGATCACACATCAAAATAAAAACTGATCGTCAGGAAAAGAAGCACAGCCCCATCCCAAAAGGCACCACCCCTACATCTGAAGGCAGGCCGTGAAGAGCTTCAGATCAGCAAACAGCTTTCCTGTGCAAATCTGGAATTTTGATGCTCATTTTCACGCTGCTTAAGCCTTCATTAAGAGGCCTGATTTAATTCTGGGTTAGAACTGACACAGTGACACTCGAGTCTACAAAGATACACTGCTCCAAATTTCTGCTTGATAAACACCGATAAAGCTGCAGAGGTTTACAATCAGTAGCTTTTACAGTCATTATTCAAGCACAGCGGTGTGGAAACATTAACCAGTGGAGAAAAGTGTCTCCTAGTAATAGTTTTATCTGTTCTTAAGACAGTCCTATCTAGAGTTTACTCTCCAGACACTTGACTTCTGTAAGCAAGTGCATCTTTGGTTTCTTTGGCACAAAACCTGCCCATAAACTCCTCAAGCATAATTTACCACATTGTATTTTCAATTACAGCAGCTTTTGCTGTTATTTTTTATCTATGTTGCTCTCTCCAAGCAGCTTTTTACTGTAACAAATCTCTGAGCAGAACCAAAACAATCACTGTGTACTGTTAAAAAAAAATAAACAAAACCACACACAGCACACACCAAAATCCAGAGATATTTTGGCCTTTCTATTAAAGGAAACACAGAATAATTCGGGTTGGAAGGGACCACTGGAGATCATCCAGTCGAACCCCCCTGCCAAGGCAGGGTCACCTGGAGCAGGTGACACAGGTTTGGGTTTGGAATATCTCCTGACAGGGAGACTCCAGGACCTCCCTGGGCACCTGTTCCACCCTTCATTGAAAGAAATTTTCCCTCATGTTGAGGAGGAACTTGTTGTGTTTTAGTTCACGGCTACTGCGCCTTGCCCTGTTGCTGGGCACCCCTGAAAAGAATGTGGCACCATCCCCTGACACCCGCCTTGGCAAGATCTGTATGGAATCATGAGATCCCTTCGCAGGGCACTCACTAAAACCAACAAAATAAAATTAAAAAAAGCCACAGCAGCTCCTCACACATTACTGCAAGCACAGAGGGAGGAAAGCTTCACTCCCACAGCACTCGCACGGTGAGCCTGCGGTGAGGGCGATTCTGACAGCAGCAGCAGCGCGGCCAGCCCGCGCTCCGTCCCCGGGGCAGCAGCGCCGTGCCCGCTACGACACGGCCGGACAGGGCCGCCGAG